>CM061531.1:158291676-158661146 GCA_030545055.2 Neoaliturus tenellus
CTTTTAAACATTAATTTTTACTCCATATAGACTGTTCAGGGTATTCAATTAACTACTGTAGACAGTAGGGCCTACTGTTAACAGCCTACTCGTGTTTGAAAATACGATTTTTGTAAAAAAAAACTTGGGTTATTCAAGTAATATAAATTACTTATTAAAATATGTGTAAACTAGTTTTTTTTTAAACAAAGTGTTCCTTACTTTTTTTCTAAGCTGCATACGACTGTTACAAAATTTTATTAAAATTATCAAATTCTACAACAATAATAAAACAATTAAATAATTTAAATTTAAATAATTGATCAATTTGGCCTTTTCTAACTACGAGCTTACCCAAAATTATTTGAATTTGTCAAGAAAATAAATTAAAAAATTCCGTTCGCTATGACATGTTAATAAGCGACCGTATAAGTCAACAAAAGCCTTGGCTGGCTGGCCCGAGACACCCGAAGCGAGATTCGTACACGGCGAGTTATCACCGGGAGTCCAGATGTTGTTTAATAAACAACCTTGGGTGACGTCTCTCACCATCTCTCTCACACCCCAGTGATAAGGCGTCTGGAGCAGACATAGCGATGCAAACGCTACCTCTTGACAAAAATATAAACTAAATATTTACCGCAACACGGTTTCCATTAGAAGTTTACCTCTGTATGTATTACTTACTCTGTGCAAGTACTGAGTCGACTGAGACTGTCGTTGGATTTGGATACAGTTTGCAAAGCTGAGAAAAGGTAACCAAACATATTGCAATCACATGACATTATTTGGATTTTCGTTTGTTTGACCTATCTATAAAATAATAAATCAATTTGTGTGAGGGGCAGTGCTAGATATTATAACCCACTCCTGTAGCACTCTTCAAAACTTTATTAGGTAAGGGCTATTCCAATTTTTTTAAACATTTCTTTGTTAACTTAAAATAGTTTTTTATGTTTAACCTTAACCTACGAAGTATCGAAACATATTTATTGAAAGAAGTTAAAATATATGAGGAATTTCACAAAAGTTACCATAATTTTATCTTCTATTCCCAAGTTTTGTATGCGGTTTTACAAAATTTTCTTTTTTTTCATCGAACTTAATCCGGAAAATTCCCCAAAATTAAATGTTTTTAAATTTCATCCACCCAAATGATCTCTTCATAAATTTATTGAGGCCCCTTAATAGCCCCCAGCCTTTCTTAAGAGGCAACCTTTTATCCCACGAACCTGGGCACCTCATTATCACCTGTATGCATGACAACGACTTGCCCTTCATCTCTAAACACCTGGCGCGGCGGCTAAGCAGACATTTAAAGCAAGACGCAAGATGCAAGATGCAAGATGCAAGATGCAAGATGCAGATGCAGATGCAGATGCAGATGCAGATTCTGCTTCTGATACCGTACATTATCAGCCTGGCGTCAGCACCGCCTTGAACAGAGAGTTCTAGGAACACGGGCAACACGTGGCCAACACGCGAGAAACACGACACGACACGCACGACACGCGTCCCTCGCACCTGGGCCGCCCGCCAGACACGGATGTACGAGTAAACCCTTACACCGTGTAATCAACACATTAGTTACACCGCAGAGAAATGATACACTAATGAGCATTTATGAGAGTAAAAAATTGTTCCAATTTATATTACTTTGGGCCTAGAAAGAAATGAACACACAAAGTGGAAATTATTTAACAGTGGGGTCCTTGGTAAATTTCCCCAACCATAAAACACATTTAATATTTTATTTCAGTCTGTCGAGATATCCTCCAAGTAATCCAAAAAGCCAAGTAAATTTCTATATCTCTACTTTTTTATTGTCTTCTTATAAATTCTCCAATGATTTTCAAAACCCATCCAAACCCTGCATAAAAACACAACTAACAACTACAAATAACTAAGAAAAAATCATGAAAATCCACAAAAATGCCGTGTAAATGAAAATATAATAAATTATCTAAATTTTCTGTACTAGGGCACTAAAAATAATAAAAAGTACTGAACCTGGCACTGAAAATATGGTATTAGATGTGGGCATTGCTTACGATACAGTCAGGGTCGGATGTTGACGCGCTTCTGCGAACCGGGAGGTCAACGAATCGGAATAGTAAAACGGTAAAGAGTAAAACGGCACTGGATAATTTATAACACACCTACGAGAACACACACTGATGGATATTTACACAGTAGAATTAAAAATTGAACTACAATTAATGAAACGAAATTGCTGCCAATTTGATTAGTCAATAGTTTTAATTGTTTAATTCACTAAGCCATTCAATAACCTGAGCTGTGAAATGCTTATCGAAAGGCTTCATCAAATAAGTTATTAACAAATTTAGAATCATTAATACTCTGACGTTCCTTTGTCTGTGATTATTTAACTTTTTTCATTACATGAAAACATTTGAACCTGTGTCAAATCTGTGTCACCTGTGTTGGACCGGTGATCAATGACCTCCTACATCTACTCAACTAAATCTACCATTTGAATTTTATAGATTCAAAGATTGTGTGCAAAAATACAACATACGACGATAATGCCAGGTTTTACTAAACAAAATAGTAGTTTTCATCGTTAGGAGCAAAAGTGGGCCTTTTTGGTGCGCAATCGTGTTTTTAAAACGAGGCGCAGCCGAGTTTTCAAAAGCGATTAAGCATCAAAAAGACACTTTTGCTTTTAATCGTTAACAATATTAACTGTAACGTTACAAATCCAAATCTAATAAAAATTACAAATCCAATTGCGATTTCCTAAAAAAACCTCAAGTCTATGAACGTTTATTGTCAAGATGTAAAGTATGACAGCGTCGCGACAGTAGCTTGGTTTGGCGCCGCGCCGTGTCGTCAGTTAATTTAGTAAAATATATTCCGTTCATTTAGCCCTCATTGACATTCCTGTGATAGACAGAATAAATTTCCATCGAATATACCGATCTAAAATGCGGTCATACCACACCGAAATGCACCTTGTTTGACTCTTTCATTAACATTAATTAATCCACTTGCCCAAAACATACAATAATGGTACTTTTCTATTTGAAATTGTATAAAAACAAAGGCCATTATGTAATAAATTCAACTAATTTTTTCTGATCAGATTTATGTTTGCATCTCTTTGTTAATCTAAATCTTTTTTCTTAAAACTTTTTTCATTAGTGTAAACTTTCTACTCATAGAATATTATATTACATATATTTAAACTCATCAAAAACCTTAATTTTAGAAGAATTTTTGAATTTGCATAAATTCTTATTCAACTATTTTAACCACGCATTTTTTCAATACATTATTCCTCGTAATGCAACATTTAATTCTTTTCAATATTATGTTACATTATATTGACAAAGTAATCACAAAATTACTGTGAGATTCCTTACTGGAAAACAATAGAGAGAATAAGTTTCTATCTCAAGGGAAAAGAGGCAGTTAACAAATTTCTCAACCAATCAAAACTCTCATAACAAACTTAAGAATTGTTCATTTACGGTTATTATTTGTTACTTATTTGTTATTTACGGTTATTATTTGTGGGTTATTATTTGTTGGTTAGAACTTTGTCCGCGTTTCATTGGTACAGGTAGATACAATCAATAAGCTGCTATAAAAAGCTTGCCAAGTAATTATCTTGAGGAATTCTTAATTAGTGTTTAATAGCCTTTCAATTACCGTACTTGTTGGGACTGTACTCAAACTTTCAACCAACAAATGCATCGGTACAGTGGCAGGGATTAAATAAATTGATAATCCGAAAAGAACTCTGATTGGATAGTTGTGGATCGCAGTTCTATTACATCTGATCTTACAATATGTGTGATTTATCCGTGAGGTTTATGTTACTCCCACAAGAAAGACAATATCTCTCTCGCCATCAAGCAGAGTGTTGTGACCGTTTAATGTTCGCTCCATTAAATTCCCAGTTACCCTGATTTCAAATATCAAATTATTTCAAATATATCTTAGTGTCTAAATCTTGCACACTATTCTTGAGAGAAAATAATCTTTTCCTATATTAGAGTGTGTGCACTCTCCACAATCCCCATCCTTTGTACCAATTTATCCCACTATTTCTTGGTGTTGAATTGTGAATTATATTCAACTGCTATCCCCATACTACTCTACTAAAAGCACCCCATACTAGAAGCACTAACTCTGCTTCTATTCTCACTATCAAGGTATGCAGAATTTCGTGATGGAACCTTTAGCTCCCTTAGTAATTTCTACAGTCCAGTCACCCAAACCTTAGGGCTGAGCTAATCCCCGTGAGAAAGATAAAGTTATCCCTGCTCCTTTACTCTTTATTTACGTTTAGGCCCATATGGTGGACTCATTAGCTCTCTATCTCTCTCCCACTAGTTTCTCCCGTCATCATCTCGTGGACATTAGCAACATTGTAACTAGGACTGCAGTGACTTGCCGCTTCTGCCAGTGTGTGAGAGCTCGAGACCTACTCTTCCATCGCACGACCTCAGCTTGATTAGTGAATGGTTCGCGATTAGACCTCGGTTTGTGAAATTTAACTGATGATTGGATACTCAGCCTCAGAGTAGGCAAATGGGACGTTAGTATTTAATAACTTGGAGTCTCGTAGCATGTTTACCTTTAATTTTTCGTAATGCAGTAGGTAATTATAAGGTAAAATACAAATATTATTTAAGGTAGAAGTATACAAAACTTCCTATCACTGTAACTGTTGAGATTATCTTACATTTTAACCACCAATTGACCTGAAGGAATACGATGATATATCCTTAAAATTTCGTAAAGTTCTTCGCATTTAAAATATTGATGTAATACAAACGCAAACTGAAATAATTGCCTGTGATGAGAAAACTCAGTATAAATTTATCTGACATCCCAAATATTTGTTGTTAGAGTTAGATTTAAAATTTTATTTATTTATTTATTTAATTGATTTAAAAATCATTAATTGTGTTTAAAACAAAAATATTGTTTTGTACAACTTAATAATTCTTTTATACTCGTCTCATTCAGGGTGAAATATTTTATATCAGGGTTGTGCAAATGTGCATCACCAAAAATTTTCAGTAAAAATCACGTCCATAATAAAATCACCCAATCAGTAAAAAATACCTTCTATATTTTAAAACTAAGTTTCACAACTAGATTTTAATTTTAATCAAATCCTTCCACACTATAAATTATTAAAACAACGAACACGCTGGATACCATTTAAATTTAACTGCGTTTCATGATACTTTTCTGGTCGTGTTTAATTTATTTTGCGAGTAAATCAAATGAAACAAACTGCTATAGTTTTTTCACGAGTTAACCTCATTCCTGTTCGCACACGGGGGTTAACCGCCGCCGCCGCCGCCGCTCCGGTGATGAATACCAACAATAATCAGATTCCCTAACTCAACTCTGTGTGTGGTCTGGCTGCAATATTGCGAATAACATGGTGCACTTGTTAGCATTGATAATGTCGCTATTAAATTTCAAGCGACACTAATAATGATGATTATTTTAATATAAAACAGTAAAATATTTCAAAACTTGATAAATTATACGAAATAAATTACATTTTATAAAATTTAGACGAGTAAAATATTTTGAATATTTAAAATTTGCAAATACTTTTCAAATGCTTCTGGCAAATCACTCGTTGTATGTATACGATGCCAGAGGACATTTTGAAATACTTGTAATTAATTGTTTATTAACATTCTTATGTAAGGTACATTTTAAATTATATTTTAATTGTATTCCACTGACAAAGTTTGGCATTTTGTATGGGAATTTAAATATCAGGGTTTTATCAATATTTACATGTTATAAGTTCTAATTATCCAATTAATTCACTAAATTCAATTTAATTTATTAACCACCCAGATAGCTTTTTCAGTTCTTCTCCCTTTTCATTGGTAATAAAATAATTGATATAAATAAATAAATTGACATAAATAAATTGATAATCCGAAAAGAACTCTGATTGGATAGTTGTGGATCGCAGTTCTATTACATCTGATCTTACAATATGTGTGATTTATCCGTGAGGTTTATGTTACTCCCACAAGAAAGACAATATCTCTCTCGCCATCAAGCAGAGTGTTGTGACCGTTTAATGTTCGCTCCATTAAATTCCCAGTTACCCTGATTTCAAATATCAAATTATTTCAAATATATCTTAGTGTCTAAATCTTGCACACTATTCTTGAGAGAAAATAATCTTTTCCTATATTAGAGTGTGTGCACTCTCCACAATCCCCATCCTTTGTACCAATTTATCCCACTATTTCTTGGTGTTGAATTGTGAATTATATTCAACTGCTATCCCCATACTACTCTACTAAAAGCACCCCATACTAGAAGCACTAACTCTGCTTCTATTCTCACTATCAAGGTATGCAGAATTTCGTGATGGAACCTTTAGCTCCCTTAGTAATTTCTACAGTCCAGTCACCCCAGTCAATTATCCAATTAATTCACTAAATTCAATTTAATTTATTAACCACCCAGATAGCTTTTTCAGTTCTTCTCCCTTTTCATTGTTTATCTTTTAGCGAATTTCCCTATAGGGAATACGCAATACGCTATTACGGTAGTAGCCATGGTAAAACCTAAGCCCGGGACCACTTTACTTTTTCATCTTGAGGTCCCCAGAAGCCAAAAACACCATTCGTTCATTTTCTTATATTTGTATATATATAAATATGTGTGTGTGTGTGTGTGTGTGTGTGTGTGTGTGTGTGTGTGTGTGTGTGTGTGTGTGTGTGTGTGTGTGTGTGTGTGTGTGTGTGTGTGTGTGGTGTGTGTGTGTGTGTGTGTGTGTGTGTGTGTGTGTGTGTGTGTGTGTGTGTGTGTGTGTGTGTGTGTGTGTGTGTGTGTGTGTGTGTGTGTGTGTGTGTGTGTGTGTGTGTGTGTGTGTGTGTGTGTGTGTGTGTGTGTGTGTGTGTGTGTGTGTGTGTGTGTGTGTGTGTGTGTGTGTGTGTGTGTGTGTGTGTGTGTGTGTGTGTGTGTGTGTGTGTGTGTGTGTGTGTGTGTGTGTGTGTGTGTGTGTGTGTGTGTGTGTGTGTGTGTGTGTGTGTGTGTGTGTGTGTGTGAGTGTGTGTGTGTGTGTGTGTGTGTGTGTGTGTGTGTGTGTGTGTGTGTGTGTGTGTGTGTGTGTGTGTGTGTGTGTGTGTGTGTGTGTGTGTGTGTGTGTGTGTGTGTGTGTGTGTGTGTGTGTGTGTGTGTGTGTGTGTGTGTGTGTGTGTGTGTGTGTGTGTGTGTGTGTGTGTGTGTGTGTGTGTGTGTGTGTGTGTGTGTGTGTGTGTGTGTGTGTACTTGTTAGTAATGTGACAAAAGTGTGTACACAAAAGTGTGTGTAGCAAAAGTGTGTACACACACACACACACACACACACACACACACACACACACACACACACACACACACACACACACACACACACACACACACACACACACACACACACACACACACACACACACATATATATATATATATATACACATATATAAGAAAATGAACGAATGGTGTTTTTGGTTTCTGGGGATCAGAGCATGATCGGGTTTTGTACTGTGAATGAGTTTCTCACAAACAGAAAGAAATGAGCACTTTGCGCACGGCCCGCTAGTAATATGTAATCTATACTTATTTAACACACTCAGGTTTATTTTTAACTTGAACTCTTCCTAAAATTTTCAACCGATTTTCAAGTTCTTGGTGTCGTTGAATAGGGCTTGGTCTGTAGTTGATTTCGTTAAAAACTGCTGAGAATCGGAAAAATAAAAGCACTACTGTATCCATAATTGAAATTTAATTTGAAATTTTCCCCTTAGAATAACTTTGTGATTGGGTTGAGCATTTTAAACATATGTTAATTTACAGCAGTATAACTGTAGTTTTGGGTGATTATTGACAATCACAACTCACAACATTGGATTGGTAGGGTGCAATTGATTTAGATCTAAAAGTAGTGCCTAAAAGTTTTAGTAATGACATGTTTTAGTCAAAACTAAATTGCCCGATTCTTAGCAACACGTTCACTAAGTAAAGTAATTAAATAAACGAGTCATAATGGTTAAAAATTCATAAATTTGTTTATTCATAGTGATGTTATAATACCCGAAAACATGTTCTATAAAGCTATTTACTATTTCAGCGAGAGTTGTCGTGTTCATGTAAACTACACGGGAATAAACCAAATAACCAGTCTTATGACTTATTTCATATGAGTCTTATGAAATAAGTTATTATAGAACTACCTTTATTTTATCAATTGAACAAGTGTCTTATTAAAAAAATAAACAAAATAAAAAGGCACCGTGTAAAACGATCTTGATGGTCATAGAAGTAAAATATTGAATACCGTAGACTTTAAAATATCAATCTAGCCACAACAAATACAAAATGTGTTCCTAATTTATAAGATGACTTTAAACATACGTTCTAGAACATATTTCTTTAAATTAATTTATCATGGTTTGAGAAAATGACAAAATATTTTCCCAGTTCAAATTACTGCTTCCGTTCATTTCATTTCCAGAGGAGTACAATCCAGTTGTCACTGGTTTCTTGTGGACCGGGATTGTCCGCTGTGCAGAACGCTGTGTGTTCTGTGATTGCCATTATTCAAACCTACTTCCTGCGAAAACTATGCGCCAAAGTAGTTTTGTTTGTCGGAAGTATTCCGATTCTGCTGCTTGGGATCCTAGTGCCTTATTAGGAGTCCCTAATCCCTAAGTGGGAGTCCTTGATTTCGAGTCCCTAGCCCCTAATTGAGAGTCCCTAGTCCCTGGTTATGAGTCCTTAGTTGCTATTTGGGAGCCCCTATCCCCTTGGTGGCAAGTCCCTACTCACTGATTGAGAGACGTAGACTATACTTGGCAAGTACCTATCTACTAATTAGGAGACCCTAGTCCCTAATTGGAAGACACATTCCCTGATTGGGAGTCGCTAATTAGTTGGGAGTCCCTAGTCCCTGATTATAATGCCTTCGACTCAACGTTCTTTGTCCATTTTAACTTTAACGGCTTTTGGAGAGCTTAGAGTAGTGATAATGGTCCGCGGTATACATATGGTTGTATATTATACAACCGGGACAGGCACTAACTTTTGTTTGAATTTTATCTTAAATAAAACTCGGTAAGTTAAATGTTTTAAAAGTTACAATATTAATTTGGACATACAATATAAATGAACAAGCTAAACGTTTTGCCGTTTAATTATCAGCTTATTTATTTTATTTTTATTAAAAACCGTTACACATTCTGCATCAGTGTAGAATTCTTACAGCGTATTTGACGTAGCCTAATGTTAAGAATAAATAAAATTTGTAGTTTTTACTACCGAATATTGTTTCATAGTATGATAAAAAGGTTGAAGAGAAAAATTTATAATGTTTGTATAGTACCTATCCCGGGAAATTTTATAATGGTATCACACCGTAAATTAAAATAAGTATTTATTTGAAACTGAATAACCAGCTAATCACTCGAAGTTGGTTTCATAGGTAGCCAATTTGCCCAATTAAAATGGATAAGAAACATTTGAATTCACCATTAATAGTACGAGTAATTCATTACCGTCACACTGCTTGATAATGCCATTAAAAATTTTTAAGAAAAATGTACACTTTAATATACAGACCCGCCAGACGATTGATTGTGAGATTCTTTCAGAGGGATTCTTCAGACTAACTCACGCATATATTAGTAGTGTGTTTTGGTTACCGCTGGCTCAGGTCAGCAACCCCGGAAGCCATGCGCCGGGGCACACAGCTTCCGGTCGGTTAGAGAAGGTATTAGAGGAGGGGAGGTACGCATAAATTAAAAGTTAGTTCAAAATTGAAATTCAATTTGATAAGTGGGTTACGGAAAGTATGTCAAGGTCATCCCGAGTAAGTTTTAAAAAAGCCTATCCCGCTACCACAGGAAATAGTTCTGAGAGTCGAACTACCCGGTGATAGCGGGATAGGCAGATTTAACTTTTGAACTTTATTCGTAAAAACAGATACAATCAATGTGCAAAAACAGATACAATCATTGTGCAATACAGGTCGAATTCTTGTGGTGAAACACGGAGTTGTAGAAGCAAACGCCGACGACGAGGATAAGGTACAGGCAGAGTCCCCAGATGACATACTTGACAAGTTTGAAGAAACGTAATATCTCGAGTTGGTTCTCCCGTTCCAATTCCAATCGTCTAATTTCCAATTTCAATTTCTCCTCTTTCATTTTCTCCTCTTCCATCCTTGTGACGAAGGAAACTTCATCCATCATATCCATCATTAGTGTTGTGTTGGTGTTTGAAATTTTGAAACAAGTGTTGTTGATAGTTCAAATGTTGGAGACGGAATGAGAAACGAAAGCGAGGGACGTTAGTAAAATGAAGAAGTGGTGGGGGGAGTTGAATTACTAAGAAGTGGTGGGGGGAGTTGAACTACAAAGAAGAGGTGGGGGAAGGAGGTTGCTCACCATTTGCTTCCGTACTTGTTGTCGTCGTGTCTGATTGTAGAGGTGTTAGTGGAGTAAGATTTAGCAAACTATCTTCATCAGAACTGTCAACCTTATCACAAATAGGACAGGCGTAAGTTATTTCCAGATTCATTTTAACAGTGTTAAATCTACTAACAATTTCGTGTAAAGTATTAAATATTTCTTGCAAATCTTCTTTAGAATTTATTTTGAAACTAGAATTCATTCGTGCCAACGGAGAGTTGTTCATCGTGCTAGAGTCGGTGAGTGAATGAAGATCGGTGCTTAGGAAGGAGGCTTATTTGTCGGTGAGCATGAGCTTGTTATTAAGTAAATAGCTAAGTTCCTCTCCTTCGTCTTTCAATTCAAATATCTTAGCTGAAGTAGTAGGCCTTGTTTCGTCTTCACTCGACGATGAAGAGAATTGAAATATCCTGGCTGAAGTAGTAGTCGTTGTTTCGTCTTCACTCGATGATGAAGAATCACGAGGACGTAAATAGTGAACATCAAGTCTGATCCATCTCATAGGATATCTATCCATGACAGAGAGCAAATTTTGAAATATTTCCTCCAATTCTTCTCTGTCAGTTATTATATGTTGAAACTTGACGAAAGGCGATCCCATGTTGTTAGTTAGAGTGTTGGAAGTGAAATAATTCAAAGGTGGATTCAATAAGATACAAAACTTAAACCAATGGTGGGGGAAATCTAAAAGATTTATGGTGGGGGGAAATCCCAAGGTCATCCAATTGAAGTTTTAAAAAAGAGTGTAAAACTGAAATTACACATTTGATGGTTCTACAGGATCGGAATACCAATCTGATCTGTATTTACATCTTTTTATCATATGTGTACAAAAATCATCTTGATGAGATTTGGTGCGTTGACAATGAGCTAGATCGAGAGGATGAAATTTGAAACATCTTTGAGGACAGCATGTATGAAAATATCTTGATTTGTAAAATTTGAAAGTCCGCAATTCCGGTGGCGGTAGTTGTTTTGTTTTGCACTTGCAGTAACAAGATCCAAAAAATTCACATTTAGTGCAAGCTAATCCGTCCACCATCATTGGTCCTAAATCTGTACATTGTTGTTCACAACAGTAACGAGGTTCGTACTTGTATTTTTGTTCTTCCATGTTGACGCCGCTGAGTCCAGTGAAAGAATAAGTGTGTATAGTGTTGAATAGTCAAGTTTATATACTACAAAAAGTGGTGGGGGGTAATTTCAAGGTCATCCAAACGAAGTTTTAAAAAATTATACCTTACTAATGTAAGGAATGTTGATACTTAAGAAGTTTATTTCTTTTTATCTTCTTCAGACTTTTTGTTTTCTTCAGAATTTTTCTCTCTCTCCGCTTTAGCCATAGCAATAAGTTTCTCAGTCGATAGTGGATGTACTTCAGGAAATTTTAAAATTAACTTCGCCTGATATCCTTCTTTCGTTAATATATTTAAATCTTCAGTCATTTGTTCAACGGTGTTGTAATCTTTTCCATAGATTTTTCCATCAAGTTCAATCATCATTCTGTATAACATCTTTAAAAATTAGGTGTTGACGCAGCGAGAGTCGGGAAGCGAATGATTAGTTATACAAATATTATTCCCTTTTTATCAACTTGACATTGATCACGTGATTCCTAGTTTTATTTGTTAAAAGTTATTTAACATTGGTAATACTTGTGGAACTTGATGTTATGTTGACCAGTCTGCGATGAAGATGTTGTAGGTTGTGTAGAAAGAAATACTTCATCATCGCAATATTTTGCTTTAGTAAACATCCTTATATTAGTAGCACTAACATCAACAGTTAAGTGATAACCACCGGTAAGTAAAACTCGCATTTCGTTTGTTAAATCTTCAAGTTGTTCAAAACTTGTAATGGTGTTGGTATCATAAGAAGCACACTTAACCTTTAGGGACATGTTGAAGTATTGTATTTAGTGATAGAGAGCGAGATGTGTACGGTACGAAAGGTAGTCGTAGACTGATGAATTTCACAAGTTGATTTTCACTTTTATTATCATACAAAATTGGGTCAAGGTCATCCCGTGGAATTTTTAAAAAAGCAACATATTGCTATGTATATAGACATAACAATATGTTGCTTCTTTTATCTTTTTTTTGTTTTATATCATCTTTATTGATAAACCATTACAAACAAATATATTTACAATGCTATGTACAAACTAGTTAGTAGAAGGTGTTACATGAATAGTTAGTTCAGTTGAGTTGTTTCCACTCGGTCCGTGTGAAACCAAATAGAGTGCGCCGGGTTGAATAACACGAAGATCTTCATTCTGTAGAAGTTGTACAAATCGTTTCGGTAGGAATATCTGAAATTTCGGTTCGTCACCAACTGTATACGGCGCCTCGCTCAATGTGCAATTAATTGCATCGCCCACTGAAGTGTCCATCTTCTTGATTGTATGTATGATATAATGTTTTTCTTCTTTTAGTTCCGAACATCTCTTCGTTGGTAAGATTGTTGATTTCGAATGAGCGTTGAATTGATCAACCAAATTTTGAAGAAAGTTCTGCGATGCCATCTTGATGTTATTGTTAATCTTGTTGTTAATAATAATGTTCGTCGGAGATGTTGTCTCTTCGGAGGTTCGAGTAATACTCATGCTGCGTCATGGTAGCGCTCTCACTTTTATTATCGACATTACCCCCACCATTCTGTTGAAGGAAATTATTCAAGCGGTAAGCATTCTTCAAAGCGCACTGTGACCTTCGATGTTTAAAACTCTTTGATGAAATACAAAGTTCATTAAAGTAGCATTGGAAATCTCTATCCATTTTTGCATTAATCACTTCGTTAGTTGTAAATGATTGTATCCAATTAGCTTTTTCCAATCCCCTTGTGTAGATAGTTTTGAACTCTTTGCAGTAATGATTCATAATGTGCGGCATCATGTTATAATTAATAAAACCTTCATCCCATCTTAAGTTGTGAAAATGTTTGTTCAACCATTTGTTTGTAACTTTCGCTTTAGTTGTTAGTCTACTGAATGGTAATGGAGGTTTAAATAAGTAATGATAAACTACAGATGTGTTCATAACCAAAATTACTAATTCTTTGATAATAAAATTGCCATCATTACCTCGAAAAGCTTGAAATTCAATTATACCTCTTTTAACATCCATTAAATGTGGCGTATTAGAAAACGAAACCCGTTTGTTCATGATGAAGTCTCATCAGCAACTGACTACAGACACGATTGTTCTTCTTTAACTTCTTGCGCTTCTTCGTCGATATTAAAGTTGGTGTGATAGTTGTTCAATTGTCTCCACATATCCACTTCTTGAGGTATTCGATTAAAAATAGAAGTATCCACAGGACCGTATAAAAGTGGAACAAAAGGTTGTCTGTCCAATGTATCGATTAGATAGTCTTTGATTATTGCACTTGAAAATATTAGTTGTTTCAAATATCTGGTGACGGGGCCGGTAGTACAACTTAAAGTGTAAAATTCTTCTTTTGTCAAATGTAATTTTACATCATGTCTAGTTAAATCTCTGAAGCGAACGATATGTCCTCCACGATGTTTGACTATATCAACTTCAATATTTGATTCTAATAAACTTAATCTTGTTCTTCTTCCAAATGTGTTGTTACTTAAATAACATTCCAAAAGATGTAGATGTTTCATAAATGATTCCCAAGACGTTTCAGTAAATGAAACCATTTTATTTCCATGATTTAAAATAACAATCGGTGAATAATCCAATGATTTTAAAATTCCAACTGATATATTTTTCGTCATGCATGAAGAAATGGGGTAGAAAATTCGAAGAAATACTTCTGTTAAAATATTTGTTGTAATGTTAACTTCAATCTTCTTTCTTTTTACTTCTTTTTCAACCTCTTCTTTTTCTTCTTCTTCTCTCTTCTTATGTTTGTTAAACTTGAGGAATTCGTCCATTTCTCGTTCAACTTGTTTTTCTAAATCTGAACTATTATCATCATCAACCAGAGGTGTATTTTCTTCTCCGTTATTAGAACTCATCTTGCGAACGATGCTTCCCATACGACAGTCGAAGATATAATGAAATTTCCACTCATTATTTTCTCGCTTTTATGTTTTTCGTTAAATCTTAAAATTTTATACAATCACGTTGTACTAATTCTTCTTAAAGTACATTCTTCACAATTCCGGTTAGTGGTGTGTAAGTAACTATTTTATCGTGTAAAATTAGACAGTATGCCGAAGTTCCATCTGCTACTGGTTCTTCAAATTCCATTACAATTTTTATATCCACACTTGATGATTTTACCGATTCATTTTGTTTCGAACAATCGATTACAATTATCGGAGCCTTGGAATAATACTGGTCAGGTGATAATAGTGGTGTATTAGTTTTTCCATAATATGACGATTGAAATCTTGCATACATATCGTATAAAATGGAAAAACGTTTTTTGCTGAACATGACATTCAAATTGTCATATGGAAAGAATTGAGAATTTAGGAAAACTTTACAATTCTTTATTTTACAGTGATCAAATTGACCAGCATTTGCAGTGATAACATCTTTTCGCTTAGTTTGAAAACCAAGTATTATATACCTTGCTCGTTCCAAGTAAGTTGATGTCTTGACAGTCCATGTTTGTCGTTCTGTCTGAGGTAGTGTAGGATATTCATGGAATTCCCAACTTCGGAATGGCATCACAATATCACGGTCAGATTTTAACTTCCTCAATAATACTATTCTATGTTCGTCGGCCAATCTTACATGAGGTACTCTCCAAACAACTTTATCCAATTGTAGTTGCCATTCCAGTTTATCTTCCGTAGTTGCAGGGTCTGCAACTATCAAGTCCTTGTTAGTTGAAGATCTGAGTAATACCAACTCTTGTTTGACATTTATTATTACTCGTTTGTAATCTTCAGCAAATCCCAAAAGCAATCGTAAAGGTACATGAAAATCAAAGTGACCGTTAGAAGCTGGTGTTATAGTGTCTTTATCGGGGGCAACCCATCCGGCGGTGACTATTGAATTCTTCTCATGCGGTGTTAATGATGTTAATCCTTTCAATGTCGTTGTTATACCAACCTTTTTTGTCGAATCAACCGTAACCCCTGATATCTCATATCTTATTTCATCAAAAAGGTATGCCATAGGGTTATTTATAAAAGGAACCGTTGAAGCAGTTTTTCCATCCAATTTAAGTACCCGTCCTTCAATGTACAAATAACTTTCACACGGTAACGTGTAAATATCTTGTTGTTGAATGGGAATCCTTATTTCATCGTTATTGTTTAATTTTGATGAAGTGTAAGGGTTGTGCGTGTGATATTCCTTCTCCCATAGTGTTTCGTCGAATGTCGGTCCTTGAGATATATCCAGGATATCCATCGTTGTTAAGTTTCAATCCAATCTTCCGTAGAAAACGAATGTTGTCCGATGTTAACTCTTCCAATGTCGAGGAGCTACTGAGCTCCCGACCCTTCCGTTGCGGTTTAAATGTTAATCCCATGTTGACTTTTATGTTGCCGCTCTGATATGTATCCGTATAGTAATTGTTTCTCCTCTAAAGTCAACACTAACACCGTCTTGATCCAATATGTTCAGTACGATGTCTGAAATGAAACTGGTGTTTAACGGTAGGTATATTAAGTTTTGTGGCTTTTCAACAATTTTAAAACCGGGAGCCACTGTTGGATAAAATGTATGTAAAATATGCTGATTCACTCCCTCTCTATACGATCCGTGTATAATATTACACGTTACATCGATACTATTTACTTTCAATATTGTTACAGTTGTATTACCTGAATGAGTTGTTCCAGGAGTTAAGATTTTCTTTTTTGTATCTGTAAATCCAAGTAAACTGCCAATCGACTGTTCGAAGCTGACATCAATATAATATTTCGAAGTTATTTCTGCTTTTAAAGTATTATTGTTTCCTTTAACGGTGATATTTTCTTCTCCGAGCGTTTTTTGTAGTAATTGGTTTATATCATCGATTTCATAAGCTCCAGTAGGAAATGTAATTATTTTCAATTCTGAGTATTTTCCTGAAGCATCCTTAGTTTCATAATAATGTAGTAAATTGTTCTTTCCTTCCGTAACATTAGGAATTGAGTTGTAGGTAGTCAAATCAAGTAATGCCGCTTCCCATAATCTTTCTTTGGATAGACGCAATGCTGGGAACAGCGTACTTTTCAATGTGGATGAATTTCCACTCAGTGACACTGTATACGATGACATCTTAAAGCTGACTGACACTCTTCGCTAAAAACTCCAAACATAAATGTCCGCATATTTCAGTATTGTCAGGTTGTTCTCTTTTGTAATTGTAAAAAATATTTTTGGAGTTTCGAAAATAATGTTGAAGTTCTTTTGGCGGTGGTAGATTGCCAAAACTGTCAAAGTAATAAACGGTTTGTCCGAGTTTTTTATAGCATACCCAATGAGTACCTGGACCATAAGTGGAATCCAAATTTACTATTCCAGTTTCATTTTTCCATATTTTAATTGGTAATTCATCTTTCATAAAAACTCCTCGAAAGAATGGTATTTTTAAACAGTTTACATAATCATTTAATTGATGATTTGTTAAAGCTTTATTTGGAATTATCAATTGATTCTTCTTATTTAGTACACACGGTACGGTCTTAGGTATAAACCTGCTCCGTTTTTTACCATTGACCAAATAGAAGCTTTCTTTACTTTTGTTTTACGAGTTCTACGACGTCTCTTCCTAATGTTTCCTCCTCTTTTGGGAGCTCTTCTCTTTGCAGGTCTTCCTCTGCGACGTCGTCGTCTTCCAGCACCAAATTTAGCCTTCGTCTTCATGGCTGTAGTTACCGCCCAAGCTGATGCTTTTTCTGCAATACTTGCGTCACTTGACTTTACTCTTTGCCAAGCTTTTTCCGCTAGAATTTTATCCGCTATTGATCTATTTGTCGAATCTTTATACTTTGAATATGCTATATCGTGTTCTTTGCAAGCTTGATCTAATTTATTAATTCCAGGATCTCCTCTTGCTAAACGTTTTGCCAACTTAGTTCCAGGTCCACAGTATTGATAACCTCCGGGCAGATGTAATTCGTATGGTAAAACGTCTATCGCTCGATTTACAACAGCACCAACTGGAATCCGTCTGAGCAGGGATAATGCAGCTGATGTTATACCACGTCCTCTCTTGCCAATGTCCTGACGACGACTGAACGATGCGGTCTTCATTATGCTGTTTTATGCAACTAAAGTCTTTACTCTATGAAATACTTTATGATAATGAATCCTTTTTTGTGTATTCCATACTTAAATATTCATAAGTTTTACCAGTATTTATCGATGATTGCATCTTTAATCCATTTGTTTCTCTTAGCATCTTCGATTTTAACATGAGTCATCGATGTATTAATCAAATGATTATGCATATCAATAATTACATTACCTACAAGATTCGTTACATACTCTATATTAGTAGCATCATTGTAATATTGAGGATTTTCAAGATTTGTTATACGTTTACCATTACATGTATACACAGACGGATCGTTATTAGAGGTTGCTATAACTTGATTAATAGTAGCAACATCATTCGGAGCTATTCCTGCT
Source organism: Neoaliturus tenellus (assembly GCA_030545055.2). Lineage (NCBI taxonomy): Eukaryota > Metazoa > Arthropoda > Insecta > Hemiptera > Cicadellidae > Neoaliturus > Neoaliturus tenellus. The sequence continues at coordinate 158,309,678 of CM061531.1, forward strand.
GATATGTTAGATATTCTTTTACCTTTTCCATCATATACGTTATTTATTTTATCTAAAACTATAGTTTGTTTTAAAACAACACAATCATGATCATCTTTACCAGATTTTACTAGGGTTAAACGTTTACCTTTATACATAAAATTAAAACCATCAGGTGATAGTTGTGGTACTTGTGTTAAAATAACAGCATCATGTTCTTTCGTGCCTAAACTTAAATTTGACAATCTTTTACTTTTTCCATCCCACTTGTCATTTTGTAGTTGTAGTAAGGTAAACTTTTCACTTCCTTGCATAAATTCATCACCTGTCTTTGACACTACCTGATCTTGTTTAACAAAAGCGGATGTTCCTTTCTTCAAGCTTTCATTCATTTGTTTCACGGTAGCAGCATCTGATGGAGTTGAACCATCTTTCAGATTGGACAACACTTTTCCATGACAATCAATAACAGCACCATTATATAAAATACAATTATCTTTAATGTATTTTATATTAACACCATCACTTTCTTCTTTAGGATATCCAATATCGTTTATAGTATATTTATAAAAGGAAAATCCATCCTTTTTCTTTTCTGGTATTACAGAGTTCAAATAACGCTTATTGATTGTATCTGTATCATCGGTTGGATCTGCCACATTAGTTATTTTATAATTTAAAGCATTGTACATTTTTCCACTTTTAGTCTTTTCCAACAGTAAAGCGTATTCCATCGCAGATAGAAAATAGCCTTTATTAACAACATCTCCATTGTTGACTGGTTTTGCAACGTTAATAACCCTATGAGATTTTGCATCACACAGTTGGTTGTTGTCGAGTTTTAAACTTGTAGATGTTTCCTCCTTTACTGTTTTTAAATTTGTTGCATCTCCATCTTCTTCTGGATCTTTAACAAACTTTAAACGTTTATTATTTATGTTATAGTCACCTTCGGGTGTTTGCGGTAATCCACTTCTTTTTCTGTTTTCTCCAACTTGCACTCCTAACGCGGAGTATCGTCCGAACTTGTCGACGCTCATGTTAGAACTGACACATTATACGCCTGCAACCCTTATATATCCGCGGACAGTTATACGATTATGCCGCGATTCCTGAGTTCGTCAATCAGAGCTACCCATTCATTATTTAAACCTGTATGACCGGCTTCCATGGCTTCATGTAATAGTCTCATTCTATCAACCAATTTATTGATGTCGTTGTAGTAAATCACATTCGTATTGTATAGATTTTTCATCAATCCTTTGCCAGATGTTGAAGTATCTCCTTTACTCTTTTTACCATGTTGTTCAAGAAGTGATAAATCCATAAGTGATAAAGATTTTCTTTTCAGTGGTTGTCTCACCGCTGGTGCAGTACGTAATGTTGGCAATTTTCGTGGAGGAAACAACTTTTTTATAACGATGTTATATTTTGTTGCACGTGAACGATTAATCATTGCATCCTTTAAGTAGTTTCTTTTATGAGCGTTAGTATTTTGTAAAATCTCCTTAAAAACACTTAAATCCTTGGATGAATATCTTAGTGGTATGTTTTTAAAAATTAATTCATATAGTCCTTTTGTTCCTTTATATTTATGCTCACCAATAATGATGTAATCGTCTTGTGTTATTTCAAGCTTTGAATCGCCGATCTTTAATTCATTCCCATCAATTCTTGCTCCGTATACGTGTGATCTACTCAAATTCGGATTTTATTTCATGTCATGTAGCATTTTCATTATATATTTTCTTCCAAGAGGTCCATGTTGTAATATATCGCTACTCAATTGAGTTAAATTTGGAATAGATTGTTCAGCTTCAGGTATTGGCTGTTCTTCTTCCTTTTCAACAATTGGTTCTTCTTCTTTTGTTTCTTCTTGCTCACTAGCACTTGTATATGAATCATCATCTTCTTCTTTTTTTAATGCTTGTACTTCTTGTTTAGAAACTGGTAGTAAAACATCTCCTTCATAACGAGGTTTACCAATAGTTTCTGATATCTGTTTTAAAGGTTCCGTAATAGGTTTAAATGTAGTCTCTAGAAATTCTTCTCTTTCACTTAAACCCATCCTCAATGCACGATTCTTCATCCTAATAGAATCACTGAGTGATTTTATTTCTTTCAATAGTTTTTCTTGATTCGTCATGTTTACACTGTGAAGTTCAACGTGTAACTAGATGTAGCATCGGTAGTTCAACGCATAAATACAAATTTATCCAACCCTATACGATATCTACCATTTTTAATATCTTCTTCCTTCATAATAACGAGAAAGCCATATTTCTCATTCCATGCTTTGCCACACATCTCTTTAAATTTCTCAAATGCCATATCCGCATTTACATGATCATTATATATATGTTTTAAATTTGTTTCATCTTGCTTGAAAATGATCAACATATTTGCATTGTCTCTTATGAGTTGTTTTGGAATTTTACTGTAGGTTTGACCAATATAAATGCTATCGATATTATGATGTCTTCCCATAGCGAAGTAATTCCTTATAGTGTCGTGATTTTCACAAGACACATCATCAAAAATAAAAATAGAAAATGGTTTTGCTTCATTTGGTTGCATAATTGTTTCACTGGCATTAAACTTGTAGAAATTCACTTCAGGTACACTTGCAAGTACTTTATCCAATAATTGATATTTTGGTTGTTGCAATGATTTTGAAAAAATATATATATTGTTAAAGCGCAATCCTTTAGGATTTGTTATAAGGTTAAAAACAACATTAGTTTTTCCACAATTTGAAGGACCAGTTATTAGACATCTTATCGTATTTGGTAGTAATTCACCATGTTTACCATGATTTAACTTATCATTGTCAACCGTCAATTCATCAATATTATTGATATTAAATCGATCTTTTTGTTGTACAATCTCCATCTTGTGTCAAGGTTAAACACACAATGAGCTATTAAATTACTATACCAAGTCTTTTGAAGGAATCCATGAATCTTCACTTTTATCGAATCCTAACCACCGGACTTTAACCATATCCTTTTTCCTTTGTAAAACCTTCTCAACAAGATATACATCACCAACATTTGATTTCAACAATTCATGTTCTTAGAATCCACCTTGAAGTAATTCACCCTTGTTATCCTTTAATAAGTAAGTTTCAGGTATAGTTGGTTGCACTTTATAAACTGTAAATACTTCATTAGTCCAATTTGGTAGATATCTTTTACTAAATACACCTTTGTATTTGCTTATACGAACTTTATCGTTGACCTTAAACTTTTTTGGTTGCAACCTTTCCAATTTAGGTGTTGTATTATTTCTGATGCGTTGTAATACAACTTTAGCATTAGCACTGTTTACTTGGATAGGTTTCATTCCGATGGTACGATGATATTTGTTGTTATATTCTTTTATAAGTTGTGGTAATATGTCATACCACACGTATGATCCTCGTTTTGAAAATTGTTTGTACATCGCTCCTTTCAATGTTCTATTGAATCTTTCAATTATTGAAGCTTTAACTTCAGAATTTGTAGAATAATGATTTATTTGATATTTCTTCATCAAAGCTCCAAAGTCTTTATTAAAATATTCTTTTCCATCATCGGTCTGTAGATGTTTGATTTTGAATTTATTTCTTTGTATCGTTGTTTCCATAGCTTTAGTAACACTTTTACCAGTCTTATCCTTCAATGGTAAAGCGTCAGCTATTTTAGTAAAACAGTCTATAATTGTTAAAATATATTTAAAACCTTTGTTTAATTTACTGTGCGGTATCATTTCAATTAGATCAGCTTGATAAAGATCATTCATTCCCTTAATAATTGTACTTCTTCTGGGAAATCTTCTTCTTGCTGGTTTATGTAGTTCATTTACAATCTTGTCCTTCACACTTTCCATCTTTAGGTGTTGCTTTTACACCGCTTGTAAAAATACTGATTCGTACAATAGTTCATTCTCTTTTATATAGTTTGAATATAGGTCAAGGTCATTTTCATATTAGTGTAAAAAAGAGGAAACATGACATTGAGCTTGCCATGTCCCCTCTTCTTTACGGAAAGGAAAAAAGGAAGAAGGTAGAGGACGAAGAATAGGTTTACTGGTCGATAGAATTCAGGGAGTAATGGCCAAAAGGTAAAGTATTAATTTTATCTTCTAAAATATGGCGCTTGTCATCTTTGTAGCTTAAGGCCCACTTTGTTTGTTTGACACTAAAAAGTTGATGATTATAACTTCTAATAGTGTTGAACGTTGCAGTTGTTTCAACATTTTCAAACAAACATTTTTTATAATGTTCAAACTGTACGTTCTTCTTTAGGAAAGAGGTTTTTATTCCTTTGGCCTTTTTCGTAACTTGATGTTGATTCCTTTCGCTTATGTACAGTTGAAATGAATATAGTTTGGACATTAATGCTACAATTTCCATCATCGGCACGCCATTTGTTTCATCCTTAAATTTTCCCAATACTTTCTTGTTTCTGTCGTTGTCGTAATTTGGATGGTCCTTGGGATAATCGGAAAAGTCGAAATCATCTTTATATATAAAGGTGCGTAGATCTTCGTACATGTCATTTGTTTTAATCCAACAAATAAGTGCATCCGTATCCATATATGCAATACCAATGTTCTTTCTTCCATAATAGTTAACCATCTTCTTATAATGAAACTCGTACATGTGTGTTTTGGAAATATCCAAGATTGACATTCCAAGATATAAAGGACGATCCATTACAACTGATTTCTTGTTCATGGAAATAACAACTAGATTTTCATTAATAATTACAGATGAACCAAAGTTTGGTTGTTGCACTAATTTCTGTAATTTTACTGGATCAGTTACCAATTTGATATCCTTATGTTTCCTTTTATTTTCCAAAGTCTTGCCAAATATTGCGTTGTTCATTAGTTTGAAGAAATCTTTTTGAAAACTTGATGTAGCGGCGGCTCTTCTTCTTGTGTTATTGTCAATGTACGGTTTTAACCAACAAGATTGAGAGAATTGTAGTACTCGATTAATTTTTGTAATTCTCAATCCCAAATCTAAGGCTTGTTGTTTCATCCAGTAGTGTCCAACATACCGAGACTTGTTGGTTAAAGTCATCAATAATTTCGGCCATCTTCCAGTTGGAGAAATTTCAGTCTTCGGAAGAAGTGGTAAATCATAATGTTCGTCGTGAAGATGTTCGGGATATTCAAAATCGACGTCAAATATGTAACCAGTTTCTCCATATTTCGGTATATCCATTATATTTCCAATTGATTCTGGGTCAATCCATTTGAAATTATCATATGGAAGGGGATTCGACATTGCCCATCCGTATAAGTTATTTGCATCAAAATAACCCAGAAATGTTGTTGGTTTTGATGCATCATAATCGGGCAAATACTTATTGTTTGCCTTTACATGACGTGTTACACTTTGCGTCAATCCTCCTCGAACTCCTGATTCTAACATCAACACCATATCTATATCTGTAAGAAGTTGTATTTTACAATTCGTTTCTTTTAACATGGCTTGCCACGCTAGTCCAGGCGAAGTGTAAGAATGAAGAGGGTCTAATCCATATGACGCTAAACATGTATTTCTAAATTCTTCCATCACGTCACATAATAAAGTCACATCTAATTTAACATAGAAATCTGAATATTCGCCCAACGTTCTAAATCCTAATTCGTTCCATACTTTACATGCATGATCATAATCATCTTGAGATATATCCATGTCGTACAGTTTACTTTTAAATTCTTCTTTTGGAGGTAGTGATGTTTCATTAAATCTTTCTAAACTGTCTATGTAATCATATGGGAAAACACCTTTTCGAAGTACCAGATTCAGTTTGTCGCTGTTTACAATCTTCTTCGTTTCGATTAAATCTTGTTTCCTTAGGTTTTCAGACAGTTTGGACAAACTTGACGGCAAAAATCGGTAGGAGTCCAAGAATCTTAGTTTGACGTTTCCAACTTCTTTGGAAAAACTTATGAACTTCTCTGAAGTTTCAGCTAACACATCGATTTTACCGTCGTCTCTTCCTAATTCAGGTATTATAAAATGAGCGTCGTACCCACTGAGATTATGCAGAACCACAGGGATAAATAGTGGTAAACGATAGCTCAAGTTGCATTTATTACAAGCGGCACCCTTGTAATAACCTGTGAGGTGGTCGTGATCTTTAACTTTATAATTCTCAATAGTAAAATCATTTTTGCACAAGAAACAGTTAGTCGCATTTTCATGTTGAATTTCTTCTTCTTCGTCCATCGGTTTCATTGGTACAATATTTGTATATAAGCTTTGTGTATTTCCAGCTATTGAATATAGATGATCAAGAAATATTTTTTCCGCATTTTCACCACGATATACTAGAGGTTCTGAAGTTAATCCATATCTGTTTAAATGTTCTTCTGATAATGTTGATTTGACCATTAAACAAAAACTGTTTGGTTTGTGCATTTGATACTTTACACTTTTTCTTGCTTCACAATTTTCATCTTCAACTGGAACAAGTGTTGATTCAAAATCTGCATACACAACTAAAGAGATACGGTATTGATGATGAACTTTTTCAAATGAAACGAATGCTTTGCTTTGCGAAGGTAAAATAATCTTTGCTTCATAATTATTGTTACACAATCTTTTATGCTCTTGTAACCATTCTCTTCCTTGTCTTCCTTCTCGTTGAAAATTAAAACATCTCTTGCAAATCAACTTTTTGTTTCTATTTTTTGAAAGTTGCTTATTAACAAGAGAGTCGAATTTCTTTATGTACACATAGTGAGACACATCTCCTCGCGTTAGTAGTAGTAAATCCGTATGATCTGGTAGCTCTTCTTTTGCAATACGTAAAGGATACACTTTGTTTGAACTATCTAATGCAAAAACATTAATAGACGTGCCGGGATTTTTCTTTTCAAATTTTGATATATCTTTCGTAGAAACGGGATACGTTATTCCTTGAAAATTGTACCTGTGTCTTGCGTCTTCATATTCTTGGTTGGGTCTACATGGATTTTGTAATACAAACTTTGACGTCATAGCATAGCGAAAACATTCATTATTTTCATTTTGAACATTTATACAAGATTTTGTATTTTCAATTCTTTTTGGCAAAGGAATGTAACTAGATCCCATTAGTCCATATCCATGTTTGTGAACTCTTATATCTAATCCTTCAATACTTGTAAGACTCCATCCGGATCCTCTTCCTTCGTGTTCCTGAAGTTTGGTTAATATTTCTTCTATACAATTTTCTACTATTGAATCAATGTCTGAACTTTCTATGATGGTTCGGTTTTTTGTTATGAATCCTCTTGGTGATAATTCTTCTTGTACATTTATAAACATAGCTTCTAGTAATAAACCAAATTTAAGAAAATTCAATCTTTCCAATTCATCTTTTAAAGTTTTACTTATAATTGGTTTTGCTTCTTTAATAAACTCTTCTAAATTTAAGTCTTCATTTTGAATTTTATGATGCATTATGACTTTACCAGGTAATGCAAATACTTGTAGATTTGGTAAAGTAGTTGAAGGTCCTGCTAAAATTTCATCTTGTTCTTCTTGTTCTTCTGCGTTGTTGTGAAATAGTTCTTTATGTATTTCTAATAGAATATCATCGTTGAACGATTCCGAACATTTATCGCAACGATACATGTTTACTCTTCCAAGTTTCGCCGAGAAATGAAATGGGCTCTTTTGTTCCTCCTTTTATAACGGTTCCCCCACCACTGTTTCATCTTCATCTTCATCTTCTTCACTATCCGAGGAAAATAGTCTTCTACAAACCGATTGTTCATTCGTATTTTCTATTCCAGTTGGAGTTTCAGTTTGTACTTCTTCATATTCAAATGATGACGAAGATTCTGATATTACTACACTTAAATCTTCATTCTCCACATCATTGATGCTTTCAACTTCTGATGTTATTAGATCTATATCCATATCATCTACGCTTTCTACTTGTGATGTTTCACTGATGTTATCCTCTTCTTCCATATTTAAATCTTCTAGTTGAATTTTATACAATATTTCAACAAGAGGTTTCCTTGGATAATCGGTGTTGTCCACAGGAGCCATTTCAAGTAAATGAGGAATAACTCTTGGCGATTCGGCTTATATGATATTTTGATAAGTATGTCAAGGTCATTTTAGATTAAGCGAGAACTGGGAATAGATCACTAAGCGGCATGTTATTTCATTACCACAAAGTGATCTATTCCCCATTCTCTAAGAAGTGTTCAATCAATAGCCAAAGTCCAAATCCATTTCCTTTTTTTGTTTTAATTTTAATCTTTTGTTACATAGTTTATTGGTTGACTGTTTGAGTTTTCAATGTGTCGTCTTATTATTTGTTCCAATTCTTCTATTTTTGCCTGTTTTATCATTAGTTCTGTACGTAATTCATTAATGTAATCAGCCGCTTTGTCCACCGTTCTTGTTCGTATTTCACCTAACATAACACCAGGAATCAATCTCTGTAGTCTGTAAAACTTAAACTTTATTCTAGACTCTCTTGCTTTAGCCATTTCCCGAAGCCTTTGTTTCTTATTGTCTTTACTTGTAGTCAAGTCCATACTCGTTACAAGTTCGCTTTCGGAATAATTCGACTATAGTAGGCTCGTCCTTTATACATTTTTCCCCCACCACTTTCAATTTCCCCCCACCCTACTAATATAGGTCAAGGTCATCCAATATAACGCGAGAACGAGGAATAGAGCACTAAGTGGCATGTTAGTCCATTACCACAAAGTGATCTATTCCTCGCTCTCTATTCTATATCTAATTTTTTTGGGTTTTGCTAATTTTTTATACTTTTTTTGTTGTTTTTCTTTGGGAGGAAACGTGTGTGAAGATGTTACTTTTGAGAATGTCCATTCTTCTTTAACTCTTCGATAGTGTCCAATAATTTTATCAAATATGCGTTGGTTTTCTGTAAAGTCTGTATTCTGCTACATCCAATTTCAATGGTAGGCACCATTAATTGTAATTTTGTCAATTCTATCTTTTCTCTCTTATATCTTTCTTTCATTCTTAGGTTTTTTCTTAGTCTTGCTGAAGATGGTGTTATTGGTTCGTACATACAACTTGGATATGGCTTTGACACTTTCAATACTGATGTGGAAGACACTTGCAGCTGTTGATCTTCATAGTAGTTTGGTGTTGGAGTAGTGCAAAACATTTTCGATTCTGAGTTTTGTTGACAGTCTGAAGTTGAAAATACAGGTGTTGCAGAAGGATCAGCCATCTTTCACTGTCGCCGTACAAAGTGAACTCTTCTCTAAACTTCTGCTTCTTTTATCACACTTCCCCCCACCACCGACTTATATATTCTTCCCCCCACCATAATGATACATACTTGTTTCTCAAACTTTGTACCATACTTCTAATGTGACGTCCACATCTTCCTCCTTTAAGTATTTTATGAATTCCGGGCTTCTTGATGTCACGCCAGGCATGTTTAGATAGCTCATCACTTTGTGATGGCTTTCTTCATTATGTATATAACAATATACTTGCATCAACTTATGTTCTTGTTCTTTTGATGATATGAAATTCGCAACGGAAGTCCACTCTTCATACTTAATCTTGTAATGACGCACTTCGAATTGCATGATGTTTCTTCTAATGCCGAAACAATAATAAAACTCTCTTCAAACAACCTGCATTTATACACGTTTCCCCCACCTAGCTATAACCTCCCACTATTTTCCCCCTCTCCTTTATACGTGGAAGGGGTATTATGGTTTGAATGCACGATACTTAATAAATTCAAACAAACACTGTACACAAATGTCGCAAATTTTATTACATGTTTCGAATTTCATTATTTGAGCTTTTACAAAATGAACTAACCTACCTCCATCATCTTGGAATTGTTCAAAATCTAAAACAGACGCTTTTCCACAGTCATGACACATTTTTGTACCGTCTTTAAAAGTATAAGCAAGATAGATAGCAAATCCATAATTGTCTTTCTTAAATTCAATGAGCATTTCACGAATTGCTTTAGGTATTTCACACTCATTTAATCTAATGATGTAATGGTAAAGGAACCCATTATTGATAATTTCTTGTAAACACAGAACCAACAACCTATCCATCGTGTTAGACTTAAACTGATAGTCACTTCTAAAACCTTTTTCTTATATGATCTTTCCCCCACCACTTTTATATAGGTCAAGGTCATTGGATATCAAGCGAGAACTGGGAATAGATCACTAAGCGGCATGTTATTCCATTACCACAAAGTGATCTATTCCCCATTCTCTAAGAGGATTGTTGATAATTTAGATTCCTAATATTTCTTTTCCTTCCTCTTCACCTTTTTGAACTGTAGTATTACCAGACATGTGTGATATTAATTTCTTCATTTCCCGATTTTCCATTTCCAATTTCTTCAATTTTAAATCTCTTGCTTCGACTTGTAGTTTTAAATACTTGATGTAACTTCCAGCCCAGTGTAGAGTTTTCAATTTTGGTGCTCCCATTGCAATACCGGGTATTTGAAATTGTAATCGATTGAACTCCATGTTCATATCTTGTCGGTCTTGTTTTTCCTTTTCTAGTCTTTTCAATCTTTGATTCTCCCTGAACGAAGAGGTTGGATCACAAGGAATATGACGAAACATTTTGGTCAACGATATCTTGAAGAATGAGCTTCTACGCAGAAAGTCAACACATTTATGCACTTCCCCCTCCAACTTTAGGCTAGTAGTGGGGAGAATTACATTATTTTAATACTTATTTCCACTGTTACACTTGCTCCGTTTTCAAAAAGGTATGTGTAAAATGGTTCTGGATACTGGTATTTTTCACGTCCTATATTTTCCTTAAGAAAGTTGAAAGCCAGTCTTTTCGAATATTCATTATGATATACTTCTCTTAAATTAACAAGAATTCCATCTTCCAGAAATTTCACTTGAATCATTGGTATTTTGCTTACATCATCTTTGTCTATCAGGGGTAGCCTGTAAGTGAACGTATTTGGTGGTAGACGTAAGGTTCTATTAAGTCGAGAACAAAATACTTTGAACATTTTCTGATCACTGATTGCAATTTCATGAATACCTATCATTTTATAGTATGAAGGTTCAAAAGGTACAGCACAAAACGTTTGTACTTGATAGTTACTTGAAGAAGATGGTGCGTTAGGATTGAACATTTTTAGTCAACAGTTTCCTGACGAATAAGCTTCTACGCAAATAACTAACACATTTATGAACATTTCCCCCACCAACTTTAAATTAGTGGTGGGGAGAATTTTCCCCCACCACTTCTTCAAAATTATTAATTTCAATTTGAATTACAACAAAAATATTTGATGCAAAATCCCAAAAAACAGAATATGGAACAGTCTCTTCTACATCTTGAGATTCATTTTGCGCTTCAACCACTTCCATCATTGAAGGTTCTTGATCAATTTCTGTTACTTCCATCGCTTCTACTACAGGATCTTGTATTATGTCGGTTGTTTCAACTTCATCTTCTTCTTGAACTAACGTAATATTTCGTTGTTTCACGATTTCAATTAATTGTATAAAAGAAGTATCTCTAGGAGACATTCTTAACCATACATGTAGCTCCAACAAATGTTGACTTACTAATGACAAAATTCACAATTTATAGGACTTACTTAAAACAATAAAGTGGGGGGACTACCTTAGTCCAATTCGGATTCGGATTCAGAAGACAATAAAGGTGATATGGGTGAATCCAATGATGAATCTAATATGTATATATCAATTGCTTCTTTAACTATGTCTTCATCACTATCATTTATCATTTCTTCAAAGATTTCTTGTTCAAACTGTTCCATTTCTTCTTCATCCATCGTTGAATAATTATCAGTTTCGTTATAATTTTCCTCTATATTGTCTTCTTCCATTTCGTCTGTACTAATATAAACATTTTTAACTTCAAAATAATTAACAAATGGAGTATCTTTAGACAACATATTTGTTCACCACTTCTTTTACCTCGAATAACAAACTATGTATTGCTTTCTTAGTCTTATATTCTTTTACTCCCCACTCTTTTGAACAACATAAAGGAAGGTGGGGGGAGAGCGTTTTATAGTTATTCTTCTCTATCTAGGTTATATTTCATTGCTAGCACATCTACTATAATTTTCTGCTCTTCAACTTTATCGCGAATAAATATTGTCCAGGGAAATAGTTCATTAATATTCTTGATTGTTACTTTTATATCATACAAATAATCAATATGTCTTAGTAATGAAACAATAACAACAACTCCTATCCGATTGTTTGCCATAATTGTTTCTTCAATTTTAATGCGTAAGTTTGTTATTAAACTCCATATATTACTTTCATTGGCTATGAAACCATCAAGTCTAGTACTCATCTTGACGGTGCAAGTACAGACTAAAAACCTGGAGGTTCATAGTCCGCCTTTTATGAGTTTTAAAAATGGGGAGGGGGAAGGAATAAGGATTGGGAGGGGATAGGGTGGGGGGTGAGGGAAGGTTTGTGTGGCGACACTAGCCGCATTAGACCCACGAGCCCACTTGTGCGACAAAGTAGCCACCAATGCTAATATTATACTCGTGACACCTCTCTACATCGTCCCGCCAAGTCAACATACGTTCTCTAGTATTTGATGTTACACAAAAGAACTTACTATCATGATACAGAATAGTTGAACCAATTATAATATTATATCCTAAATTTAGCCATTTGTGTGCTTCCGCAATGAATCTGTCTACCATATCAAGGGGATCTAGTTCATTGAAATAAAATGGTCTCATTTGTTCATCAAGTTCAATGCGAATTTCATTGTCATCTTCACTCTCACTGCTACTATCATTTTCATTCTCTTCATTTTCATTCTCTTCATTTTCATTCTCTTCATTTTCACTGCTACTATCATCTTCATTCTCACTGCTATTATCATCTTCATTCTCGCTGCTACTATCGTAGAAATCTATCGGATCTCCTACATGTTGATGGTAAACGTCAGCATATTCGGAAGGATTGAACTCTTCATTAACGTGAGGAAGCATTTTAAAACAAAATAATACTGGCAAAGACAAAACAATAAGTGCGGCGCGTGAAAGCAGAATGAAGGAGAGAACAACGCTTGCTCCACTTATATAGCGGTATGCAAATGAGGAGACTGGCGTGGGGGGAGCGTGACGGGATTGGTTCAATTCAGTCCAGTTCATAGCGGTGTAAAAATAAAACGGAGAAGTGGATGCGGCGCATGCGCAATAACGTTAAACAAAGGTTTGAGGTTAGAATTTTCCAAGCGCAGTAGCACTAAATGGAGTAATACAGACTCGGCGCATGCGCAATAGCATGGAGTGATTCCGATCCGGAGAACTCGTCTTTCCAGGCGCAGTAGCACTAAATGGAGTAATACAGACTCGGCGCATGCGCAATAGCATGGAGCGATTCCGATCCAGATACCAGGGTTTGAGGTTAGAATTTTCCATGGAAGCTGCCATGTTTAATTCAGTTTAATTAGATGGAGTCAACAACCGGTCATAACCGGCCATTAACCCGAAGGAGTGGGGGAAGGAGTAGGGGAAGGAGTAGGGGAAGGGGGGGGATTTAATCTCCATTTTTTATGGGGGGGGTTCCGCTTGAGTAAACACGGTTTCCGCTTGAGTGCTCATGCGGAACGGATCTTCCCACGCGATAGTCACGGAACCAGAACCCTCCTTCTATTACTACACGGACATAACTGACCGCGTAGCAGAACTTATTTTTGCGCATGTATGCTAAATAGCTTACATCCCCTAAATTTAAGTCTTAGGTGGCCCTGAAAAGGGCCGTTTGGCTGGGTTTTGTGGACTGCTATGAAGCTTAACTCATATAGAAATGAGGAACTTCACCGTTGTTTTCCAAATAGATTTCAGCAGGATCGACGTGTATAAACTTGTACAAATTAACTGCGCAAATATCACATTTTTCTTCTTCTGGAATGACGAACTTATATGACAAGTAAGACTTGTGTTCCTCAATTCCACCTTCAAATATAAAATCCAAAAATCCAATTCCTACTGCAGCCGAACCGCATTCTGAACACATACTTGTTCCATCCCTAAATTTATACTGAAAGTAATCAAAGACTCCAATGTTTTCTTGATAAAAAGAATGCACTATTTGACGTAATGTTGGTGGGAAATTTGCATTGTTCATTGCAAATTCGAACAACACTATATTTGAAATTATTTCTTGAAGACATAATTCAAATAAAGAAGGCATATCTACGTTGTTGCAGCTGCGGCGTCTTCAATAGGAATGAAAACTCTAGAGTAGCAAATATAACGGAGTGGCAAGTGTAACGGTATCATGAGAACCCGTTAACGGTTGGTAGACAACCGGTCATGACCGGCCAATGACCCGAAGGAGTGGGGGAAGGGGTGGGGGAAGGGGTTGGGGGGGGGATTTAATCTCCATTTTTTATGGGGGGGGGTTCCGCTTGAGTGCTCATGCGGAACGGTCATTGACCCTTCCTAACACAGAACCCTCCTTTCATTACTACTACACGGACAAAACTGGCCGCGTAGCAGAACTTATTTCTAAGTCGCAAGTAAGCTAAGTAGCTTACATGCGTAAATTCAAGTCTTAGGTGGCCCTGAAAAGGGCCGTTTTTTGCCTCATAAGGCAACGCTTACCAACTATGAGCTATAGCTTGGAAGCAAGGGATTGTTTGAGGCTCGTGCCGCAATGTTGTGCAAAAACGATCGAGCCACCAGCACAAATCGTCAAATCCTAGAGGTTGCTGAAATAACAAGCTGTGTTGACCTTTGTCGTCGGTCACAAAGCTTGTTATTTCTAGCACATCACCATCCTCTATGATTTGCAACATTTCCCTGAAAACCCCATCAAGAGACAGACGAGGGTTTCGGGGATCCGCGTAAATTGTAATAATTTCATCGTACTGGATCCGGTATGGGATCTCAAGCCTGTTGTTGTCACCTTCGGGTTCCGAAACCTCGTAGGTGTCAACAACGTGCTCGTGGAAAACTGGTGTCTCGACCGGCGGCATCGCTGTCTGGAGTCGGAATGAGAAAGCGAGTGTAACTAGTAACCGTGACTGGAACGGTATAATGAGTCCCGGTCATGACCGGTTATTAACCCGAAGGAGTAGGGGAAGGAGTAAGGGAAGGGGTGGGGGAAGGGGGGGGGATTTAATCTCCATTTTTTATGGGGGGGGATTTAATCTCCATTTTTTATGGGGGGGGGTTCCGCTTGAGTGCTCATGCGAAACGGATCTTCTCACGCGATAATTGTTGTGTGCTAATGAAGACTAATTAACTTGCAAAACAACAGTCTCTCTCTTTGAATGCTGATGATATTTCATTCAAACACCATTCTTTGCACGCTATATGCTACACCGGCAAAACAATGCAAGTCAGAGAGGTCATATAACTGTACAACGGCCTCAGAAAAGTAGGTCACGAGACTTAGAGTGTTAAAAAATAATGGGGGAGAAACACAACGCTATAACGCATTGTGTTTCTCCCCCATTATTTTTTAAACAAAATTTGGAAAAAACTATGTGAATTTACTGTTTACGCCCCCACCTTGTAATACGATCCTTTTTATCCCTGAGGAGAAAGTCTTGAGAATCTAAATCATTAAATCTTTTCTCTGTACACAAATTATCACAAACTCTAATTTTATATTTTAAGCCGTTACATATTGCCAATATGTGTTGGTGGTCAACAACACTTAGAAAAAAATATTTCAAACCTTTCTTAAGCCTCTCTCCTCTGACGGATATTATTTCAGGATCGTCTTCAACAGTGGGGATTTCTGCCAGTTGTGGTTCGGAAAGATGTTTCACGATATGTACACGGCAGAAACTCTCGTTCTTAACACATTTCCTTCCACAAGCTGATCCTTTCTTAATTCCCCTAGCGAGCACTTCAGGGCAAGTAGTGGGACGTCTAAATGCCCTACGACGCTCTTCTTTTAATAATTGGAAACGCTCTGAAGGAGCAGACTTGGGAGGTTGATTTTTGGGATAGGTGTGATCTTTAGGATTAGTAAGTGGTGGAGTAGGAGGCATTGGTGATAGTGGAATAACAGGTGTACTTAGTTGGTGAACTAAGGTTTCGATTGACGGTTCGTTAGATCGAGGAGCTGGCTTCTGTGGTGGCGGCATAGAATCATTTGAAGATGAAGGCGGTGAAAAGATGCTGCGAGGCTGAGCTCCAGAAGTTGAAGGCGTGGATTGAAGTCGATTCTCACACCAGGCAGGAACATTTTTCAGACGAAGAGTTTTCTTCACCGGAGTTGAAACCGTAGTAGAAGTTGTAGTAGTGGAAGTTGTAGTAGTGGAAGTTGTAGTAGTGGAAGCCGTAGTAGAAGATGTTGTAGGCAGAGACGACATGGTTACAAGTCTGTATTCGCAGCGTAACGTCTGGAATCAGAATAAAACGTTAGCCGTAGACAGTGCGTCTTTTATAACGGTATGCTAATGAGAAGGGTTAGCGACCGGCCGTGACCAGAAGGTGGAAGGGGAAGAGGAAGGGGAAGGGGAAAAGGAGGGGGGGGATTTAATCTCCATTTTTTATGGGGGGGGTTCCGCTTGGGTGCTCATGCGGAACGGTCATTGACCCTTCCGAAAGTGGGTCAAGGTCATTCAACACTTATAAAAAACCAAGGTGATGGGAACAGTAGTAACTGTTCCCACCACCCTGTTTGCCTAACGGGTTCCCACTCCCAACCCACTAGTTACGTTCTGCAAGGGACATCGACGCAATTTTGTTTGGACCGTCCGGGTCTACCGTAACGTTCTGGTCCGGGTCTACCGTAACCGTGAATTACAAGGGAAACTGGAACACCTAATGCAGAAACGCAACTCTAACACCCACCCAACTAATCCCACCCAATCATATTCCTAAACAAAATGCAAAAACCTAGTCCGCAATTTGCGGATGTCCCACCCCTTCTAAGTGAAGTTCAACTGAACTTCTGAATTTACAGTTAATCTACCCCCTATCATCTAGCTGTAAGGCAAAACAACAGATTATTAAAAACAAGATAATTCAACACAACCAAAATACCATCATTATTCTTAAAAATTAATACACCTTAATGCTAATAATACACCTTAATGCTAAACACAACTTATAACTAACATCGCAATGCGCATATTAATTCTTAAAATAGGTACACCTTACAACTAATATATACACACACACACACACACACACACACACACACGCACACATACTACATTGCATTAAAAAATGCAACGTAGTATAAGAGGTTCAAATATATATAGGCCTACTATATATTTGAAACCTCTTACCGAATCGCCAACGACTTTTCGCTATGAAAATTCGTTGACGACTGACGCGAAGATCGGGCTCGTATCGCTCCTCGGATTTTGAGAGGTGGGGGAAGTGGTGGGGGAGTGAAGCGCGATGGTGGGAGGAATTAGCGCATGCGCAGTACGGTTATTTTCACTCCAGTACGGTCCAGTTCGCAGCGGTATAAAAGTCAAATGAGGAGTCGGAGCGAAACCAAGGTTTGAGGTTAGAACTTTCCATGGGAGCTGCCATGTTTAATTCAGTTTAACTAGTTGGAGTCAACAACCGGTCATAACCGGCCATTGACCCAAAGGAGTGGGGGAAGGGGTGGGGGAAGGGATGGGGGGGGATTTAATCTCCATTTTTTATGGGGGGGGGATTTAATCTCCATTTTTTATGGGGGGGGATTTAATCTCCATTTTTTATGGGGGGGGTTCCGCTTGAGTGAACACGGGTTCCGCTTGGGTGCTCGTGCGGAACGGATCTTCCCACGCGATAGCCGTTATAAATGGAGATTGTTCATCGCACCGCGACCATTAATTAACTCGCATTTGCGGTGTTCACATCCTTTCTACTCATTATATATACGTTTCGCCAACTTCATTATACAATTATGATTGCTATTAACCTGAAATTTCATTTACATTAGCACATGTCGTCCTGTTTGAATCACCTTCGCGTGCTCGACGTTATATCTCATTCATCTATCTTGTTCTCACTTCTACACGTCTGACATACTTCTTGTGATGGATACGCAATGTTTGAAATTGAAACTTTTGCGGACACAACATATATTACGAAATGATTCCAAACCATCGGTTTCAAAGACTAAAACAAATTTAACAAAAGTGAGGAAGAAATTAAGTTTTAACCCGTTATACTCGGCTAGAACTCCGCGGGTTAACGTTGACCGATAGTGTGATTCACAATATTTTACGTTCGATGTTACGTTTCTACAACTTCGAACTTGTTACACCTATCGACTGTGTTCAACAGGTTTTTCTGTTTCATCCCCACCATTCTTTATATAACCGCGCCCACGACAATTCCTGCTTCATTATTCTATACGCTCTTCAACTAACAACAACTCCGCTCTAAGTTACGCTACACAAACATGGATACGAACCAGGAACAAGTACAAGTTCACGAAATATCATCTACTACCCACCCGAGAGAGAATCCTCCGAGGACTTCGCCTCCACCGAATCCACAGGACCCCGTCCAAGTTTCGGATGTATCTTCGACGGCGAGGAATGATCTTGAAGCTATTCTTCGGTCGCTCGTCGGTTTCGACTGACCTGTACGACGATCAACATTAAACTGAACTCTTAGCAGTTCAGTCTTTTTTAAAACTCCCTCCGGATGACCTTGAAACAATTATCCCCTCTCCTTTTTCAACTAACTTCTACTTGTGTTCAACTGTTGAATTTCGGTTTTGAACTGACTTTTAATTTATGCGCAGGTTTGGTTCAAACGCGAACCCTAACCCCTCCCCCTCATTTAATAACCGACCGGAAGCTGTGTGCCCCGGCGCATGGCTTCCGGGGTTGCTGACCTGAGCCAGCGGTAACCAAAACACACTACTTATATTGTATCGGAAGGTGCCTTTCAAAGATGCATCGTATGTGGTTATGTAAGTAAGTATTCAAGATAAGTATCAAGAGTAAGTATTCAAATCAATAGTTTGTAGTGAAATTCGGACGTTTGCTTGTCAACTTAAAGTTACTTATCTGTTCTATTTATGATAAAAGTAAAAATAAGAATCTAAACTCTAAAATGTTATATTCTAATAATTGTAAAGTGTAAACTAGACGGCAAATCGATATTTTTAGATTATGTTGTACTTCCCCAACATAGTTTTGACCTATTTAGACCTATTTCAGACCTAATTTGCACCTATTTAGAAAGACACTACACACAAAGGCTGTTTTACTCTTGAAGGAGTCATTTCGACACTCGTCGCCCGGACCTTTAACCGGGTTTCTCGTTCCAATTGCATCCAAATCCGTGACATCGTATCACCCCAGTAAACAACGTCTATCTCCCCCCCCCCCCACACCTCCCACGCCAGCAACACCATAGATCAACAATCTTCATATTTTTAGAGTCAGCGCGATCCAATATTTGTGTTTCTCATGGTTTTGTAACAGACATTCCTGTGTGTTTTGTTTTTTACGAACAGGCAGCCAGTGCCTGAACCGATTGTGGTGTCAAGGTTAAAGTTGAACGCGAAGCGACGCGACGCGACGTTGCGATTCATTATATTATTTTCATTCGAGTGATGATAATATTTTATGATTCATCAATCTACATAACTTTTGCCTCACAATTATTTTAGGGGTTTTTATAGTTAAATTTGGTTACATTAAATTAGGTCATTTACTCGTTTCTATAGATTGCGCCTGTTGAAATAAATATGCGCCATACTGATGTTTCACCGACATTTCGCAGATTACTAAGCGACTTTACTGCTATTCTGACAGTAAACTCATCCGTAAGTTCGTTAAACTTACTTATCGTAGTAATTATTTTACAAACTTGTATTAATATTAAAGTTTTTTTGTATACTTTTCTTCGGTCCGATTCAAATTTTACTTATGAAACACCCATAAACTTTAGAACCAAATGTATTTTGAATCTTTGAATTTTATATATTAAAATGTAGTCCTACAGCCAATTTCTGTAAAGCATCGAAAATTGCATCATGTAATTTACGTTTCAGGCCTACACTTAAGTCAAATTTTCATTCAATACTGTTTCAAAACACCGTGTAAAATGAAGATAGGTAAAAAGATTTAATTTCTGTTTCACATTCAAGTTTATACTCAGCAGTGTTAGTTACTTCTGTACGGCAGTGTGCAAGGACATCTGTGCGGTCACCGATATACGGCAGTTTAATCCTCTTAGTCGTTGACAGATGATATGTGACTGCACCCGTTCAATACTACCACTTTTACTGTAACTTCTACGACTTATTTCAAGTGAAATTAAATTCGATAACGTAAGCCAAGTTTTCTGAATAATAAACGTGTAAGATAAAATTTGTCTTTAAACTCACCTTAAAATTCTGGAGTCCTAACATGTCAAAAACATGTCCTAAGGAAATACAGTCATTTCAATGATTCGAACTTTTTCTATAAATAAGTAAACTCTTGAAGTATAACACTTTCGAATCCTTAGATGAAAAAATCCAACTTATTTTAACTAGCTTTTCCCGTGGCTTCGCTCGCGTTAAACTCCCCGTCAGGTTTAGCTCATTCGCTACGCTCATCCCTTATAAGAAATCGCTTGATAACTAAAATTGAAATTTTTCATTAAATTTGTTTCTTAGCAACCAATTAAAATAGATAAAATAGAGATTTTCAGATTTTTAACAAACCTTTTAGCTTTCGTAAAAAATAATTATTTAAAAATAAATGTATACTATGTTACTTCTAATACCCCCAAGAATATGTGGACAAAGTTTCATGATGATTGGTTCAGTAAATTTCGCGTGAAAGTGTAACAAACATCCGGACATTCACATCTATGTTTCTATAAGGGTTTCGTCTGTTACGTCCCTTTTTCTCTCAACCTACTAAACCGATTTTTAAGATTGAGGTGTAATTTTAAAGCTTAGGATATACCGCAGTGACGAATCGTAATTAAAAAGTTCATATTGTTTCGGGCTTCGCCCCCCTCGCCTTTGGCTTATTTCTAGAGGGCGCTTTAAAATATTTACCAACTTTTATTGCAAGTTCTTGCGCGTGAATTGTAATTTAACAGCTGATTACCTTCAGATGAATTTTAAAAGCCAGATAGTAAACAAAAATAGATCTCTGTCACTTCATAATCAACATTCACATCCTGTAGGTGAGCTTCACTCATACAGAATCTTAAAATGCGCAATTTGCGCACTGGCCACCTCGTTTATAATATTAGGGATTACGCATGCATGCATATAAAACTTATATTTATATTAAATCTTAACTGATCTGTCCAAAACTATACGTTGATACACAAAAACAATTTCAATACTAAAACCATTATAAAATATTTTAATGCTAAAATATTGCAAGCGTTAACCTAAATACTGACATACATATTAACCTGGAAACCCTCACCTGAACCCTCCCTTTATGCGCCATCGGTATAACTAACACTAGTGTCTATGGGGGTATAATACGTCGTTTAATTTCCTCTGATAAACGATATGTTGTCCATCACTGGGAAAAACATTTTACGAAACGATCATGGCTCTCCCACATTTAATTTTGTCGTGTCTATATGCAAAATATATTTCATAATTAATCTTTAAAACGTTCGCTCAAATGCTTTAGAAACATCTATTGGGTTGTTGCGTTTTCTTAGACAAATAAACCCCATCTAATGATAGGAAACGCAAAATTTTACCCTTTCAGACGAAATTTAGCCATTTAATTTTTTGAATGACTGAATTAAAAAAGCGGGAGTGATTTTTTATTTTATCCTCTAAGGTGAAATAAAAGATGAAAGATTCTTGTTTAATCTGAAATATGATGTTTTACGATGCCCAAGTAACAGTTCTACTTGACTATGATTGTGCAAGTGTTACATATACACATTGTTTATTTTAATAGCATGTTTAAACAAATCTAAGAACAAGTCGTAAACTGGTGTAGTTTTAATATAATTAAAATTGTTTACCAAATTAATGTTCAATTTTAATTGTGACGAGTTGCAAAGGGATGAGTGTTGCTCTTTTCACTCACCTCATGTAATTTTAATTTAAACGTGTGAATCAATTTGAACTAAAAATACTCTCTTTACTTTTGCCATGATAGGTTTATACGATTCGGAGGTTGTATGGGTATCTGATTGTACGTCGACTACCGAAGGAGGCACATCTTCCCTCCTCTCCGGGTTCCTAGAGTCTGGTCTGACCCCTCCCCCCAACCTCCCGTCTGCCTGATAAGACCGCGCGGCGGCACAGTGATAACACCCCCCCCCCCCCCCGCTGGACCCCCTCCCATCACTAGGGGGGTCGGCCGCCTCGCCGCCGAGGAAACCTCAGTTCGAATCACGATTTCCACGTGAGTCAACTCCCTTCCTTCCAGACGCCGCTTGTGTATGGATACTACCTTCCAGGTACTGCATTTCGATTTCATTTATTAAAACAATTTAATTTTAGAAATTGTATTTCGTTAGTTGCAGGCTATGTTCCAATAAGTTACAATTAAATTGTAATATATTTATCTGATTCATCGTCTGACTTTATTTGTTTTTGAAGATTTTAATATTTATTGGTCTAAATAATTATAGGGTGATATTAAAATTATAATGGATTTTAAGCATCGTTATTATAATTAACTTACATTACCTTGGTCTAGATTTGGAAGTTAATTTCGTTAACAAAATTAATGCTTTAATAGAAAAACTAATAGGTTGTTCACTTCAAAAATGTTTTATGATTTGAAACATATTTCGTTGTCTTATTTCGAATGTTGTCATTTTTTTAAGTTTTAAAATGAATAGTGTCATTGCTTGGTACAGTACATAATTGTTTAACTGTGCTTTAAAATAATGACTTCGTTATAGTTGTCGCTATTGCCTTGTTTACTATCCATTTCAATGTGTACGCTCAAGAGCTACACAGTATATTTTATAATTTGAAAAACTTTAATGTAAAAATATTGATTGTTTATAACTTAATTGATTTATATAAAAGTATCTCATGCGAGGAATGTAAGATATTATTCCTTCTACGAGGGTTATTTAAATGTTGTCCAATCCAACATTCGCCTTTTAATGGAGATATATCATTTTTGCTGAGAAATATCAATTTCTAATAACTCGTTTTGGCGTTCATTCATCCACGATCATCCGTGCATTTTCATAACTAATTCAGCACAGCACAATATTCTGCCAAAGTAGTTAAAATTATATGTTGAATTTGAAAAAAATCTACATTTCATCGACTTAAAGAACTCCAAATGTTATCAGCGTTAAATAGAGAGATAAATTTAAAAGAACCTATTATTTAGTACTATTTTATTTATGTACACAATTAATGTAACACAGAAGTTAAAAATAGTTACATGGCACTTACAACCATTTCACATGACATTTTTCTCAATATAACCAATTTTTGCTATTCATTAAATTTCTAATACAGCAACATAACCCCATCACCCGAACATATTCTAGATGCCGAGCTAATCAGAACGTTTGATTAATTCATCTTACCTTACTTAGGGTATTGGGTATACATATCGAGGTAACTAACTACATAGCGACAATGAGTTAAGACTATCCGTAATTCTGAAAATGAAAAATAACAATCTAAAATGTAGCCTAGTTATGCTTTATTGAAAATCCAATTTTAGTTTATGTATAATTTGTGGATACTTAAATAACCATGATCAAAGTCGCTGCATTTACTAAAAAGTAGTGCAATTCATGTTGTTTTATTTATTTTCCCCATATACACCATGGAAATGAGGATGAAGGTTTGCTTCCATGAGAGTGTTGTAAGCAGATAGTCGATAATACCTTCCCATTGCAGGTACATTCTAAATTGTATCAAATTCTGCTATTTTAGCGAATTTCCCTATAGGGAATACGCTATTACGGTAGTAGCCATGGTAAGACCTAAGCCCGGGACCATGATACTTTTTCGTTTTAAGGTCCCCAGAAGCCAAAAACACCATTCGTTCATTTATATATATATATATATATATATATATATATATATATATATATATATATGTGTGTGTGTGTGTGTGTGTGTGTGTGTGTCCGTGGTACTGATAACTTTTGACAGTGACCTCCGATTTTGATGAAATTTGGTATGAAGGTATAAGACCAGGTCTATTTTCATGAGTTCGCGAACCAGCGTGATCGGGTTATGGGAACGGGGTTTTATGGGGTTTCAAAGGGGTCAAAAATTTGTTTTTGGCATTTTTGGACCTCATTTTTCAAAATATATCAATTTTAACTAAAGCCATTTAAAAGAGCTCAAAAAACAAACAATTTGGTATTTTGAATTTTTATCTTAGCATAACTGGTTTCGGGGAAAATCCAAAAATATGTTTTCCATGTTATCCTTATGGGAAATAAAGAAAACCCTATACCTTGCTTATTTATTGACATAACTTAATCAAATTTGGTATGTACATTATCTAGATAGGGTTTAACTTATACTTGCTTTGAAAACCCATATGGCGGCAAACCTACATACTCACCCCCATGGGGTTTATGGGGAAAATAAAAAATTGCCATAGCTTGATACAATTTTGTGTTTAGCCTACATTCACCAATTATTGATTAACTTAGATTTTCTAACAACACCCCGTGGTAGCAAACCTACATACTCGATCCTATGGTGTTTTTATGGGGAAAGTAAATAACCTGAAATTCCATTGGAAATTCGCTGAGTACGCAGGTCTGCTGCGACGGGGGTATTTATTTTTGCCATAAACCCCGTATTCCCTATAGGGAAATTCACTAAAAGAAAATATTAGCAAAATCATTTTTAGTGGAATATTGGAACCGCGGGAAGCCATGACAAAAATATAACAGGTACACAATTGTCTATGCGGTCGCTTGTAACCGCTTCTGAACAGTAACCGTTTAGTTCTGTTATGGCCCGAAGGCCGCATCAGTTCCTCAGTTCCTGGTCGGAAGTTCGCCTCAAACCTACTCGTTACCCACTTGTTTGTTTTATTGATCCAATCAACTTCGGTTTCTGTTCAAGTTAAACAAGATCAACCATCTCTTAATGGCCAAACTTCGGTTTCCCCCTGTGGGAGAATATATTTGCATTATTAAATAAAATATCGGCTCTTGGAGTCAGATGACTTTAAAGACTCAATCTTATTACAGTAGGTCAGTAAATATTTGTACTAAGTCAAGTGTGTCAGCTTAAATTGACAAATAATCGGTATATCAAACACGTGATATTTTAAATCCGTCCTACTTCAAGGCTTTGACTTTAGCACCTTTAATATTGTTCTATGGGTATAGGTAATTTGGGTAGAAATACCCACGTCCAATAATTTTAAATATCTTAAAAATCTCTAAGTCTGTTTAAATCTAGGACTTTAATTTAGTTTGAGCCTGTTGCTTGTATAACACTTTAGGATGGGGTAGGATATTTCCATATAGTAATAGTCTTCATGCGGTCAACCAAAAACTGAAATTACGTCAGTGGTAAACCTTGCTGGATATATCTTACATCAAGATCTAGAATTATATTAATTTTTCTATTTTATCCTTTACCGTTTAAACTGGTCCTCTAGCAATAAAAAAGCAATAAATTAGATTTTCTATAAATTTGTTTGAAAGCTATAAAAAAACAAACCAACTCCCTAAATTATATGACAACTTTTTATATGGAAACAAATAGGAATGGAGATACTTAACTTTGCACAAAACATGTAATTTACATAAGAATTGTATTTTACATATTATAAGATTAATAGGTTACCTCCGTCTGCAGTTCCAACTTGTTCTAGTGTTTTCAACTAGATATGTTTCCACTATTCTGCCATTATCAAGCTGTAAAGGAAGAATAAATGAATCAGCTTCAAGAGCTTCGTTAGGTGATTTAAAATACACTCATTTCACAATACACTACACATACACGGCAACGAACGAAAAACAGATACACATTTACCGAAAAACAGTTACCTCATACGTATCATGATGTGTCGTGAAATGTGGGTATTTTAAATCATTTAACGAAGCTCCTGAATCTGATTAATTTATTGTTCCTGTATAGCTTGATAATGGCAGAATCACAGAAACATATCTAGCTGAAAACACTACAAGTTGGAACTGCAAACGGAGGTAACTTATTAATCTCATAATATGTCAAATCGCATTTCCGGCACCAACACTATAAATTTTAAATTTGTATTTAATTAAAATTTGTATAGCATGCATGCTATGTTATAATATTTGTGAAAATGTTAAATGTCTGCCATATTGAAAATATAAAAGATACAAATATCAAAATAAATCCTTAAAATTATAAATATTGATGCCAAGTTTCATAATCAACAGTAATTTGCATGCTTCTCTAGATGCAAAAAAATCATATAAAAAATACAGACAGTTAACGGATCGAGGTAGAGTAGAACTAGACTTAAAAAATTTCACATTTATTTTGACACGTAGAAAAAACACGAAGTTTGTAGTTTTAATTTTATAAACTTCAGTGATACATTATAACTTTTTTAACAGAGACAGAATTTTTGAAATGGCATCTCCTCGCGTAGGACAAAATGTACGACATGAATTTGACTGAAGGTGACATGGAGGTGCGATTGATAGCTTATCCATCAGTCGGTTTCAATGCGGATAGAATTTCCAGAATTCTCTCGTGAATTCTGTCACCAACACTTGTGTGAATATTGTCCATCACTTATTTTTTAACGTGTAGTTGTATGTTTGGGTGTTAACAGTATTAAAGGGGTCGTAATAATTTGTGAAATTTACAATGTTGTTCCATGCATATTCAACTGTGTTAAATAGCTAGCATAAATTTAACCCAAATGAAATAGTTACCAGCTTTAATTATAATAAAAAATTAGTTCCATTTTTTATACTACTGTACTAGTTTTTTAAGTTTACCTAGTATGCAGTTTTTATAGCCATACATTTTAGTTGTTACTCCGCTGAATAAGTAAAACATTGTGATCATTGAGGCAATTAGTGCTTCACTTGATTTCAATTCGCACAAATCTGACAATTTGAGTTAACTAGATACAAGCACTTTATTAACAAACCATTTAATTAGAACGCGGACGTGTTGCGAACAATTAATTCAACCAGGTACTACAGGAGTGACCGGAGCACAATGCAATTTAATTGCATGAATGGGCGAATTGCAGTGGTAATTGGTCTAATTATACAAAAACACGTCTCTCACCACATGAGCTGAATCGGGATTTGGGGGTGGAGAGATGTGGGGGGGAGGATAGTTTATTAGGGGAACAATGAACACTGACATCCGGTGAATCTTAACTTGGATGTGAAAGACAGATGCTAGTGGAATAATCTTCCATGCGGTTATTCATAACAATCCATGTCTGGCTTGCCGATATCGTAACTAGCTTATATTTTGGCAATTTTCCTCCGTTAAACCGGAGAATGTTTGATTTGATGTTTACAAAATTACCTCAATTAAAATAGAGCCTCTTTTAATATTTAATATTGAGCATTATAATCTTACTGAAGGTTGTATTGGTGATTTTTTTTAAACAAAAATCTTATGTAAAATAAAACTTAATACCACCCAACAGTGATTTAAAAAAAAAATTTTAAAGCATATTATTATTTTTGTTACTTATAACATAAAACTAGAGATCGCTCACTGATCTAAATTCGATAAAATTTTAGTTGATCTGGACCCAGTTATAGATTTAAAATCTATTCAGTAAATAATAAAAATTTCGTGTTGGCAACCTTATTTATAACATAACTCAAGAACTTCTGACCCGATTTGGCTGAAGATTTTTGCGGGGTAGCTTAAAATCAGGAAGAACATAAAGGATACATTTTATCCAGATTCCTCCATAGGCCCCCGCCCCACACGTCTCCCAAATGTACCATGTTATTCTTATGGAAGCAACATTTTTGTATTGGAATATATGATCACACTTAGGATTATTAATTCCATAAACAGAAAGTTCTTTTAAAAAGTATTGAGGGAAGATTGGTAGGCCTAGTAAAATGCTAGAGGATATTATAGGCTTGTGGCGAGTGAGCATAGGGAACTAGCTAAACCTGACGGAGAGTGAGCGTAGCGAACGAGTTCACCTTGAATGAATGGCAAAATATTCCTCAGGTTGGCATTGCAAAGCATGCTGGGTAAGCTAATATGTTATTACTGAAACAACAGTTTTTTTCTGTTTTGCTAGCATTTGACATTACAACAGCTGCCTAATGATTCGATAAGACTAACATTGAAAAATTTGAATGTCTGTAGGAGACCTGGGGGCCGATGTAAACTAATATAAGATTCCGCTCATCTACAGAACACTACGTTTCTGACGGTATTCGCGGATTTCGCCTATGTTGCATACAACATGAGAAAAAGAGAGGAAGATAATTATGCTTGCCTAGTAATTTATAGAAGATGGGTTGACAAATGGATTCTGCTATATACAGTATTTTATAGTATGCATTAAAATAGGTACCTAAAATTACCACTTCCCCATAAAATATGATATTATCTATATACGATATTGGGGTTCTTCTTGGTAAACGGAGCTCATATTATATTCATGAAGGGAAAAATAAAACTTAAAAAGTTTCCATCGGGAGTTTCTCTCCAGTGACCAATTACAGGACGCGCGGCGCTCAGGAGTAGCACTGATTACTTCATTGTTCTCGAGTAAACAGCAGAAAGCGGATTCAATTTTTGTTAAATGCAAACTCAGCTTTTTAAACTTGTACATATAATCTAAAAAAGTCCCATAACATGTTGAAAATAAGCAACATTGAAACGTTGTTAGACTCTAAAATTTAAATTACTCTCTAAAACCGTTTACAATCTGTATTTTTATATTTCTTTTGGCTACCTCTTAATACTCGTACATAATTATCACTCGTTTAATAACTACTTTTATTTCTTGCACATCCGTTATGCAGTTTATTTAGTTAAAGGGGATTACATAATTTTACACCGCTAGATATTTACACAGGTCATCCTAATGTCAAATTACCAAAACGAACCAGGCTTGGCAGACTTTACTTGGATTAATTGAGTTGAGTTTTCCTCACTCACTCATGTAATACATTATAATCATGTAAGCTACATATTTACTATTCAAGACGACGGAATTGTCATTGCTTCTTACTCTTCTAGTTTTAAATAACAAAACGTTTGGCCATCAGCCTACTAAGGTAAGTGACTACCTTAGCGGCCTTGTCCGCCGTACGAAAGATCTGATCCCTCCAGCTTAACTTGGTGTCCACCATAACGCCGAGGTATTTGGCGGCACGAGTTGATGTGACCACCTCCCTTCCCACTCGGAGTGGGACGACGGTGTCGATCCTCTTCTTCGTGAGGATCACAATCTCCGTCTTACTGAGAGCAAGCGAGAGACCGTGATCGGACATCCAGTTGTTGACCACCCGCATAACTCGGTTCAACTTCAGTTGGGCCAGCTCAACGTTGCGTGCAGCAATGAGAGCTGCAACGTCATCGGCGTACCCAACCAAAGTGGTTTCCTCAGGCATCTCGGACCTCAGGAGGCTGTCATAGGCAACGTTCCAGAGATCCGGGCCGAGTATTGAACCTTGTGCGGCACCAGAAGTGACTTCCATCGTCCGCGTTCCGTCCCTCGTGTCATAAATCAGGCTTCGAGAGCGTAGATAATCCTCGATGAGCCGCAACAGATATGCAGGAATACGAAAGGTGTTGCGAAGCGCATCCAACATATCGACCCACCTTGCCGAGTTGAACGCATTCTTGACATCAAGCGTAACAAGAAGCACTACTCGGCGGGAGAAATGGTTGTGGCTCTCGGCTCTCTCCACAGCTCTCTGAACTTCGGTGACAGCGTCGATCGTTGACCGTCCCTTTCTGAAGCCGTACTGACGGGGGCATAAGTCCCCGGCAGCTTCCACGGCAGAAGTCAGGCGGGAACGGATCAGCTTCTCGAACAGCTTCCCAGCCGTGTCCAACATGCAGAGAGGCCTGTGGGACGACGGCAGCTCGGGATCACCTTTGCCCTTGCTGATCAGTACAAGCCTGGCTGTTTTCCAGGGAGCGGGAAACACCCCTTCTACCAAACAGGCATTGTACATTCTCAACAACAAGTCAGCGTTGATTGAAAATACTTTCTTTAAAGCCTCACTGGGAATCCCGTCCGGGCCAGGAGCCTTGTTGCTCTTCAGGGAGAGAACGGAGGTTTCCAGCTCCTCGAAAGTGAAGAGTGGAACGTCCTCTACCCGTCTGAAGTCAACCGGCGGTCGCTGAGGATGTTCAGGAAACAACGCAGCGACGATCCTCCCCATGGTGGCGCCCTCCATGATGGAAGGTGGAGAGCGGGCGCCGAGTTTCTGCGTTACAAGTTTGTAACCCAGGCCCCACGGGTCGGAGTCAACGTCGTCACGAAGTCTCCTCCAGCTATTCGCCTTGCTCCTGTTGATCGCCTGGCGGAGAGATTTTCTCGCAGCTTTATAGGCCTCCGACTTACGAACTCTGTCTGCGGGAATTCTCGCTCTAGTGGCGGCTCGTCTAGTTCTTAAACATGTTCTTCTGAGTTCCGCAATCTCTTCAGTCCACCAGTAAACGGGTTGTTTGTCGCGTCGGGGTTTCCTTCGCGGCATAGACTGGTCGCAGGCCGAGACGATCAGTTCCATCGTGGATGTTACTAGTGCCTCGGCCCCAGCCTCACCAGGATTCCCCTGCGCTCCCCGAGAGATGACTTCGGTGAACTTAACCACGTCCAGTTTGTTGGTGTTCCACCGGCGTGACCCTTCCCGAGATGCGGAAACTCGACGATTTTCCTGATCATGCAGATCAAACACGATGTATTGGTGGTCGCTACCCGTGTAGTCCTCCACAACCCTCCAGCCAGAGATCCTCGGAAGGAGCGACTCAGACGCAAAGGTGACGTCAGGGATCGTGCCTCTCTGCCCGGGGCGCCGAAAAGTAGGTGTGTCGCCCTGGTTGAGGACGACAAGACCGGCCCTGGCGATGAAATCCAGGATGTATTTCCCCCGGGAGCTGGTAGAGGGCATTCCCCACTCGACGGCCCTGGCGTTGAAATCGCCACCAACGACGACATGCCCGGTGGTGCAAAGAACGCACTCCTCTAGGCTATCTATCTTGTCGCGGAAGTCCTGGACGGCCTCGTTGGGGGTGAGGTAGCAACTGAAGATTGTCACGTCCCTACACCTAACCCAGGCAAATCCTCGGCCGCGACCATGACTCCGCACCAAGACATCCCGCGTATTACGCGCCCAAAGTGCAGCAGTACCGAGGCTGTCGGAGATCCAAGTGTTTGGATCTCTGTCCCGATACTGTTCGCTGATAAGGAGCGCGTCAGCACCAAGTTCTCGGGCGAGCTGATCTAGAAGGTTATCAGCTCCCCAGGATCTATGAAGATTGGCCTGGAGGATGCGAATTACCGGCCGCTGCCTTTTGCCTGTTCAAGTGCGGTTCTGAAGGCACCGCACTGACCAGACCCGGGTAAGTGACCGAGGGCACTGGAGCCTGAATCCTTGCAGAGAAAGCAGGAGGGGCTCGAGGAACATTCCTTGCGTTTGTGGCCCTGGCTTCCACACTGGAAGCAGTTGGCACTCCTGTCGGGCCCTTTACAGTTTCGGGAGGAGTGGCCGAAACCGAGGCAACGAAAGCATCTCGAAACTACCACCCTCCGTTTGAGCCTGCAACTGACCCAACCGACTCTGAGGTGCTGAAGGCTAAGCAGCTTATTGGCGTGCTTTTCGCCCATCTCAGCAACAGCCATCCGGAGTTGACTTCGGTTAGGCTTTGTCAGCCATACCCTCACTCCATCAGCCGGTATCTCCGGGAGTGCCACCTGGATCGCACGGGTCACCTCGTCTTCGGTGGAGAGGGCATCAAGGTCCCGAATCTCGACCGAACACTTCGGTTCTAGGGCCTTGATGGAGCCTTTGTCCCCAAGTGCAGTCTTGAGGGAAGCGGCAAAACCGATCTTGTCACTCGACTTCCCCAGTTCGAGGAGGACATCCCCGTTCTGGGTTCGCCGAATAGACTTGATAACGGTGTCGGTCTCCTCCGGCATGGCCAATGTCGGGGGTCCCCGATCCAGCAGAAGACGTCTGTTGATGTCCGCGGTCCAGTCCGTGCTCCTTTACGGGGCAGAGGTGTGGGCAGGCGCTCTAGATAAGGAGTGCTACAGGTTGCGACTCGCCCGGGTTCAGCGTCAAGCTGCGCTCCGGGTGTGTTCCGCCTACCGGACAGTGTCCGAGCCTGCCGTCCTGGTGGTCGCCGGAGTCATCCCGGTCAAGCTCTTGGCAGGGGAGAGGAAACCGATCTACCAGAGACAAGGCGAGATCGGCAAGGACACGGCAAGAACCGAAGAGCGCTCCCGAACCTTCCAGCAGTGGCAACACAGCTGGGAGCACGACACCCGAGGACGATGGACTGCGCGACTCATCGAGCAGGTCCAACCATGGGTGGAAAGGCGGCATGGCGAGGTGGACTACTACCTCACGCAGTTCCTGACAGGTCACGGCTACTTCAAGTCGTACCTGAACCGGATGGGCAAGACCGGTTCACCGGATTGCATCTACTGCCCGGGCGTTCCCGATGACGCGGAACACACCTTCTTCCGCTGTTCGCGTTGGGAAAGGCCCCGCCTGGAGGCCACAAGAAAACTCGGTGTTTTTTCGGTGGACACGGTCTGCCAAAAGATTATGGAGGATGAGGGCAACTGGGATTGTTTGTCACAGTTCGTCCGGGGTATCCTCCTGGAAAAGAAAACCGATTTGGACCACGAAGTGGCCCAGATCCCTTGACCGAACAGCTGGATAAGGAGCGAGCCCCATGGGCGTAAGCCAAATTTAGGCCTAGCCTGACGTAATGTGATAAACAATTCCAGGTTAGAATCCTAAAGAGTAGAGGAGGTTTTTTAGTGGGTAAACCCGTTTTTTAGGGGAGTCCCACACTACAGGCTGGCCACCTGTGTGCGTAATGCATTTTCCCTGCCTCTCCCTCAAAAAAAAAAAAAAAAAAAAAAAAAAAAAAAAAAAAAAATAACAAAACGTTTAGTAGGCTCAGCGGTCATCTTATAATAGCTAGGAAAGCTACATTAAATACTGTACGCCCGTTTTACCCCTTTATAAGTATTTCTTTTGATCAAAATCCTCCTTCCTTATATGTCAGTATAATTGTTCTCAGTATACCACATAATACAATCAATATTTGAAAATGTCTTTTCTGCTTGGTCTTCGTTTCGAATCCATTTCAAATATGCTAAATTCCATACATTGTATAACCTTGTCTTTAACTGAAATTACGTGATAGGATTTTGGTTGTTCTCCAAAAATACAATCCATATACAATCAAATCAGGGAAGTCCATTTACATTTACATCCAGTATTCTCTGTCAACCAAGGGTACCAAGTGTGGGTGGTGGGGGGGGGGAGGGTGCCGGAGGAAAGGGGGGGGGATGTAATAGCGAGAGCAGAGTTAATGTACCATCTGACGTTGATGCTTGCTCGCGAGTTTGACTCAGACTGAATTAAATTAACATCTCACTCGTCATTGTCAGGTTATACACCCTCCTCCCTCTCTCTCCCTCCCCTTCATCACCCCTCAAGGTTCACTTCAAGCCGAGGTTATTCTGTTATCCTTTTATCAAATTTCCTCTCCTAAACTATTATAAGAATTACAAGAGGACTCTTGATTTAAATTGTTTCTGTTTAGAGTTAGTCTTTGTAAAGTCTTTTTTCCTATGTAGTCCGTGGAGATAGCAAAAAAAAATTTCGGTGCTGGATACTGGTCTAAAAGTTTTTTACACTGCTTCTAAATCAAATGGTATGTACAAAACCGCCGGGAGACACTCTCTCAAATGTCCGGATCACCCCCATATGACGTCATCAAAATGGCGGCCAACCAAATTTGCAGTGTTTTAGTTAAATACTTATTACTGCCCACCAAGTCAACCAATTTTGACTTTTAATGTGTCGTTTTGTAGGTATTGAAATTCTGCAACTGTTAATAACCTTAAAATACCCATACTCTTTTTTATAAATAATAATTTAATAAAATAATTGGTGTTTTTCATTAATTTTTGCTATAATATTTAATATACAGGGTGGAAAAAGTCTTGAAACGATTTAATACTTTTAAAAGTATTTAAGTAACAAAACTAAAACTTTACAAATTGATTTTGAGTGACTAAGACTACTTCCTAAAGTACTTGGTATCCTTGGACCTCCAAGGGGGACGGTCCACAAGGAGTCAGAAGAAAATCTTAAATGTAAGCATAGGTCAATATGTACATCAAATTAACGGTCTCGAAGAATGGAGAACAATGCCGCAAACTCGGCCTCAAAAGGATGATCAAGTCAAAAATGGCAGGCAATCAAACTTTAAATTAAAATCATATTGCTGAAAACAAAAAATGCAATAACTACCGATCCACTCAACCTTTTGAGGTCGGGTTTGTGGCAAATTCCTCAGAATGCAAAGCCCTTTAAAATGCTGTATCATATGACGTAATCCAATGAAGTTTTTTCCAAGACTTCCTTTAGGGATGTCTCTAGTAGAGGTCGTCAGGAAAACTGCATTGGGCTACGTCATATGACATATCATTTTGAAGGGCTTTGTATTTTGAGCAATTTGCCACAAACCAGACCTCAAAAGGTCGAGTTTATCGGGAGTTACTGCATTTTTTGTTTTCAGCAATATGATTTTAATACAAAGTTTGATCGCTTACTATTTTTGACTCGATCATAAAAAAGAGTATGGGTATGTTAAGGGCATTAACAGTTGCAGAATTTCAATACCTACAAAACGACACATTAAAAGTCAAAATTGGTTGACTTGGTGGGCAGTAATAAGTATTTAACTAAAACACTGCAAATTTGGTTGGCCGCCATTTTGATGACGTCATATGGGGGTGATCCGCACCATTGAGAGAGTGTCTCCCGGCGGTTTTGTACATACCATTAGATGTAGAAGCAGTGTAAAAAACTTTTAGACCAGTATCCAGCACTGAAATATTATGTTTCTTTTTGGAGCTATCTCCATGGACTAATGGAACTGTAAAATCAGTTGCAATTTTGCTATTCTACACTGGTTACCGGATTCATTGAATATTTACTGAAATTGCTATGTTTGGTTTCATTGTTTGATTTTTAGGTTAAGTAATAATTACGTTTGATATTTGTGGCATTCATGCTATATTATTATGTAGTACCTGGGGCCCGAGTAATGCTCGGTTAACTTAAACAATATTCTTTGTGGTCATAGCAATACCAGTCACATTTACGCTAAAGTGCCAAACCCAAAAGAAAAGCCAAATTGCCTATAGTTGTTTTAGCCCTTAACATTTTTTAACTAAATATTCATAATCACCGGCACAAAGAATAATTTTAAAAATGATAAATTATTTTTATCACAGTGTCTTTCAGTAATTTAGTTTCTGGCTAAAATGAAAAAAAAAACATT
This sequence comes from Neoaliturus tenellus, assembly GCA_030545055.2. Classification (NCBI taxonomy): domain Eukaryota; kingdom Metazoa; phylum Arthropoda; class Insecta; order Hemiptera; family Cicadellidae; genus Neoaliturus; species Neoaliturus tenellus. Next base: position 158,345,054 of record CM061531.1, read on the forward strand.
GTTTATGCTAGAGCACGCCGTTAGTTTCTGCTTTGACAGTTGAGTAACCTGTTTTCAGCAATTCTTTTCTTTTTATTTTACACTCCATAAGACCAATGTTAAAATTTTTAGGATTTCAATTCAAGATCATAACGAAATAAGATTTTTCTTAAGCCATTAGTCTGCAACATTTTGTTGCCGACTGTTTTCCACCGAGAGTGGAAAACAATAATTTAGTTGCAGACACTCCAAATCGGTCTAAAATCTGTCTGCAACTTGTATTGTTGCAGAAAAATTAGAGATGTTTTCATTTACGCAACAAAAATCGGCAACATTTTGTTGCCAACACGTATTTGCAACTCCAGTGTAAACGCGGCTTTAGTATAGACTTATATAAATATTATATTTATCCCAGAACTAAGATTTTCAAAGTTTGAAGAAAATCGTTCGAGCCATTTTCGAGTACCGTTTAGGCTACATACATGCATACACATAAATACATACATATGAATTTAATTTATTTAGAATTAATGTTTAAGAGTTTTAAAGAGGGTAGTTTATGTTCCGGCCTCACACATTTGTAGTTATTGAGCGGAGAGAGCGAAGCTCCTATACTACACTCCTGCTTTTCATTTACAAGTACTCCTCCTGAACGGCTGGAGTGATCCTCACGAAATTTTGCTCGGTCATAGTAACCATCTATGGGAAGGTATAAATCTGAAATGGTCCAAATCGGACATAAGGGTTCTGTCATACGGCCCTTTAAAGTTACCATGTTATTTTAATAGGAGAAATATTTTATTTGGCTTGTTTACTGTGTGTTGATTATACAGCTGTTATAAGGATCAAATTTAACTGCAGACTGTTACTATCAGCTGTTTGTGAATACAGTATTGTCCGGAGATGACTTGTTGGCCAGTGAGGGGGTTGCGGGGTGAGGGGGAAGCTGAAGCATGCCATTGGTCAAAACAATTTGATTTTTGTTTTTGGTTTTTTTTTATTCCACCATATGTTAAGCTATCAACAAAACCAAAAACATACAGCATCCCTACGATGTTTTCTTTTATTTTGCAGTCAGCTGTCCTTCTCCACATTGAATTAGGCTAGCTGGTTTGTCAACAAAGATAACTGTTTACTTTTTTTTAGCAAAATATTTTCTTGTAGAATAGTACAATCAAGTTTGTTTTTATTTCTTAGTTAACCAAATGACCGGTAGGTTTCGGATGTAAATTTCCCCTCGCCCCCCAACCCCCTCAGTGGCCAACAAGTCATCTCCCGACAATAGATTTATGTGAAATCGTTGTTTTATTTATTTTAGTTGGTGAATGAAATGCCATGTTTACGGAGAGAAGGGGCAAATTTTGGACGACGCACCATTTAATATCTTGTAAACATATAATACTCCGTCGCAGCAAACCTGCGTAGTCAAAAATTATTAGAGTACCTATTGCAGACTTGTGGCGAGTAAGTGCAGCGAACAACCTACATCTGGCGACGATTGTGTGCCGCGAATGAGCCGACTAAAAAGGTGAGTGAGCGCAGCGAACGAACTAAATTGACGGCGAGTGAGCGTAGCGAACAAGCTGACCCAAATGGCTAGTGAGGTAAACCCTGACGGCGAGTGAGCGTAGCGAACGAGCTCCCTTGAATTACGTATACAACATTTGCTATTATTGATTTAAAAAATAGTCGCTCCGCTCAATATTGCAAGCAGACAACTGCATTGTATACCTAGTATGAAGTTAAATGAGATAGCTTTCATAACTAATAGAAAATTGGCCATTACCGGTACTGAAATGTACTATTTTGCAGTAATAGCTTTTGGAACCAACATTTCGTAGTAAATACTATTAACGATTAGTCGAATAACAGTTTCGTTATTTCAAACACTGGTGTAAATGTAAAAAGCTCCAGGAATCTTTAGTGTTCTAACAATATACATCATCGTAAGCTCAGAGACAGAATATGGTCAAAATTAACATTGATAAATACGTGGAAATTTCCGTTACAGACTTCGCCGCTAAACTATTCATTTTGTGAACAATGATCCCCGATAGCAAGTTTTTGTCAATTCAACTTTTATGAAACCGATAAAAACTTTCCCACTGTCATAATAGTTTCGATTATAAGTTGAAAGGGTAACTCCTTCAAATAACGAAGGTGTTAAAATGCCAAACAATGTACTGAAAAAAGTAATGTTATGTTGCTTGCGTGTTAATTAACAGAATAATTGGTCTTAAGCTTCTCAAAGGCTTGGCCCCCTGTTCAAGTGCAGTCATAAAGCGAACAACTTATTTGATTAATTGAAAATTATGTTAAGAAAACGACTCTTGGCATTCTATTTTTTTTCTTGTTTGAAGGTGCTAATCAACATGTATACAATATATCTGTGGTTTAGTATAGAAAATGGAATAAAAGCCTGGAAACGATATAATATTTGTAAAGTTATTAAATTAAGAAAACCAAAACTTAACAGGTTGGTTTAGGGTCTCACATTCTATTTCCCAAACCGATTCTCGCCGTTAAACCTTCAAGGTAGGACAGTCTACAAGGAGTCAGAAGAATATTTAAATGTAAGTTTAAGTCTAAATTAAAGGTCTTATTAATAGAGAACAATTATTAGCCTACGCCATAAGGCCTTTATTAGGTGTAGTAGGCTGTAGTCAACGCATAGGATGTTTTTGTAAGTTTAAAATTATATTTTTAAGTACTGTTAAACACACTTATGGCACTTATTCACTTTTAAGCACTGTAAATTAACTTTATGGTCAGAAAAAAGTAGGATAGGCCTAATAATTGTTCAGTAATCTAACCGATTTTGTAGTTTTAATATTAAGGATAATAAATAATTTAGTTTATCATCTTTAAATCATTCAGAGTCTAAAAATGAATCCTAATGTAATTTATTTCATAAAAGATTTGATTATAACTTAGTTTTGAGATCTCTTATCTAACAATATAACTAACTCAGAATTTTTCCCTATAACAAATCTCATGAAATACGCTTAAATGCCACACAAATCGTATATTTCCAGGTTCATTCCTGCATTCAACCTTTTTCCTTTACCGGTTTTACGTAAGTGTAGTATGAACATTGAGTAAATAACAATGGCGACGTTATTTCAAGCGGCAAGCGATATTAAAATATTGAATCGCTGAATGAAAAGATCGTGCGTTAGGGGCGCACCTGATTTGCAGCCGATGCAACACAATCGGATTTTTTTTATCGTTGTTCGATTAGATTCTTGCATGGTATTTAATTATTACGATAGCTATCGTTATGATGCGATGTTTAGTCGATTCTATTAACCGAATGCACACAGCTGTAGTCGATAGTTTCCTCGAGATAGTTCTTAGAAGCGTTTCTTTCTTCCCTCTAGTCCACTTTATACGTTATGAAATAACATCGCCTCATTTACCCAATGTTATTAACGTAGTACTCTAGCAGTCTTAAAAGTATTGGTGCTGTTCACTCGCAATGTATACTGCCAGTTGTTGTGTGTAGTATGAACGTAGTTCTCTATGTAGTATTCGGTATGCGTGCTGTGTACTCGGTGTATATTGCCAGTTTCCGGTGCACAATCCCCTCATCACAATCACATAATGGATGTTCTATCACAGCAATCGTTGCAGATTTTAGCATCGCCTCAGTCACGTGCTTGACTTGCGATGTCAAACTTTTTTTTCAGATCACGTGGTCAAATAAACTTAGAAAGCCGTTTTTATTATTTAACTCTTGAAATAATCCTACAATAGCCTACTTTTACAAATACATTTTAAAATATAGTAGTAATTATACCGTATAATAAATTACGTCGTTTATTAATATAAACCGTGGTAAATATAACCCAAACTGTACCGTAAATATTTACTGCTGTAACCGTGGGACTCAACTGAGCTTTGTCCAGCTGTGATGTATACGCGTGTCGTGATTTACAGCTCTTTCACTATTCCACTTTCATTCTTGCTGCTGCAATTTATCACGTATTGGAAGGATCCGGTTTCTCATGTTACTACTGTATTTCAATTACATGTATTATTTACATAACTGTGACGAAAAGAACGTTTAGGCTTACCTTGTTATATCACAATAAAATGTATTTGATTTGTTTGTCAAATTTATCATAGGTATTATTCAGTAAAATGTTTTAACCGGTTAAGAATCTTTAACACCAGACACTTTTTACTCAAGGAACTCCTACAGTTTTCAATCTAATTTAATGATTTTTGTATCCTTGGGTCACTATGTGGATAGGATAGAATTTGGGGGAGAATTGTTTCTAAAGTAAACTGGTAAGAATCCATCCAATCGGAAGGGCCCAAAAGCCCTTGTAGTTTGTTATTTCCCCATTGAAGTAACATCAATAAAAAAATAAATTGTTTTTCAAGTTTAGCCACAGTAATAAGTAAACGCAGTGCACCAGCGAGAATAATTACCGTAATTAATATTACCAAAGAGGTTGTGTAAAACCAAGAGGGACACAGTGGTTTGAATTTTTGTAAAAGAGAGTAAACCGTAAAAGTTATACGTAAGGTAATATGTGTTTCGATTTTGAGCAACATGTAAACACTAGTTACTTTTGAATAAAACAAAAAATTAAAAAGAAGAAAACAATTGCTCCGATTCTAAACAACCGATTCGAATATATCTATTTTGGTTCAAATCTGTACCCAAATGCATTGTGCACTATTTACTCAATTATAAGCGTTTCCAACTAAACATATTGCAACAACAGTTCTCACAATACCTTGGGTGACACACACTCATTGATGGTAACAACTACTATTAATTTGCTGGGATCGGTTTTTAAGCTGTGGTCCCTTAAACAGCGTGAAAAGTGACAACTGATTGATAAGAGCACGTGAGAGGTCAAGGTCGGCGGTCGCCGGTCAGCTGATAAGAGAACATGGTTCGCCGCAGATCGGAACAGGAATGAGGAGTTGTTTTGAATAGGAGCACAACAAATTGCATAAGTATGAGGAGTGCGAATTTCAAAGAACTCTTCCGCCTTTGCCAATTAAATTTTCTTCCCATGAGAAAATATCTAATATGTGGCCTACTTTCAATCGATCAATAACAAGGTGATCAGCTTTACTAGACTATAGCTGGAGGCGAGGACGATTAGGGCATTGAGTCGGTGTCATAGAGGCTAACAATGAATTTGAACCACATTGGAAACTATAATGATAGTAGCATATCTGCAAAAGGCCTCACAAATAAAAATAAATAACACAATTTTTTTACAATTACTGTCTGTAAAAAAATGATGAATGTGGAACACTTTTATTTACTTCTATCCTAATTCCACATTTCATCACTAAAAAATATAGATTGGTACCATATTTTGAAATACAAACAATTCCGAATATTAATAAGTATGTATAAAAGACCAAAATTATTCTATTGCATTAGATATTTTACTCTAGGGAATTTATATTACATAATATGACTGGATTTTACTGCAGATTTGAAAGGTCAGCGCATGTTGCACAGGGTCGTCCACGAGTAATAGGCGATGCACTTTTACAGATTATTGTAATCAATCAATTGTCAAAGTTCGTGAACTTTACCGCGGCTAAATTCGATTTTTACACGCAGTCAAAGCTTGAAAATACTGTTGTAAACTATGATTACAGTTTTCATTTCTCGCTATTTACTATGAAGAAAATGAATGTATTTAAAATGCGGATAAATTCAACATTTTGATGTTCAATATTGTAATTTTGCAGTTTGCAGTAAGCCTGTAAAATTCGTTAGCTTAAACAGTACATCCCATTTAAGTTATATGTGTCTACAACATAACAACCACTGCATGATATCTAGTTTCAGAATACAGTTGCACTTTATGACAAGCATTGTTGAGAACTCACAGACACTAAGTGTGTTTCCGGTTTTTGTCCCGTCTTTAATTGTACGGAAGCGCTGGGTACACCGAACTCCGAGTTATATTTAGAACTGAACATGATTCAACAGCCATAATTAATTAAGCGTGAGTGTGTTTCAAAATTGCCGCATATGAAGGGCAGAATGCGTTTCCAGGAAATGTGTTGTGCAAAAAGTTCTGGAAATGGAACCTCTATGTTTGTGTGTTAACTTGTAAAATCACCAAACTATGTGATTTAAAATTTGGAAATTAATTTCACGCATTGCAGTGTGTTAAATAGCTAAAACACATACACAGACTTAATTGTGTGTGTTAGTTTTACGAATGATAGGTTTTACGAATATTTAGTTATTAGTAATTCGTCGAGTACTTCAGACTTATTTAAATATTATAATAAACGTTTTGGTTCATTCACAATCTGCCAAAGCATTAAATGAATAAATAATAAATTTGGAATACATAGCAACTGCCAGTCTCTAGGCCAAAAGAGATTTCTCAGAACTGATTGCTATTACATTGATCGCTTCAAATGAGCTGTGATGCTTGTAGAGTCGCCAAACAATCAATAACCAATACAAACCCTGGGCTAATAACCCTATGCTAATAGCACACAGGCCGGGCTTAAAATTCAATCTGTCTTTTTCCAACCGATCCTTCATGTTGTTAATTAAATGCTTTTGTGAATTAGTTTTAAAAAGACAACAACACGATATTTCAGTAATTAATTCTTTACTAGTATACGTGTTGCTCGAAATCGAGCAATTTATTTAAACAAAGTAAAAATGTTACTTTAGCTCTAAATCAATGACATCCGACCAATCCGATACTGTGAATATCTGTAATTACCAAAAACTACATGTATTTACAGCTGATTATTAACATATGTTTAAAATGCTTTATTCAATCTCAATGTTATTTTAATGGGAAATTTTTAGATTTCAATGGTGGATAGCGCCTTTATTTTCAGTCCGATTCTCATCAGTTTTTGGCGGAAACAACTACAGACCAAGCCATATCCAACGACACCAAAAACTTGAAAATCAGTTGAAAATTGTAGGAGGAGTTCTCAAGACAAAAAACCCTTAGCGTATTAAATAAGTATAGATGCATAATAAGTTATATAACTTGATGGTACTATTAAGTACTTCCACCTTAAATCGCTTTTGGGATTTCTTCAATTTAAAAAACTATAGTTTAAAAAGCTGCAATTCTTTATAAATAATACACATAACATACACATCAGCATACTAACCACATTGAAAACAATTTTCTCCATAAACTACATTTTTATTTGATCATTTTAACATTTTTATAGACCACAAAAAATATATTTTGATTATGTGCCTTCGAGAGCCAATTTTAATGGGACTTAAAGTTTCAATAAAAATACTAACTACAAAAATATTTACAGTTAAAGTGCAAAATGCAATTGCACAGTTAAATGCAAAAAATAATTGAAAATATAAATGCTGTAATGTTTAAATTATTACATTCTGTTAATGGAATATCACGTTACTTAGATTACAACTAGCGTGTTTAGCACATATTAATTTAAAGCAAAGGTGGATTGTTTAGTCAATGTAGTGGACTTAAAACTAACATTCTAGTTCCAAAGTCGTACTTGACAGTTAATTTTTTGTACATTATTTCCGAAGTAACAATAAACAACACTTCACCAAACTGATAACTACTTTGGTTCCACTGAAACTTACTTTTCAAAGAATGAATCTGAAAGAAAATACCACAATTAATTTTTCCTATTATTTGTTTCAACTATACCAACCTATCTGCTACTGTATATCCTAAACATAGAAAATGACAAACCGTCATGAATACGGAATTCTTGTATGAACCCACGAAGAGTAATGATTTGAGTAATAATTACTACTACTATTTAGTTTTAATAACAGTAAGTATTATCATCGTGAAAATTGATTACTGATAATTAACAATTTTAATAATTACCTTAATTTTTCGTTAAAATAATTTGATACAGTGTATTTTAACTTTTTAAATTTTAAACTCTAATGTCAGTTTGAAATATAAATTCATTTTGTCGTCAACATTTCCTTGATTGCAATCGGTCCTCAGAACTCCATCTAATCTTATACAGAGTTGAAAATCTTAATTAAAACTTCAATAAAACTTCTACCTGTTAAAGAGAGGGGTTCTAATAATTAATTAAATATTTCTGAATTCTTATCACATATCGGCTTTTACTCAGTGTGACAAACATGTTTAAACTTATACTATATACTTAAACTAAGTGCATTTATTGCACTTTTACTGTAACGACGATATCGTGTCAGGTCATTTTGTAATGGAACGGGAGCATTATGATATTGGCATTTTTCACCAAATTTATAAAAAAGTGGTTTTACAAATTTTGTTAATTCTTTCTCCCTACTAAACTCCTTAATACCGATTTTGCTGTAACCACATATCAACTACCGATTCTTGTTTTAAAATCTGAATTTGCAATAAATAAAGGTAAAAACGTGGAATCATATCAAAAGAGACCGCAATAAGGTCATGGAAGACGGTGGTCGCCAATTAGGTTTTCCGCCCTTCGCCCAGGGACGTCAAATAAAAATAGGAGCGGAGCGGCGGGGGCCCTGCCCTTATTTTACGCCCATCGTCACTCAATGCTGCGCTATCTTGACACCACGTAAACACAGTCTGCCAATCAACTGCGACTGGTTGAGGTTGACGGAACACATTTGTAAAGGACTTCTAGGAACATAAAGGCTGTGGGCGGGCATTTAAATGGTTGAATTAATCTTAGTTACGGTTGACGTGTTATTGGAGGCTAGGTGTGATGAAGATTGATTATTCGTCTGTTGATGTTGAAATCGTTTGTGATGATAGGAGAATCATGGTTGAATGATTAAATCTCCATTCATTTACAAGATTAAATAGTTTAATAAATGTAAACAGTAAAGAAGAGAAATAGCAAACAGTTTGTTGGTTTGAAATTTAAAAAATATTACTAATGAAAAATAACGACGGAAAATAAAACTTTATGAAATTTTACTAGTTATTTTTTTATAAATAAACTTTCTTTAGTCAAGTTTCCGAGCCTTAATCCATACAGAACACACGATTGATTTTACTCTATTTAACTTTACTTATTGCTACAGTATTACGAACACTTGTTTATAAAATCATCATTTGTTTTCAGGAGTATCATGATTTTACTTAAAAATATGTATACAGTCAGTTTTTGTTATTCAGCCTTAAACCTAAAAGGCACAACTTAAAAGTCGTATTTCAAGTCGCAACTTATATAAAACATTACCAATAGTTATCGAAAATAAATTATAGTTTAAAAAAAATATTTTTGTAGTACATAATTAAAAACTTTATTATGAAGTGCAATATCAAAAAAATGTGTACGACTCGTAATTACTTGGGGTTTATGCCTACAGCTTGGCTAAGTTGTCGTCATCAAGACGCGTTGTAGGCAGATTATACGGTGTTGATGAATCATCAGTTCACACGGACCTCATCGAAGCTCAGATCTGCGGGTTCAACAATATCAGATTGGATATTCATCCAAGCGATATTTAGGTTACATCGAATTTCAGTGTAGTTTTAAAACTGACATATCCTTGACTGATATTTTAATTTCTATCTTTTGTAGAATTATGAAGATTAGAGGACCTTTAAAAAGTTTCCAATTTTAAATCGACAGAATGTTTTTCGTAACGTAGCCTAAACCTGATTTGAAATTTAAACAAGTTGTATGTTAATCCCCTGGCGGGTCATAAGCAGTAAACACTCTTTGTTATCATTGCATTTCCCTTTTGGCTCCAAAACAAGAAAACACCCTGGCGAAAACAACTTTTGTCTTGATGTAAATTAGGTTATAAATGTAACGTCCTATTCATACACAAAGTTATGCCACAGTAAAGATGTCAATCATTTTAGGCAACTGTGACACATTAACATAAGTGGGTTTTCTTCCAAGGTTCGTTTGGACCAAACAACCTTTTACTAGGACAAATTTAAATCTACTGTATAACCAACTCATATACGGCATTTCAATATTTCAGTATTTCAGTCAGTACTAAATTGTTATTTATCCAATGAGAGAGGCAAATCCTGAACTCGAGATCTAGAGCTGAAGGCCTCGACTAATCTGACAATAAGGTTTTTAGACTATTTGTATTAGTAGGCCTTTAATTAATTTACATTTTTATGTTAGTTTATGGCATTCGCATTAAAGTTTTGTTCGCCTTTTTAAAATTTTAACAATTATTTTTTCTTTTAGACATCAATAAAAAAACTATAATCGATCCAACCAAATTTTAGAGTTATTAATACAGATTGACAGTAACTTTGAATAAGTTACTCTGTAGTTATAAATTATAGAAGTTAAATGAAACATAAATAATTTAAACCGATTTATTGCTTAAATCTTACTAAATATTTTTAAAATTTTTTATGGTTAGGCCTACATATTATTGTGTTCTTATATTCATACTTGTATCACGATTCGTGATTGTGTTAGACAACGAAATCCACATAAATCGATTGTTTTATGTAGGTAACGTAGCTTGACCTACACAGCTGAGTTAACTTAGTGATTAAGTTAACACCTAATGATGAAGCAAGTCTGTACTGCAAAACGAGATTTTTCTGATTGCTGCAGACCCCAATCATATTTAAATTCGAAACAATTAAACGATTAAAAGTCGATACAAGTACGTCCCTATAAATAGAGCCATCAGATTGATATTCCGCACGCGGGCAGTCCAGGCTGTGCTGACCTATCCCGCCGCCGCTTCCGTTGTCCCCCATTGTCCTGTTGCTGCACCGTGGCCATGTGACCATGGCATGTTCCATCGCAATGCCCCGCGTGGAGCCGTGGAGCGTGCCGCCCGCCCCCGCCACCCCCGCCCCCGCCGCCTACCACTGCTCCTCTGCTTGTCGTGCTGCGGCTCCCATGCATTGCTCTCGATTGCTCGCTTTGTCCCTTGATTGCCTTTCGCCTTCACTGCGGGCATGTTACATTGCGATGGCCGATCAAACAGATAGATACAGAAGGCAATCTGAGACTAGGACAATAGGTTTTGTATATATCCGTTTGTATACTGTCCACAGTACCGTACCATCTAACATCGGTATATTGTTAAGGCCCATACACTTATATTCGCTTAACAAACAAAGTTATAAAGTCGTACAATAGGCTTATACTGAAACAAAACTGTCAATTTTTTTCAAAGTCATGGTTGTACAGTTTGAAGTTGTGTGATTTTTTTACTCTGTTAATGAGACAATACTTGTTGCAAACCATTAATTTCGCATGACTTATTTTTACAGCTGATATTTAAGTACACTATTGATAGTTAGTTGCTTTAGAGGTTTCATTAACCGTTAAACCTATTACAATAGTTTGATTGATAAATACGAACCTTAATGGAAATCAACTTTGTAGTAGATTTTCTGACATTAGACCACGCTGTTACAACAGTAGGCCTACAATAGCATTATTTATAAAGCGCAATATTGTATAAATTATAAATACAGATTCGCACTATTAATTGGTGTTTAATTTGTACTAATATTAGTTAATACTGTAATTATACTTTTTAAATGTACATCTACACATTTTTAAGGAAGCTATATATTGTATAATTATCATAATCTGTATTTGAAGATTTTCACTTCCAACTGCGTTGTCTCCTTTCCACTTTCACTTTTTACATTTTCGTTTAAAACCCGTAAAAAGTCATATAATTTTAATCTTGATTGCTAGGTAAATCTCAGACAACAGGTTCAAGGTCATTCCTAGCAATATTAGTCCTTATATTAGTAATTGGTATAACTGTCTAACGTGCAGTTATGGGGGAATGGGGGCCAAGCAACTTCCTTGAAAACTTGAAAATTTATAAAAAAAATCACATCATTTACTGTGGTCACCTAAGCTAATCGTTCGCTTTTCTCACTAGCTAGGCCGAGGGGGCTGCCTGGTATATATTTGTTGGGCCGCATGTATAACATTGATATATTTTTACATCTGTCGGCTGATTGTGATAAAAGTTTAGTAGCAACAAAAAATTCATAACGATAACGTTAGAACTTTGAAGGGATATACATCGGAGACCAGCAGATTTCATTGAGACCAGCTGCAATCGATTCATCACGTCAGAAAATCCTACATAAAAATAAAAAGTCCTAGAAGGGAAACAGTTTTGGGCGTGATTATTAGTTGACATAGACATAGACATGGTGGTTACCGGCGTTGGCCACGGCGACGACGACGCGGAGGCTGAGAGGGTCTGGGTCTGGGTCTGACACAGATGGCCGAAGTGTGTCAAGTGCGAGGCTGCCGTCGTGTTGTAACACGCTTGTTACGCGTCGGCACGCGACCACAACAGCGGGGCATTATCTGTCTATAGGTGCAATCGCCGATCATTATTGCACCTGGCCCGATAACCGCCGTTGCACAACTATTGCAACTTGAAGTAGGTTGAAGCTGTCAAATGTTATTTTATAACCCCAGTTGAAGCAATGGGAGCGCTATTTTTACTACCCTAATAATTTTTATTGGTGATTTTAAAATTGTTTGACAATTTACATTCTACTTCATATTTTACGAATATTTTCCGAACTTCTGTTCGGCTTATTTAATATGTTTAATATATTTTTGGGAATGAACATATTTTGTTTTCCAACATCTGGTAAAAGTTTCGAATTATTTATAACATACCTGTGTAATTAAAGTACCGTAAGGTGTATGTGTTATTTGCGAAGTTACGTCAAATTATTTCATGCAATACAACATGATTGTATGTTTTATTGCAGATCAGTAACAATGTAATCGTATAAATTAAACAAAAAAAATTAACAGACCTAAACCAAATAATTGGTATAACGATGGTAAATTAAATTTTTGTATAGATTAACTCGTTTATAGATTCTCGTAACTAAAATGTATTTGAGTTATTAAAGTAACTTATTATATTTGGCAAACAATGTCCTCGCATTTGCCATAAGCTTAGTCTGTAAATGTAATCTTTCTAGTAATGAATCCTGAGTTATTCTTGATGTATAATTTTTATTACAATAATCCTATATCCTAACACGAGTAACGTATATGTATGAACAAGGATATCGAAAACAGCAATAACGATTCTCTTCAAACTCTGAAAATAACTTAGTTCTGGGATACAAACTTAATAATAGACTATTGATATGTATCGATATGCTGGGGAAAATCTTATAGTTATAATTTTTAATTGAAATCCCAGAAATTGTATTTTTGATCTTATGAAGTTAAATATCAAATCAGCACACTGACTCAACTGTCGTCAATGTAATGTACGAACCACACGTGCTCCGTGCTCCAGTAGAAACATGCATACTGAATTACTGAATGATACTATTATAAAAATATTTCATAACCTTTAGTAAGTGTTTAGATAAATAGACTAAAATTAAAATAAGATGACAAAAAAACTAAGTATTGGTAGAATTGGATTAGAGTTTAAAAATAAAATAATTGCGTATTAAAAATGATCAAATTTGCTGTAAACCATTGAATCCACGCGTTACAAATTCAAAATGTGGTTCGACAAATTTATACTGGAGTGCACTAACCGTAGGCCTACATTAAAACTATCTGAATAGAGCTCGTCTTGAGTAGAAACAAGAATTTTTGCACCGGGCACGTCTGTCACTGATATTACTCCAAAGAATAATATCAGGATTGTAAATGGTTGTGAACCGTTGGAATAATAAATAAATAAATAGTAGTTTGCCGAGCAAAGGCCCCAGGTACTTTCTGTTTATATGCGTATGGCTAATAGGCCTACTTCCTAATACATTCTTAGAGTAGATTTAATATCAAGACACATTTGAATTATTTTACATATTCGATATTGTAATAATTGTATATATTTTATTTTTTAGAATTTATTATTTAAAATTTTAGAACGTTTTGTTTTTTTGTTTACAGTCAAAATTCTCTAACAAAGAAATTCCTGGGTTCGGCTTCAGTTGTCTACAAAACGTCTGGAAATATCCCCACAAACTCCTCTATCAACTTCTTCTTCGATTTTAGATTTTAACTGTGAGTAAATAAATCACTATATTTTTTATTTCTTCTATTCTAAAATGATACATATAGCTCGGCAAAGACTGTACTTCTCCTAGAAACTTAACTATAAATGAGATTACTGATGATTAGTAAGCAACTAATAAAAAACATCACATAAAATAATAAGGCGCTCGATGCGAACTTAGTTTCAAATTCAAGCAGCGTCATTGTCATTATTATGGTATTATTGTTTGAGTAACGTACACATTGCATATTAGGCTATGTCAGTATTTCTTTTACTCTTGCAATCATTACAACTGTAACTCAAACGTACAATGTACATAGTTAATTCATATTATTAAGTTTTTATTTCATTGTCACTTTTTGAAAGCAAGAAACTTTATTTATTTTAACTGGATCTGAGAAAAAACTTAAGTACCAACTTAAATTTTAAATACTTTGTTTCATCGCAAATTATTGAGCAAATAAACGTCGAAAGTAGTGTAAAAGTGGGGCTGCTGGGACGTGACGTCATCACGATGACGTCAGCAGTGATGACGTCATCAATGACGTCACGAATGACGGCACCAATGACGTCATATGATGTCACATGACGTCACATAAATGACGTCATGGTGACGTCAATACCGCTGACGTCATCATGATGACGTCACTGACGTTAAGTAGGTCAAGGTCACGCATGAATAGAAAAAAATTTTTTTTTGCACTTTTGCGATTCCTCAAATTTTGCTGAGAAATTGAAATTTCTCGAGGAATCACAAAAGTGCAAAAAAATATTTTTTTTATTCCCTAGCGATCAGACTCTCGACCTAATATATCCGTCAGGGGTCATTGACCCGTCCCAGCAACCCCACTTGAAAAAAAATAATTTTTATATTTTACTTACCCACCGAGAGACTGAGAGCCGAAGAATAATTTCTTCAAACACCCGACAGTGCGACAAACGACACGCGATCCGAACAGCGCCGCGTCCGAAGACGTACTGACTTGTACACAGACGGTATCCCAGGTACCCGGCTCAGTGGTGGGGATAAGGAGGTGGTGGGGGTAAAGTGGTCAGAAGGAAGAAAAAATTAAAATTTTTGCAACAACTCATCCGAGTCTGTCCTTTACCGTAACTCGGATTGGAAATATTTCCTGAGAAATATTTATTTTTATTCTTTCTCAGGTGATCTTGGAACTTGTGAAATTTCAATCAAACCAAAAGTGAAAAAAAAATTTTTTTTGTTATTTGAAACTTTGCCGAAAAATTAAGAAATGTTTGATATCTTGCTAAATATTTAAATTTAAACTCAATATAAGTAAATTGAGTGCAAAAAGTGAGATGTGCACACCACAAGAGTTGAACAGCAACTGAACAAGTCGCTCCGTGTATCTCAGGTACTCGGTAGAGTGGTGTGGATAAGGAGATGGTGGGGGGAAAATGGTCATATGAAATGAAAAAAAAAATTTTTTTTTTGCAAACTATACAACTGAGTTTGTTATTCAGCAATAGGCATAAGAAAAAAAAATATTTTTTATCCACATTGCTCAACATGTTCAAACGTGTTCAAGGTCAACCATTTGAAGTTTAAAAAAAAAAAATATTTTTTTTTTAATTTTATTTACAAAAATCCTCCTTCATCCCCATATGTGCTGTCCGGACTTGTGCTTGATGTTGTTGAAGAATTTTCTTCACAGCAACATGTTCCTTGTGTATTTTGGACTACCCCTTCTGCTTCATCCATACTGTCGTCGATGAGTGGACAGTCGTATTCCAAGTTCATTTTTATTATCATCCCTGGATTTTGAAGTAGCCGCATGTGCAATTTTTCATAGATTTCTTTTAGGTATTGAAGGCTGTCAACAAGTAATTCCCACTTCATTGTGTGTAGTGTAACCTTTAGCGTAGCTGAGTTGGAAATGAAGCCAGACTTGCATGTAGGATTGCTCTTTTGGAATTGTGGTGGTGGTAGGGGTTTGGTTTCTTAGAGGAAAATTAATTCTGTTTCATGATACAACCAGACAGGTTGAGACATGTTCAAGGTCAACCATTTGGAGTTTTAAAAAAGAAAATTTTATTTAAAGAGTAGCGTTGAAAACTGGCAAGTTGGCTCCCTTGTCAGCACACTCCGTGCACCTTAGACAGTATACGACTGCGTATACCAAGTAGAAGAGGATTGCAATTAATAAGGCCAAGATTATGAAGAGATCTAATTTTAAAATTTTCTGAATTAGCATATGGTCCTTCCTGATCCGTCTTTCTTCCATCCTTCTTTCCATCATCTCCACTAGATCCACATGCTGGCATCTCCTCCTCCCCAGGCTTTCCGCTTCATCGGCCTCATATATTGGTGGTGGAACATCCATGTTTGCAGCTCAAAAGATGAAGATGTAATGAAACACATTGGTGCCGCATCTCAGGTCTCCAACAGGAAAAGTGGTAGGGGAAAACCTGAACATGTTAGAACATGTTCAAGGTCATCCAATTTGCGTTTTAAAAAAATTCTATCTTGCTACAATACTGTAGCAAGATAGGTTTTTTTTATTTTGTTTTTATTTTATCATTCCTTTATTACAATACAAAAATATGCATATTGAAGTACAATGAGGATACAAAATATAAATATTAGTCAGGAGAAATATTCCAAGTTTGGACTGGCTTGAGTCTTCATGGATGATCTGGAGGAGTAGGCTGAAGAAGTTGATGATGGTGACCTAGGCGGCTCGTCATCCCTGGGGACATGATTGCATTTTGTGTTGCAAGCAAAAATTTGCATGTTCAATCGGTATCCCTGTTCGATTAGTGATTTAAATTCTTGAACAATTTCGTTTAATTCTTGCAGATTTCTTACAAATACTTCTTCATAATTTGCACATTTTACAGTCAGAGCCATCTTGATGTTTTCCGTATGATGTCCAAAGGCGGAATGAATATTAGCATGGTCGTTTGAAGGTAGTATGAAATAGTGGTGGGGGGAAGTTGTTTACACGCTGTCTGATGAGAGGTGGTTAAATTTTTGCCAACTAAACATATTGATTGAACAAATGGCGCAAAGTTCTTTAGGTGTATGGTAACTTAAAACTGGAGCCACATGACCATATTGTAAACATCCATCATCTTGTAGGAATTGTGCCGGGTTGGATACAGCGGCCCTTCCACAACTTCGACAAAATTTTGTACCATCACCAAACTTGTACCAACCAAAAGTGTTGTAACCTCTGTTGTCTAGCTTGTACTGTTTGATAAAAATTTTAATTTGTTGAGGAGCGTTGGATCGTAAAGTATGGCTGAATAGCTGTTGATCTTCAATAATTTTTCTTACACAAAGCTCAAATAGGGTGCTCATCGTTTGACAGTTGCAATCAAACTGAACTTCTTTACAGTCTGTATGCTGGTAACCTGAAATGGTGGGGGAAAACACACACACACACACACACACACACACACACACACACACACACACACACACACACACACTCACACACGTATTTCTGTTTGGAAAATATATATTTTTTTTATTTGTGCAAAGGTCAAAGGTCAAGGTCACCCCAGAGCTTTTAAAAAAAAGGCAACATATCAATATGTGAAAAATTTTTTTTTTTTGTGTTTCATATATTGATATGTTGCCTTTTTTGTGTGTGTGTTTTTTTTTTTTTTTTTTTTTTACTATCTTTATTTAAAACAGTACAAACAAGATTACATGACAAAAATTATATAGTTAAAAAATACAAACAGATACAAGAAAGAAAAAATTATTTATTTTTTAACACTGCTGCTTGTCTGCGATGTGGATGGTAAGCTCGGTGGAGTTGCTGCCGCTGCATCCGTGGGACACCAAGTAGAGACATCCCGGTTGAATGGAGCGTAGATCTTCATTTTGTAGTAGGTGGACAAATCTCTTCGGAAGGTAAATTTGGAATTTTGCTTCATCCCCCGGAGTATATGGTGCTTCGCTGAGACTGCAGCAGATTGCTTCGCCGACAGTAGTTTCCATGTTCTTCAGTGCATGTATAATATAATGTTTTTCATCCTTGAGTTCAGAACATTTTTTTACCGGCAAAATTGTAGACTTGGAGTGGGCGTTGAATTGTTCCACCAAAGACTGCAGAAACTGGTTGGATGCCATGGTTGTTCTAGAGGTCCTCGCTGTCTTCTTGCTCTGAGATGTTGTCGTCTCGGAATCTCGAGTAATACTCGTGCCAGGTCTCGGTCTGCTCCTCGCTTTTATAATCGCCGCTACCCCCACCACCATCGCCGATTTCTCCATCTTGCAGGTAAGTTGCTAATTTTAAAGCGTTTTTTAACGCACAGTGCCTGTCCCTTTCATGTTCCACACTTTGTGTGCAAATACAAATGTTTTCAGCAATAAATTTAAAATTTTTATCTATTTGCACATCTTTAACTGGAGTAGATGTAAATTGTTCTATCCATCTTTTCTTTTCAAGTCCTTTTGTGTAAATATTAGTAAATCTGTTTGAAAATTGATGCATAATATGATACAAGTCTGAATAACTGGTAAAACCGTCATACCAATCGATGTGATGAAAATATTTCCAAGTCCATCGGTTTGTTGTTGCGGCTTTGGTGGTTAGTGAAGAAAAAGAGCATGGTGGTTTAAATAAAAATGTGTAAGGAATATTTTTATCTAAATCGTAAAATACGAGTTCTTTAATTATAAACCGATCATCGTTACCACGAAAAGCTTGAAATTCAATAATACCCGGCTTGGACTTGATTTCTTCTTCCATGTCCATTTGAAAGGTCACCCGTCTATCCATCACGGTGTCAGAAGGTCAACTGTTTTCCACACCACGGTAGGCATTTATTTATGCCAGGCCGTACAGTTGAAGGCGCGTTGGTGTATATTTAACGTGGGCACCATCCCCGGTAGGCCTACACCCACAAAATTTTGAATTTTTTATTGAAAATTTGCCAATTCAAGTGTAAAGTGTTGTGAAAAATTTTAAAATTTTATTTAACTTTCCATCTGGTCATTTTTGTTGTAGTCATTCTCTTCACTTTGATCCTTTTCATCACTGAAATGTGTTTCTTCATCCGATTTTACAAAATTATTTTTTTCTTGCACATATTGTTCCAATTGTCTCCACATTTGAACTTCATGAGGAATTCTGTTGAATATTGAAGTGTCCACAGGTCCATACAAAATTGGTGCGTCCGGTTGTTTGTCCAAAGTGTCTGTTAAATAATCTTTAATAATTGAACTGGAGAATACTAGCTGTCTTAAATATCTTGTTATTGGTTCCGTTGCACATGTTAAAATAAAAAATTCTTCTCTGTTCAGTTGAATTTTTATGTCATGTTTGGTTGTATCTCTGAATCTCATTTGATGTTCACCTCGGTGTTTAATAATATCAATTTCCAAGTCTGAATCCAATAGTCCTACTTTTGTTTTCCTGCCAAACATGTTGCTATTAAAGTAACATTCCAACAAATGGAGGTGTTTCATAAAAGATTCCCAAGCATTGGCTGTAAACAAAATCATTTTTGTTCCGTGAGTTAAAATTACTGTAGGTGAATAGTCGGTTGATTTCATAACTCCAATTAAAACACTTTTATCCAAACTTGAAGAGATTGGATAAAAAATTCTTAAAAATACTTCCATCAAAATATTTGGTGAAATATTTTCTTCCACATTCCTTCTCCTCTTGGACAAATATTTTTTCTTTTTACCTTTTTCTTCTTCTTCTTGATTTGTGACGTGTTGCTGTTCATTCATGTCCAAAAATTCTGAAATTTCTTTTTCTATATCGCATTCCGTTGTACCACTTGTAGAAGCCATATTGAAGATGATGCTACCCATACGACGTCAGGCAACAAACTGATCAGGAGCGGCCTGCACGCTCCGCTTTTATACTCGCGGAATGTAACAAAACCGGTTTTTTTTACAATACATTTTTAACAATTCCAGTTAGAGGTGTGTATGTTACAATTTTATCATGTAGAATTAAACAGTATGCAGTTGTATTTGCAGGTATAGCTGCATTAAACTCCATTTCAATCTTTATGTCAACACTTGATGATTTTACTGATTCATTTTGTTTAGAACAATCAATTACAACTATTGTGTAACCATCTAAGTATTCTTCTGGTGATAGTAAAGGTGTATTTGTTTTACCATAATATGAATTTTGGAATCTCGCATACATATCGTATAATATACTGTACTTTTTATTATTGAATGACACATTCAAATTGTCGTAGGGGAAAAATTGTGAATTCAAATAAACTTTAATATTTTTTAAGTTGCAATGATCAAATTTGCCTGCATGTTTTGTGATGCTGTCTCTCCTATCTGTTTGTAAACCAAATATAATATACCTGGCTCGTTCTACGTAATTAGATGTTTTAACAGTCCAAGTGTGACGATCCGTAGTTGGCAAGCTTGGATGTTCATGGAATTCCCAACTTCTAAAAGGAATTACAATATCGCGATCAGCCTTTAACTTCCTTAATAGTAGCATTCTATGTTCGTCAGCTAATTTAACATGTGGAACTCTCCATACAATTTTGTCTAATGTTAATTTCCATTCTAGGTTTGCATCCGTTGTACCATCTGGAGCTTTAATAATGTCTTTATCGTTAGAAGATCTCAACAAAACTAATTCTTGTTTAACATTTAATATTATTTTTCTATAATCTTCAGCAAATCCAAGCAACAAACGTAATGGAATATGAAAATCAAAATATCCCTCTGTATTCGGAGTGATTGTGTCATGTTCAGGTAAAACCCATCCGGCTGGTTGAAGTAAATTGGTTTCATTAGGTGATATAGATGTTACCCCCTTTAAAGTTGTTGCAATACCTACTTTTTTAGTGGAATCAACTGTTACACCTGATATTTCATATCTAATTTCATCAAACAGGAAAGCCATAGGATTATTTATAAATGGAACTGTAGTACCTACACTATTGTCCTTTTTTGTTACTTTTCCTTCGATATACAAGTAACTTTCACATGGTAGTGTGTAAATGTCCTGATGTTGTATAGGAATACGAATTTCGTCGTTATTGTTCAATTTTGATGAAGTGTAAGGGTTGTGGGTGTGATATTCTTTTTCCCATAGGGTTTCGTCGAATGTCGGACCCTGCGCTATATCCAGTATATCCATAATCGGTTAATTTTAAACCAATCTTTTCTAAGAAACGAATGTTTTCGCGTGTTAACTCCTCCACAGCTGAAGAGCTACTAATGCGGTTTCCCGTAGGTTGTCCACTTTTAAATGATAAACCCATGATTTTTGTATTAAAGTGTCGATTTTAAATGTAATCTAACTGTAATTGGCTCTTCTCGGAAATCTATCAAGTTACCGTCTTGATCCAATACGTTCAACACGATGTCTGAAATGAAAGTGGTGTTCAACGGCAGATATACTAGGTTTTGTGGCTTTTCAACTATTTTAAATCCTGGAGGTACACTTGGGTAAAAAGTATGTATTATATGAGTATTTGCTCCATCTCTGTAAGCTCCCTGTATAATGTTACAAGTTATATCTATACTATTGACTTTTAGTATAGTTACAGTTTGTTTACCGGAATGTGTTTGATTTGGTTCTAAAATTGGCCCATCTTTGGGAAATCCTAACAATTCACCGATTGAGTGTTCCTGAGTAAAATCTATGTAATATTTGGAGTTAATTTCAGCTTTCATCGTATTGTTATTACCTTTTAATGTTATATTGTCTTTTCCCATTTTATTTTGCAAAAATTCATTAATATGATCAATTTCATAAGAACCTGTGGGTAAACTGCAAACTTCTAAGTCTGTAAACTTTCCACTGGCATCTTTTCCTTTATAGTAATGCAATAAGTTATTTTTATCTTCCGTAACATTGGGAATAGAGTTGTAAGTTGTAAAATCCAACAGTGCCGCTTCCCAAAATCTTCCTTTTTGCAAGCGTAACGCTGGAAAAAGGATACTTCGTAAAGTGGACGATTTTCCTGTTAATGATACCGTATAGGAAGACATCTCAATTGTGACTGATACTTTTAGCTAGGAATTCCAAACATAAATGGCCGCATATTAAAGTGTTATCAGGTTGTTCTCTTTTATAGTTGTAATATATGTTTTTAGCAGATTTAAAGTAATGCTCAAGTTCTTTAGGTGGTGGTAAATTGCCGAAACTATCAAAGTAATATATATTTTCACCTAATTTCTTATAACAAACCCAATGAGTGCCAGGACCTTCAGAATTGTCTAAATTTACAATACCGGTTTCGTTTTTCCACATTTTAACTGGTAAATCATCTTTCATAAAGACACCGCGAAAAAATGGTATTTTTAAACATGAAATGTATTTAAATAATTCAATATTTGTTAATGCTTTATGTGGTATTACTAATTGATTTCTTTTATTTAATATGCACGATACGGTCTTAGGTATAGACCTGCCCCGTTTTTTACCATTGACCATACTGTTGGTTTTTTGCTTTCTGGTGGAACGTCGTTTTCTTCTAATATTCCCTCCATGTTTCGTCTTTGCCGATCTCCTTTTCACTCTTCTCCTCCTTTTTCCACATCCTACTGCTGTTTTAGCCTTCATACCTGCTGTTACCGCTAAAGCTGCTGCTTTCTCTGCAATACTAGCGTCACTAGACTTTACTCGTTGCCAAGCTATATCCGCGAGCTTTTTATCAGCTATTGATCTATTTTTTGTATCGCTAAATGTGGAATATGCTATATCGTGTTCTTTACAAGCCTGATCTAACTTATTTATGCCTAGATCACCTCTTTCCAGTCGTTTTTTCAATTTAGTTCCTGGTCCGCAATACTGATAACCTCCCGGTATGTGAAATTCGTATGGTAAAGCGTCTATTGCTCTATTTACGACAGATCCTACTGGAATTCGATTTAAAGCTTTACTTAACAGAGAAACCGCTGTGGATGTGATACCACCTCCTTTCCGTATAGTGTCTCGATATGGACTGGTGTAATGAAACGTCATGATTGTCTTTTATATTCGAAAAGCGTAACCTATGTGTTACCTCTATGACAGGTTGCACATAAATGAAGTCATTTATTGAGTTATTTAATTAAATATCAATATCACCCCAATCTGATGATCTAAACTTTTGCGTATTAGGGTTAATAAAGTATTTATTATAAATTTCTCGTTTAATATAATCACCTCTCGCGGATTCAGCATAAGTATTATGACCCGATTTTCCTTGAAGAATATCTGGTGTAAAATGATTGTGTAAATCAAATATCGCATTACCTAAAACTTTTACAAGAAAATTAACAGTGACAGCATTATCTACATGTTCAGGGTCTTTAAGGTTTGTTATACGTTTATTATTACAATTATACACTTTACTATCCTTCAATGATGTTGTAATGGTCTGTCCTACAGTTGCAGCATCATTTGCTTCTCTTCCTTGTGCCAAGTCTTTTATCACTCTATTATTACATGTAAACCATCTAAAATAATGATCTGGATCTAGATGTACGGTTTGTGATAAAGCAGCTGCATCATGTTTATCATAACCCCATCCCATATTTGATAACTTTTTATCCATGCAATCCCAAGCATTATTTTTGTATGTTAATAAATTAAATTTTTCATTACCTTGAACAAATTTATCCCCTTGCTTCGATACTACTTGATCTTGTTTTACAAAAGAGGTTGTTTCTTGTTTTAAGGTTTCCATCATTTGACCCACTGTTGCACCATCTGATGGTGCCGAACCATCTTTAACATTTGCTAAACAATTACCAAAACAATCTATAACCCCTACATCATGTATGATACAATGATCTTTAATATATTTTAGATTTACAGCATCGTTTTCAGTTTTTGGATAACCTATATCGTTAATAACAAATTTATAAAAAGAAAATCCATCTTTTGTCTTTTCAGGTATCAAGGAATGTAAATAGCGTCTATTTACGCTGTCTTTTGCATCTTTAGGGTCATCTACGTTGGATATACGTTTATTGTTAGCACTATACGTTTTCCCATTGAATTTTAACGTATTTTTTAATTCAGATGATAAATAACCTTTGTTTATTGCATCACCGTTTTGATTTGGTTTACCAACGTTGATAATTCTATGATCTTCTGCGTCATATGTGTTATTTTGTAGTCTTAATGTTGGCGATATCTTTTCCTTTAATATTTTTAAGTTTATTGCATCGTTTTCGTCTGTGGGATCTTTTATGTTTTTTAACCTTTTATTACTAATATCATAATCTCCTTCAGGTGTTTGTGGTAAACCAGCACCTCTTTTTAAGTTATTCGCGTAATATAATCCATCCGAGGAATACCGTCCGAACTTGTCGACACTCATGGTGCAACTGAATAGCATTTTAGGGAGTAACGCATTTTTATGAGATTACCCCTCGGTTTCTAAGTTCATCCACTAAAGCCACCCATTCGTTTTCCAATCCAGTATGACCCGCCTCTTTGGCTTCATGTATTAGTTTCATTCTATCCACCAATTTATTGACATTATTGTAATAAATTACGTTTGTATTGTATAGTTTCTTCATCAATCCTTTACCGGTGACTGATTTGCTTCTTTTTCTCGGTTCTGGAGAACTTAAATCTAAAGTGGATGCTACTAATCTTCTTTTTACAGGTTTTCTTCTTATAATCGGTATTAATTTGGAAACAAAAGCTTTATATTTTACAGATTTATTTCTATATATGGGTGCTTCAGGTAAATAATTTCTTTTATATGCATTAGTTTGATCCAAAATTTTGCTATACACTTCCAAATCATCATCTTTTACCAATGCTTTTAAAGGTTTATTTTCAAATAATAATTCAAATAGCCCCCTTGTTCCCTTATATATTTGATCACCTATGTGAATATTATCATGTTCATCGACATCTAATTTGCTATTACCAATCATTACACCTTCTTTGGACATTCTTGCTCCATAACTGTGGTATTTTTTAGTAGAATCAGTTCCAATTAACAGTTTTAACAAGTATTTCCTTCCTAACGGTCCTTTTGTATGAATAGTTTCACCCAATAAGCTTATGTTTGATGGTTCTCCTTCTGTTTTTTCTTCTTCACTTGCTATAGATACCACTTCTTCTTCACTACCAGCATATACATCTTCTCTTTCTGCCGTTGTATCACTAAATATGGAGGCTTCCGGGTCCTCATCGCTAATATCTTCTGATATTACACTTTCCCTTTCATATTCTGTTATTGGAGCAATAATATCACCTTGAAAAGAAGGTTTAGTCAATTTTTTGTTCAATTGTTTCAAAGGCTCTGTAATAGGTTTAAAAGTAGATTCGAGAAATTTCTCCCTTTCGCTGATACCTAACTTTAACGCTCTGTTTTTAGCCCGAATAGAATCACTAAGTGATTTAATTTCCTTTACTAACTTTTCTTGGTTAACCATGTTTGTAGCAAGACGTGCTGTACAAGAATGATTGTGTGATATAATGGTTAGTGAATTAATATAAATTTATCAAAACCTATCCTGTATCGGCCGTTATTTAGTGGTTGTTCCTTCATAATTGTTAAAAATCCATAATTTTCAGCCCAAGCCTTACCACATATGTCTTTAAACCGTTCATATGACATATCCGCATTGACATGATCGTAATATATGTGTTTTAAGTTAGTTTCATCCTGTTTGAATACAATTAACACATTTGCGTTGTCTCTTATCAGTTGTTTTGGTATTTTACTATAAGTCTGGCCTATGTAAATGCTATCTATATTGTTATGTCGACCCATAGCGAAATAACTCCTGATAGTGTTTTGGTTTTCACAGGATACATCATCAAATATAAAAACTGAAAATGGTTTAGCTTCATGCGGTTGCATTACGCTTTCACTTGCATCAAACTTGTAATATTTAACTTCTGGCACATTATTAAATATTTTTTCTAATAATTGGTATTTGGGTTGTTGTAATGATTTGGAAAAGACATACAAGTTATTGAAACGCAATCCTTTTGGGTTTGTAATCAAATTGAATACTACATTTGTTTTACCACAATTTGATGGACCGGTTACAAGACAACGCACCGTGTTTGGTAATAAAACACCATGTTTGCCACTGTTTAATTCTGAATTGTCCACCGTGAGTTCATCAATATTATTAATAGGAAAACTATCCTTTTGCGGTATTATCTCCATCCTTTGTAAAGGTTCAACCTAAAATGATGCTCCATCATTATATAAGATCTTTTTTAGGTATCCAAGAATCTTCACTCTTATTAAATCCTAACCATCGCACTTTAACTTTATCTTTTTTCCGTTGTAACACCTTTTCAACGAGATATACATCACCTACTGTGGATTTTAACATTTCATGTCCATAAAACCCTCCTTCGAGCAATTGTCCTTTATTATCTTTTAAAATGTAAGTTTCCGGTACTGTAGGTTGCACCTTAAATACGGTAAAAACCTCATTTGTCCAATTTGGCCGATATCTTTTACTGAATACACCTTTGTATTTGCTTATTCGCACTTTATCACCAACATTAAACAATTTAGGCTTTAGTTTTTCAACTTTTGGTTTAGTATTCATTTTTATACGTTTTAATACGAGTTTTTCATTTTTACTAGTCACTTGGTTCGGTTTCATACCAATTGTTCTATGAAACTTGTTATTGTAATCTTTTATTAGTTTTGGTAACATATCAATCCATACGTGCGATCCTCTGTTTGAAAACATCTTGTACATCGCACCTTTTAAAGTTCGATTGAATCTTTCTATAATTGATGCTTTTACCTCTGAATTAGTCGAATAATGGTTTATATTGTGTTTCTTCATTAAATTTGAAAATTCTTTATTGAAATATTCTTTACCATCATCGGTTTGTAAATGTTTTATGGTATTTTTGTCTCTCTGTATCGCAGTTTCCATGGCTTTTGTTACACTCTTGCCGGTTTTATCTTTTAGCGGTAAAGCATCTGCCATTTTTGTAAAACAATTGATAATAGTCAATATATATTTAAATCCTTTATTTTGTTTACTATAAGGAATCATTTCGATTAAATCAGCTTGATATAGATCATTCATTCCTTTTATAACAGTATTTCTTCGGGGAAATTTTCTCCTAGCCGGTTTATGAAGTTCATGAACAATTTTTTGTTTCAAATCCATAATTTTATCCTTCCTCATTCATGGATGAAGTAAAAATAAATTTTTTATTACATTATACCCATATTTAACTGGGTCAAGGTCATTCAAATTGATGTAAAAAAATGGGGAACACGGCGTTGGACTTGCCGTGTTCCCCATTTTTTTACGGAAGGAAAAGGAATTTAGGTCGAAGAAGGACGAAGAGGGACGAAGAATAGGTTAGTTGTCGATAGGGTTGAGAGAGTAGTGGCCAAAAGGAAGAGTATCAATTTGGTTTTCCATAATGTGACGTTTGTCATCTTTGTTTGACAATGCTTTTTTCACTTCTGTAACACTGTACACTTTGTGTTTTTCACTCCTTATGGCGTTGAATTTAGCAGTCAAGGTGGTGTCGTTAAATAAACAGTTTTTGTATTGTTCAAAGTTTACATTTTTCTTCAAATAACTTGTCTTCACACCTTTTGCTTTTTTGGTGGTAGATGTTTCTTCTTGATGTCCTTTATATACTTTAAAAGAATATAATTTGGACATTAGTGCAACGATTTCTTCCATGCTTGCTCCATTGCATTCATCTTTGAATTTGCCTAAAACTTTCTTATTATTTTCATTGAAGTTCGGGTGATTTCTTGGGTAGTCGGAAAAATCAAAATCATTTTTGTGTATGAACGTCCGAAGATCTTCATACATGTCTTGTGTCTTAATCCAATAAATTAGTGCGTCCGTGTCCATGTAGGCTACTCCAATATTTTCTCTTCCATAATGTTGAACCATTTTGTTGTAATGAAAGTCATACATGTGCGTTTTACTTATATCCAATATTGACATTCCTATGTACAACGGTCTATCCATTACTATCTTGGTTTTCTTCATGCTGACTGCTACCAAGTTTTCATTAATTATCATACTTGTTCCAAAATTCGGTTTCTGTACAAGTTTCTGCATCTGTCTGGGGTTTGTTACTAATTTTACAATTTTGTGTTTCCTTTTGTTTTCTAAAGTTTTTCCAAATATTGCATTGTTCATGAGCTTGTAAAAATCTTTTTCAAAAGCTGATGTTGCTGCTGCTCTCCTTGCAGTGTTTGAATCAATGTATGGTTTTAAATAACAAGATTGTGAAAATTTTAAAACTCTATGAATTTTGGTAATAATCAATCCTAATTCCAACGCTTGTTGTACAACCCAATAGTGCGCGACATAACGGTTTTTGTTGTTTAATGTCATCATTAATTTGGGCCATTTTCCCGTCGGTGATACTTCAGTTTTAGCCAACAGTGGCAAGTCGTAATGATGATCGTGTAGGTGTACTGGATACTCAAAGTCGCAGTCTAAGATGTAGCCGGTGTCACCTTCTTTGGGAATATCCATAATATTTCCAATTGAATCAGGGTCTACCCATTGAAAGTCGCCATACGGAAGGGGTTTGGACATTGCCCAACCGTACAAATTATTCGCATCAAAATAGCCCAGAAAAATCGAATCTTTAGTTTCATCATAGTTTGGTAGAAATTTATTATTAGCTTTGACATTTCTTGTAACGGCCTGAGTTAATCCACCGCGTACACCTGATTCGATCATCAAAACCATATCGATGTCGGTTAACAGCTCCAACTTGCACTCGGTGGATTTTAACATGGCCTGCCATGCTAAGCCGGGAGATGTAAACGAATGAAGGGGGTCCAGTCCGTAAGCGGTGAAACAGGTGTTCCTAAATTGTTCCATTATGTCACACAATAATGTTACATCTAGTTTTACATAAAAGTCAGAATAATCACCCAAGGTATTCATTCCTAATTCATTCCAGACTTTCTGAGCATGATTATAATCTTCAATTGAAATTTCAGTATCGATTAATTTACTTTTAAAAGCTTCGATTGGTGGCAAACATGTTTCATCAAATTTTTCTAGTCCAGTAATGTAATCATATGGAAACACACCTTTTCTTAGCACCAAGTCCATTTTATCTTCTGGCACAATTTTTCTTGTTTCCTTCAAGTCTTGTCTTCTTAAATTAGCTGTTAGTTTGCTAAGGCTGGATTGCATAAATCTATAAGAGTCCACGAATCGAAGCTTAATTTTGCCAACAGTCTTGGAAAAACTAATATAATTCTCTAAAGTGGTGGCCAAAACATCAATTTTCCCATCATCCCTGCCCAATTCCGGAATAATAAAATGTGAATCATAACCACTAAGGTTATGCAAAACAACTGGAATGAATTTCGGAAGTTTATAATTAATATTACATGAATTGCAAGCAGCCCCTCTGTAATAACCAGTAAGATGATCATGGTCATGAACTTTATGGTTCTCAACAGTAAATTCTTTTTTACACAATTAACAATTAGTGGCATTGATATATTGAATTTCCTCCTCTTCATCTAGAGGAATCATAGGGACAATATTACTGTACACTTCTTCAACCTTATCAGCTATATAATACAAGTTATCTACAAAATGTTTAGAAGCATCCTCACCTCTGTACAAAATTGGGGTTGAACTTAAACCAAAATTTTTCAAATGTTCTTCTGACAGTGTGGATTTAACAAGCAAACAAAAACTGTTAGGTTTATGCAGCTGGTATTTCGTCCTACTGGTAATTTCCCCTTCTGGATGTTCTTGGGGTACCAGTGTAGACTCAAAGTCTGCATAAATTACAAATGGTACCCTATATTGATGGCTAATCTTTTCAAATTTTACAATAGAGCGAGTAGGTGCAGGCAAACTAATTTTGCATTCAAAATTTTCATTACAGAGTCTTTGGTGTTCTTGTAGCCACTGAGCACCTCCTCTTCTAAGCTCCTTATTTACAAAGCAAAAGCACCTTTTACAAATTGTTTTTTTACATTTCCTTTTGGACAACTGTTTACCTACCAAAGCTTCAAAATCTTTTATGTACACATAGTGTGAAATTTCACCTTTAGTTATTAATAACAAATCAGTATGGTTCCTAAGTTCAGTTTTAGTTACCCTTAAGGGGTACACATTATTTGCATCATCCAAACCAAAAATATTTACACTAACACCGGGATTCTTCTTTTCAAATTTACAAATGTCTTTAACACTTACAGGGTAAGACAGTCCTTGGAAGTTATATCTATTATTTATATTTACATAGTGTCTACTTACTCTAGAAGGGCGCTGCTCTGGCAAAATATATTTACATAACATAGCATACTTAAAACACTCATTATCTTCATTTTGTACATTTATACATGCTTTCGTTTTCTCAATGGCTTTTGGTAGAGGGACGTAGCTGCTTCCTCTCATACCAAATCCGTGCTTATGCACTCTTAAATCTAAACCCTCTACAGATGTAAACATCCAACCTGACCCTCTCCCCTCATGTTCCTGCAGTTTTGTTAAGAGTTCTTCCAAACATTCCTCAACAATTTTATTTACATCAGAAGCAAACATGAAAGTACGGTTTTTCGTTATAAACCCCCTCACTGTTGTTTCACCATCCGTATTAGTAAATAACGCATCTAAAACTAAACCAAATTTTAAAAAATTTAGTCTTGCGAATTCTTGTCGCAAAGTTTGCCCAATCAATAATTTTGCTTCAGTTAAAAAATTTTCAAGATCAAGCTGTACATTACTTATTTTGTGATGGATTACCGTATGTCCGGGGAAAGCTGTTGTACGTATCTGGTTCATTCCTTGTTCCATGTCCGTGTCTATGTCCATGTCGGTGTCCGAGTCTGTGTCGGTGTCCATGTCCTCTGTAGGTCTCCTTCCAAGTCCTGATGGTCCGGCGCCTCCAAACTGGATGACGGTTGGCCTCCTCCTTTGCAGCAACTGCAGCTCGCTTTCCCAATCGTCCAGTCTTCTGTGATGTTCTGATAAAAATTTTTCAATAGAGTCCAAATCGTCTTCACTTACTTGCACATTGTCCTCTTCTTTATGCAATTCCAGATGGATTTGCAAAATATTTTCATCAGGGAAAAATTCCCCACAAATATGGCAAAGAAGCATTTTTACCACAAGAGCGTTTGGATGTTTACTCCACAAAGGTTCATCCAATAATGAGAGGCTGGGTTAGCCGACCTGCTTTTATAGCGGGTGGTGGGGGGTGATCTTGGGAAAACCCCCTTCTGCGCATGCGCAGAACAAAATGTAATAATTTCTACATAAAATTTTCATTTAGGACTAATATATAGGTCAAGGTCACCTTTAATATGGTAAAAAAGAGGGAACACTGGATAAGAGATGGTAGTAAGATCGACTTTCTAACAAATACTTTCAATAATATGTTAACAAGTTCAAAAGTTAAATATTTTTATTTTTTTACTGTCCAAATTGTTCAGAATTAAAACTTTTACATATATTTGTTTGAGCAAATGCTTTTGGCACACTTACCACACGCCAAAACTCAAAAAAATGTACAGAATTAAGACTGATCTCGCGGGGAAATACTTATGTGACACCTAACATTGGTTATCTGACTCGAATAAGAATTGGTGATATATAACATATTGAATAAAAATTTTAATTTGTATAAATCACCAATACTATGCGAGTCGGACAACCAATGTGAGGTGGCTACATAGTATTTCCCCGAGAGATCAGCTTAATCCTGTACTTTATATGAGTGTTAGCGTGTAGGAAGTATGGCAAAAGCATTTGACCAAAAGAAAATATATTTAAAGTTTTAAGATTAAACAAACTAGCGAGTATAAAAATAAAAATATTTCCTAACCATTGGCAACCTGTTAACATATTTCAGTGTAAAAAGTATTTGCTATTGAGTCAATCTTACCATCACCTCCGATCCAGCGTTCCCTCTTTCTTACCAAATGAGACTGAAGCTTGACTACCCGTATATATCACGTTTCCCCCACCACAATTGATTCACAAAAATAGATCAAGGTCATCGGACATTATTATTTTGAGCGGAGGATAGAGCACTAAGTGATATGTTATTCCAGTATCACAGAGTGCTCTATCCCCCGCTCTGTTTTTTTTCCACATACCAAACAGCTAGTCCGTGTCCAAGTCCAATTCACACAAAATAAAAACAAAATTTTATCACTTACATTCCTAAAATTTGTTCATTACCATCATCAACCTGCTCAGGACTTCCAATCACTAGACATTCAGAATTATTATTTTTATTTTGCATTTGTCTTTCAAGACATTTAATTTTTGATTCCAACAGGCAGATGTAATCAGAAGCTGCTGTCAGGGTGTCGAGCTTGCTGGAACGTTTGCTCATTTTAGGCACTAACAACTGCAAACGGAACATTGCCGCTCGCTCCTTGTAGTTACGCTTTTGATCCGCCAACCGTTTCATATATTTATTTTTTAAATTTCTGTCCAATTTACCCTTGACCAACTCACTCCTCAAAATACTGTTTTCTTCACCATCATTGGAAGGTCCAGGTTCTGGGGACACATTTCTGACCAACTCACTCCTCAAAATACTGTTTTCTTCACCATCATTGGAAGGTCCAGGTTCTGGGGACACCTGTTGTTCAGGTGAACAATAATTTTTATATTCCACCAGCATCGGAGCATATACATGCCCCGATGGTAAACGCTGAAATTCCAGGTCTCCAACAAACGGATTGATACTGCACATTACGTCTGACAAATTGAAACGTTCAAGGCAGAATGAGCTCAGTGAGTGGCTATAGGAGTTCAGTAATGGTGGGGGAACCCTGTTGTCACATGATCATTGACTGGTTTACCTTGAAGATAAACATCAGTTTAATACAAAATAAGTTTTTTGCTATAACTTTTCTTCACCATCCAGGACACTGGTTTGGGACGTGTCTGAATAATGTTTTTTTTTAAGAAAAAAAACATTATCCCCAGGTTAAGATATTATATAAATGAACTATTTTTTTTTAAATAGCTCATTTATATAATACCCCCCCTCCCTTATTTCAAGAGGGTGAAGAAATAATTTGGAAAAACAACATTTAATAATATTTAATTTGGAAAAAGAAAATGTTTGGAAAACAAAATTTAGAAAATAAAACAAACAGTTTTACTGATTGCATTACTCCTGCAAACGCCACACAGTCCTCAGCTTGTTTAAAACTTTAACACGTATCAAGTACCCTCTGTTGGTCATAAATCTAGGAACAATGAATTTTTTAGCAACCCTTACATGAACGTTCTGGTCTTTATGCCTCATCAAAAACAGGTGAGGTTTCACACAAACGTGTGCTCGAAAGAAATATTTTTCACCAGCATAGAGTCTTTGATAACGTACCTTGGGAATCTGTGTGGTTTTCTTAGGGGCAATGTTAAGCGAACATGAATCAAGAGTGCTCCGATTGGATGCTGTTTTGCGGTCGAAGTGATAGCGGCACAACTCCTCGCCGCTCACAGCCCACCTGGTGCATTTTTGATTTACTTTCGCTCCAGTTATCCAAACATAATTACATTGGCGTTTCGGTGCCGCTGCCTTCTTTACTGTTTTTTTCAGACCAGAATTAATTTTACTTACTTTATTGTTTGTGGGTTGCTCCACTTGAAGGTCATTGGAAGTGGAAGGGAAAGAAGTTAAATTTAGTTCGGGTTTGGAAGGGCTATGGACGGGAGAGATAGGATCAAAGGTGGAAAAATAATTTTTGATAGGAGTAGATGGCTTGGAAGGTGACCTCCGTTCCTTCGGCTTCTCGAAGATTTCCTCGTCCGAGTCCAAATTGATGGTTACCAGGCCGGGATCCACACTACTTCCACTTGCCACGGTTGTGACTGTTGGTGTTGTCACAGTACACATAGCTGTCACCGTGGTCAAAATTGTGCGAAGCGTAGTGCTGGCAGTGATGGTAGAGGAAGCGCCGGGTCTCAGGTCCACAATAATTTTTTGAGGCGAAGCAGTCGTGGCTGGCGGCAGTGGAATCTGCGAAACATCAAGAATCGGCATTGAAAGGGACGAGGCGGTAGGCATTGGAGCGGAGGTCACAGCAGGCGAAGTGGTCGGCATTGGAGCGGAGGTCACAGCAGGCGAGGCAGTTGGATAATTCTTAATGCGAACACCCATGGTCACGAGAGCGGTGTAGAGTCGGCTAGCAGGCTGCAAGTCTGAAAGCAGAATGAAGCAGCTCGCGACCCATTGGAATATTCCAGCACACTATGTGGTGGGGGCAAACAAGTCTGTTACGTAATACCCGGATCTACTTATGTAACCAAGTGGCCAAACGTGCCAATGGAAAAGTACCTGAGGCCTCCACCTCCCCCCTCGGGGGGGGGCGCAGTTTTCGTCCGGAGCAAAAAATTTTTGGTCAAGGTCAAAATCCAAAAAAAAAATTTGGGGGGGGGGCCGAGTTTTCGTCCGGAGCAAAAAATTTTTGGTCAAGGTCAAAATCCAAAAAAAAAATTTTGGGGGGGGGCGCAGTTTTCGTCCGGAGCAAAAAATTTTTGGTCAAGGTCAAAATCCAAAAAAAAAAAAATTTCGGGGGGGGGGGGAATCGCCGGCGGTCAAAGGCCTCGGGGGAATCTCACAACTTAGGGGGAGGTGAAAAATAAAAAATAATTTTACTTAATTTTGAGTTTCCATAAGGGAAACATGCTACAATAATTTTGGTTCCCCTAACGGGAATCATAAGGTCATGCTAATCATGACCTGGGCCCCATCTTAACCGATAAACTGACATAAAGCCTAACGTACCGGACAGTGTCAGGACCCGGTGCTTCGTGCTGAAGGATGCCAACCACCCGTATGTTTCCAGTGACGAGTGATGAGGTCCAGCAGCGCCCTTGGTCCGAAAACCTAAGGGTGGATCCCCAGGGGCCTACCCCCAGGCTCGTTAAGCACCATACTACTGTTGTTAAAAAATAATTATTGAGGCATGCTAAGCCTCCAAAAGAAATTATTTTACGGAGGCTTCTAAGCCTCAAACCTAACACTTTAACTGCCAATTTACAGAGGCTAATCCTCCAATATACGAATTTAGAAACTATTTTTTCTTAGGGACAACCTGTGGAAGATTAGTACAAAGAAATATTTTACAACACAAAACTTAAACATATGGGGATTCATGTTACAAAAAATAAAAAATTTTTACTTAATTTTGAGTTTCCACAAGGGAAACATGCTAAATAATTTTGGTTCCCCTAACGGGAATCATAAGGTCATGCTAATCATGACCTGGGCCCCATCTTAACCAGTACACTGACATAAAGCCTAATGCAATGCACTGACATAAAGCCTAATGTACCGGTCAGTGTCAGGGCCGACACTTCGTGCTGAAGGATGCCAACCACCCGTATGTTGCCAGTGACGAGTGATGAGGTCCAGCAGCGCCGCTGGCACAAGGCCTAACGGTGGATCCCCAGGGGCCAACCCCCAGGCTCGTTAAGTGTCATACTATTGTTGGTAAAAAATAATTCTTGAGGCATGCTAAGCCTCGAAAAAAATTTAATTTTACGGAGGCTTCTAAGCCTCAAACTTAACAGTATAACTATTTACATAGGCTAAGGAAGCCAAAAATTTATAAAAACTAATTTTAGGGACAACCTGTGGAAGATTAATACAAAGAAATATTTTTCTAAACACAAGACTTAGACTAACACCAACCTGTGGAAATATTAGCACACACAAATATTTTTCACTGCACAACACTTTCACTAAATCACAACCAACACCGAGCAGCAAGCAGCAAGCACAAAATAAAATTATTTCCTAACACTACACATGCCATGCCTTAGACTAGAAAAGAATTCCCAATATAATGCGGCGCCAACATTACATTGCGAATCCTGTAGGGCAGAGCTTCAACCACTCAGCTGAAGTGTTTCAAAGCAACTGCGAGGAAGCTAAGCCTCAGAGAACCGAAGCTGAGCCGGTCAGGAGTGGGGGAACCGGACCTGGTTACGTAAACAGGCAGACCCCGACATGTACTTGTTTGCGGCATTGGACAATCTCCAAGAGCCACACCTGAATACATTACTAACCGGATCTCATTATGCAACACGTGTCAAGGTATGGCAACACCTCGGGCTATGCCACCTCCTCCTCCCCGGGGGGGGGGGCTCACTTCTCGTCCGGGGCCGGGGGGGGGAGGTCTTGGGACTTAGAATATTTTTGGTCCAGGACAGTTGTAGTATAGAATTATATTTTAGCTTGCCAAACTCAGCACAGCCGGCAGAGACGGTTACGTAATGCTTATATAACAGACTGGTTTCTTGACCAGCTTGCCAACTGTAGCTCAACAGAAGGTAAGTCAGTTCATTGCAAGCCAACAAACACGCCACACCTCGCCGCCGCGGGACTTTTCTGTGAGTAAATTTTCATTTTTCCTTCTTAATAAACTTAGAACGGAATTAATTTTTGTTACACTGCTACACTTACGTTTACTTAACAAATTATTTTCCACTCCTTATTTAATATTTTATTCCTTACTTGTTAAGACTTAGAAACTGAAATGCTGGAAGACTGTTTGATACAAAATTAATTTTTATTTAGCTATACAGGTCTCCTAATATTTTCCTACACTTGTATTTTGCAGGTGTGGTTAAATATTTTTCGCTCACAATTTAATTTTATTCCACACAAGTGGATTTTGAACTTTACTACAAAACTGATCCATGCCCGTCTCCTACAAAATTATTTTTCATTTGGCTCTACCTCTTTTAGTCTTACATTAAGTATTTCTTGGAGTTAAATTTTACACAAGTCTCTCGGTTAATTTTTCTGCACAGTACGTGTTACTCCTTGGACTGTTCCCAGCAAACTGTTTCTACACTTCACAACAACAGTCCGCATTACCCCCTCCACTACTCATTCCCCCACTATAACCCTGTTCCCCCACTACTTCCAGCTAAGGTCCAACACTTGACTAAGTGTTTCAGTTTTATCCAAACCTTACTGTGACACACATCTATGGCTGGAACTTTGCGAGAAAAATTATTAAGAGTAAAATTTTTGCTGGCCAAGCAAAATAATTCTGTTAAGGTGTCCAAGACTTCCACTTTAACAAAAATGAAACGTTGCTTCAAAAATAATCCAAAATTTTACTCAAGGGACACAAATATCACTATGGATGATAAAATGTTTCATAAACTTTTAGACGAGCTAACTTTTGCCAGTAAGGTTACGTTAGTGACTCCAATTCCCGACCAAGTTCCAAGATCACCTGAGAAAGAATAAAAATAAATATTTCTCAGGAAATATTTCCAATCCGAGTTACGGTAAAGGACAGACTCGGATGAGTTGTTGCAAAAATTTTAATTTTTTCTTCCTTCTGACCACTTTACCCCCACCACCTCCTTATCCCCACCACTGAGCCGGGTACCTGGGATACCGTCTGTGTACAAGTCAGTACGTCTTCGGACGCGGCGCTGTTCGGATCGCGTGTCGTTTGTCGCACTGTCGGGTGTTTGAAGAAATTATTCTTCGGCTCTCAGTCTCTCGGTGGGTAAGTAAAATATAAAAATTATTTTTTTTCAAGTGGGGTTGCTGGGACGGGTCAATGACCCCTGACGGATATATTAGGTCGAGAGTCTGATCGCTAGGGAATAAAAAAATATTTTTTTGCACTTTTGTGATTCCTCGAGAAATTTCAATTTCTCAGCAAGATTTGAGGAATCGCAAAAGTGCAAAAAAAAAATTTTTTCTATTCTTGCGTGACCTTGACCTAATTAACGTCAGTGACGTCATCATGATGACGTCAGCGGTATTGACGTCACCATGACGTCATTTATGTGACGTCATGTGACATCATATGACGTCATTGGTGCCGTCATTCGTGACGTCATTGATGACGTCATCACTGCTGACGTCATCGTGATGACGTCACGTCCCAGCAGCCCCACTTTTACACTACTGTCGAAACTTTTTTTTGAACCAGAATATCATGTTCGTTAAAAAGGCATTTACCAATTTATCTTTAGCCGGCTTGAAATTTTAATCGTAGAGTATCAAGATGTTCTGAGCTGAAAAAACCATTTTCAACTCAACATATTTTCAAAGTACTATCATTAGAAGAGAGACATTGACTTGTTATTGTAATATAATTCCATCTACTCTTTGAAAGGTGTTCGTTGGAGTAATCATCAGTGGTTTTGTATCTTAACTCACGAATAGAAAAGGGAAAGTAAAAGATCCGTTAAGTTTCTTATAAAAAATAATATAGAATCTCAGAACAAAATGCACAGATATGAAACATAACCTTTTTGAGAGGAATACACCCTTGATTTCGAGTGCTAGGCACACTAGTTTGAAATATCTAGCCTACCTCATGATTCTATAGGAATCCATCAACGAATAACTTTCAAAAAGTAGACGGAATTCGATTATAATAACATGTTGATGTATCTCTTATAATGATAGTACTTTGAAGATATGTTGACTTGAAAATGTTTTTTTTCAGCTCAGAACATCTTGATATTCTACGATTAAAATTTTCTAGCCGGATAAAGACAAATTGGCAAAATATCTTTTTAACAAACATGATATTCTGGTTCAAAACAAAGTCTCAACATTAATTCAAAGTTTTTAAAATTAAAGTTTTCTCAGATCCAGTTAAGGCTGCGGTCTACCCCAACCAAAACAAAAACAACAACAATGCCGAATATGCCGGCCTCACGGCCATAGCGCTAGGCGAGTTTGATGGCTGCAGAGGTTTACGGGGATCGTGTTTCAGAATTAACCAATTAAGATAGAGATTGACTCTTAACTTTTTCTAAAAGTAAAAAAAAGGATCTCGTCGGCTATCTTTTTAGAATTTTCAAATAAAATTTCTAATTTCAGTTATAATTGTGTAAAATTATCTGTTTTTGAGTTTTATAGATGCAGAGGTTTACGGGGATCGTGTTTTAAAAATAACCAATTAAGATAGAGATTGGCTCTTAACTTTTCTAAAAGTAGAAAAAAGGATCTAGTCGGCTATCTTTTTAGAATTTTAAAATAAAATTTCTAATTTCAGCTATACTGGTCTAAAATCATCTGTTTTTCTCGATTTTTAACTGAAGTTTTCTATTAGTTTTAATGAACTAATTACAAAATTGTAACAGACGAAAACTAGTACCGTTATTCTTCTTTAATATGACACCTTATTTATAGCTCTAGGCTTCGTTTGGCAGAAGATAACACGATTCTAAAAAACCCTTGCATTTGGGTGCGCGGCAGGGGTAGACCGCAGCATATATATGTATTATGTAAACATTGAAACGGTAAATATACATTTTTAATGATGATTAATGGCCTATTATGTAAATGTTTGAACCGTCGTGTAAAACATACAGTCTAAGAAAAGTTTTTACAGAAGTTTCAAACTACCAAATATCATTTACTAAATTATTGTATCGAACTTCTGGCCAGTCATAAAAAGACCTTGAGTTCTTCCTAATCAATCAGCTAAAAGTCACGCCAAATAAGTTGACGAATGGCCAAAACCAGCTGGGTAGGGCGAGGGGAGTAGAGGGGGTACTTTTCCAAAAACATTGAGCTTACGTTTACATGCAATTTTCATAGAACAGCTGATTATCCAATCATTTTAACTGAATAGTAGTGAAAATTCATTCGTCAAGTTACGTGGCGAGGGTAATAACTATAACGCACTCGTTAGTAGATCATTCGTAACGCGCAATCGCGGCTTTAATGCACCGAACCGAAACTGCTTACGTCACCAATGTCATCAAGGTTGAAATCATTCTAATTTTGTTTTCGGAACTACTTCCTACTCCTATCACCCAAAGCTCCGGTCAATGCCCGCCATCAAAACAATGCATTTCCAAGAATAGATATTCCACATTCTGTCAATATTTTATCCGTCGATGTTTATTAATTTAACGCCTATCCCACAATGCAACTCCAGATCCGCATCCTAGACACTTTTTATCACAATATGGCGGTCGATAAGGCCGTAACAAATATGTTTGAAGGATCTCAAACAAGGCAAAGAGTATAAAAATATGTTTGTCACACAAGAAGAAAGTCCAGAGTACACGTGTCTAAACAATAGATTATCAGTTGTTTAGCTATATCAGCTGTTTGGACGTCTCCAACTTTTTAGTCTTTGACAGTAACTTCAGGTGACAACATATACTGTATAGTCAGTAGTCTATAGTTCTATCATCTCCACCCTACTATACTTAGTTTGACGTAAGTGATGAAAGTGCAAATATTGTGATTTAAATAGTTATTTGTGGATTATTGCTAAACTATTAGTTTAATTTAATTTAGGTAGTGAAATGTTCGTCTTTATAATGTAAGGACATTCAAAGGGAATTTGTTCTCTGGTATGTACTGGTTTTAAGATTTTTTTCACTTATTCATATAGTGTTATTATAGTGTAGACAAACCTTTTTTTTTAATTTCATTATATTAAGAAATAATCGTTAATTTTTAACAATATTTTTATTTAACTGTTATTTTAACTGCCTGTTACTTAAATATTTTAAACCCAAATTTGTAAGTAATTTATTGTGTGAATTTAGAATTATGATTTTTGCAGGTTGTACTATCGATGGCCTTTCGTTTCATTTCAAGTTAATTGTTTTTATTGAGTTCTGCGACTTACAGCATACGGTATGACTTAAGCCATCGAATCAGTCAATTGCATTCAACAGACGCCGCTAATGAAATAATGAAGTTTGATGGCATAGTTGTTATTCAACTAGGTTCTGTTTCAAGATCTGCAGTAGATAAAAATGTATCATGCGTTTTCTCCAAACTCTTACTGTAGGAAACTCATTTAAGGGTGCACTCTACCTCGGCGTCAAAATCGTCGAGCGAGACTGTTAACTGAAGCTATACGCGGAAACTCACATTTTGGAAAATATATGACGGGTCATTTTAAATTTTGTTACTTTAATGCTTTATTTGGTTTCAGTGCTAAATCGATCGGTGGTCTAATAACGATGTTTTTTATATTGCAGACCTTTCGCATCTCCCTTCTTGCATCGTTATCTATAATCTTATTGCAGATTCTTGTTCTTAAGATTATATTGTACTCGTGTATCGTCTTATTTTTTCTTAAAAAATTGTTTTAATACGTTAAAACTTGATACAAAAACGCTTATTTCAACATTATTAGCAAGCACACTGCTTAGTAATTTAAATTAATATCGAAATTTTAAGACGATAGCGGAGTACAAATTATATTACGAAAAGAATGACACCAAAATATTTTAAATCGGTTTACAACTGGGGCGACAAACACGGCGATTCTAAACCCTTGCATCCGCGCGCGGCAGATGGGTATAGAGCGCACCCTTAAGTGTCGCACGTTAAAAATATGTTTTGTGTTTTGTCTTGATGTATGTCAGTACTCGAAATAAAGGCTCGAGTACAAGCCATTCGTTTTTAAGTGCCAGAAGTTTGGTTATTTAATAACAATCTTCAATTATCTTTGTACCGCAAACAAAACTACAAAAGGGATTTAAAATGACTCACTCCTCTAACAGAACTAGTAACACTATTTGCAATCATGCATCCTAATATGTACCCGTATTTATAAATTTCACAATATTTGTCTAACACAGAAAATCAGTTCTCTTACACTACCGTAAGTCGCAACCCATATCAACTTGGTCAGAGAAATTCTATCACATCTGACGTGAAGTGTTGATGAATCCTTGAACTCCCACGTACTGTAGAGCCTTGGCGGTCGCCTAGCTCTTGCTGCTCCGACGCGATTGGGAAATGCTCTTTATACGTATCTCCAAAGAAGTGTGAACGGGCTCAGCCTTGGAGTCAAGGTTCGTCGCATCACTTGTCCCGACGCTGGACATTGGATAACGTTCACACCGGAACTACATATTATGTGCTTTAAAAATAGGAACCCAGAACTGTGCAATGATCAGATAAAGTCGCTTCATGGTGTCACTGGATCGGTGAACGCTAATTTGCACTGATTTATTATAAATTTGTGTTTTATAAGTTCAGCGTCCGTTCATCATACTTGTGCTTTTCTTATATAACTTTCTATAATAACAAGAAGCAATATTATTTATTTTACAAAAATATTATTTTTCCAAATAACATAATTTTAAAGAAAGATTTTAGTTTACAAATAACCAAAAGTTTGTGTGTTTCATAAACATTATTTTTGTTACGTAATGCAGCATAACTTGTAACACCAAAGCTATACATTAGATACATATGGCATTAACAAACAGAAACCAAGTTTAAACAATTGTTTAAACTCTACATTAGGTGCACCGACGCATCTTTGGTTCGTATTTTAGGGCGAATAGCTTAATAGACGCTTAGTCAATGTGCAGCAATTATATTGTACTGTTTACAAAGGCTCGAGTACTTCCTTTGCACTAGAAGTTCTTTCATGGTTGTATTGAACATTTCAATAAGTCTAGCCTAAGATTAAATCTCATAATTATCTCTCCTGTGATCTGTCTGGGGCAGGTTGTGCAATTTCCGTGTGTTTGTTCCCCTCAACAGCACGAACGGGAAGAACATGGCCATTACAAAACGATTTACAAAGCCTTGTTTATCTTAAGAAGTATTAAATAATAAAGTTATAGGCC
This sequence comes from Neoaliturus tenellus, assembly GCA_030545055.2. Classification (NCBI taxonomy): domain Eukaryota; kingdom Metazoa; phylum Arthropoda; class Insecta; order Hemiptera; family Cicadellidae; genus Neoaliturus; species Neoaliturus tenellus. The sequence continues at coordinate 158,387,482 of CM061531.1, forward strand.
TGACCGAGTTATTCATTTCATTAAATCTTTGATTCTTTCTGCTGATGCATCTTTCAGTATTTTCATTTTCAGCCCGTTTCCCTTTACACAGATCTTAGGAACAGAAACGGTATCTGATACGAAGGTCAACCAATTATCAGATATGAAGGTCAACCAATTCAAACATTTACAAACCAAAACTTGGTTTATTTTAATGTTTATTATATATACTATATGCTTGAAACTCTCCCTTTTTGTAGTGGTTTATAATTGACGTTCTTATTTCACTATCCTTGTATTTGACCCATAAGAACGTTTTATCTCTCTTTTTCTCCAGTATAGACAACTGAATTTGCTAACTTAAATACTATTATCCCTGAACCGAGCGCCGGACGTCTGATAGTGCTCGAAATGGAGAAGGAAAGAACAGGTGATGCAAAGCAAACTGAATATACAGTATTTAATTTCTTAACACATTTTTTCTGTTCGTTGTTTTTATTTTTTTATTAAAAGAGCAATGCACTAGACATTTCTACAATAAATCATTCACGTGCTGCAATCATGTTACATAAGAGTCCATTAGTGTGATGATGGGTATCAAAGCTCAAATGACTCCCAGTAGATCATCATTCATCATGTAGACGTAGACAAGTCATGTAGGTGTCAATCTCAACAGTGCAATCCCATGGCGCCAGTGCCGGCGCTCTAATAGGCAGGTCAAAGGTCATTTGAGGCTCATAGGCTCGAAGGAGGCACACTTTGTGGAAATCTTTACCAAATGATTGAATAGTTATAAGCACCAAGGCCAAAAACTGCAGCCAAAAACCCTATTTTGAACGTGATTTTAAATTTGGACATATACCGTACTTTAAAGAATCCACATATAAAGTTTATGTAATGTCAATTTGAAAAATGTTACTCTAACAGAAAAAAAAAAATTTCTCTCTATGCATTACTCTATATATCTCTATATACCGGGCAGGGAGGCAAGTAAAAAAGGTTTAGTGAAGCTGCACTAAATGGTAATCAAATGTAGAATTACAACTCACTAGTATACGTGTTGTTCGAAATCGAGCAATTTATTTTAATACAATAAAAATTTTACTTTAGCTCTTAATCAATGACATCCGACCAATCCAATATTGTGAATATCTTTATTCACCAAAATCTATACGTATTAACAGCTGATTATTAACAGTTGTTTAAAATGCTTGATTCAATCCCAATGTTATTTAAATGGGAAATTTTTTTGATTTCAATGGTGGATAGCGGCTTTATTTTTAGTCCAATTCTCGTCAGTTTTTGGCGGAAACAACTACAGACCAAGCCCTATCCAACGACACCAAAAACTTGAAAATCGGTTGAAAATTGTAGGAGGAGTTCTCATGACAAAAAAACCCTTAGCGTATTAAATAAGTATAGATAAGCAATTTTCTTTTAATTGAAAGACGGGATTTGAGAAAATTTATATATACTTCAGCTTGATTGATGTTTATTAATTTAGATTATTTGGAATTTCATTAGTATTCTAGTAAGTTGTTATTAAATTTATGCAAGCAAATTGAAATATATAATTAAATGAAGAAATTAATTACTTGTGAATACTTTTTTTAGGGACTACCGTACATTGAATTAAACAATGGAAATAAAGAACATAAAAAATAATATTGCTTTAGTTTATTCCTCGGAAAGAGTTGAGTTTTAATTAGAACGCTCTGGGTTTTCAAGTCAATCTGCATTCTGTTTATTTTACATCACTTTAAGTTTTAATTAAAAAGTAATAGACTGACTTCATAAATATCATTAAGGTGTTAAAACTCGTATAAAGCTTATACATTTTGAGCTGTAATTTATTATGAAAAAATATATAGTTATATGAAACCCCTTAGTTTGAAGTTAAGAAACAATCAAATAACTTTTGTTATGTTTTAAGAATTACTTTGTTAGTATAAATGATTGATTTGACTAAGGATTACTTTGTAGATCAACACACTTTTTATGAATAAATAAAAAAAAATTTTTTAAGATGGATTTATTAGAATACTGCTTCATTTCCTGTGCAAAAATAATTTTTAATAATGTATAAAGTTTAGATGGATGAGAGTTTTTAGAAGATTGTTATGATAAAAGACACACCTGAGATTAATGATCATCTACTCTTAGAAAAGATTAATCCTGAAAAAAATCTAGAACAGTAATCTCACTCAGTCTAGGACAGATCTATCACTCACAGTTACAAAAGTCTTACATTCCCTGCTTTGTTGTTATCTTGAGATCCTGGTTTTGTTTGACTATGAGGTTGAATTTCAACAAACAGTTTCCATGATATCTGAACATAGTTTTTATTTTAATATCCTTTTTTTCACTACAACAATTTTATTTTACTTCTTAATTTATAACACTGTTCAAAACCCCTTTTGAATCCTAATCTAACACCAATCAGAGAAATACGTAATGTTAAATGAAACCACAATTAATATTCTATGAGACATATTTTAGAGGATGATAAACAACTTTATTAATATACAGAGTGTTAGAAAAAAGCATTTCAGGATTTCGGGAGCTGATTACTTGTACAAAAGCAAAGAAAAAAGATTATTTAAACACAAGTTGAAAAAATGATTTGTTAAGACATAACAATGCTCATGTTAAGGAAAAATATTCCAATACGTATTTTCAAAATGGTGGCTATTTCAAATGTTTGAATTCAAATATCTTAAAACTGGTAAATTTTACCAACATTTTACATATTACAAAAGAGTTGACAAATTAAATTATCTAACTGATGACAAATCTTATGCAGAAAAATTTCAATAACTACGATTGGTATCATTGGCTTGATAATTTTAATCTATAAACTTTTTTGTCTCTTGTAAAAGTTTGATCAAATTTACCGGTTTTGAGATATATGAGTTAAAAATTGTTAATACATATTGGAAAAAAAATTTCCTGAATACGAGCATTGCTTTGAAAGGTTCATGCCAAATATGAACTTAATAAAATTATCCACTACCAAAATAAAAATTATTTAGTGTATAAAAACAAAACGGCGGCTAGTAGCTTAACAAAGCGTTTTATTACATATGTTTACTTAAACTTTTTTCTTTGTTTTTGTACAAGTAATCAGTCCCCAAAATCCTGAAATGTTTTATTGTGACACCCTGTATATATATTTTAAGCAGAGCACAATACCTTTCTTAAAGAAAAAAACCCTCTATTTCATTACTAGGCCAGTAATGAGTTTCAGCCTTTTGTACACGCAGAAAACAAATTTATGTCAACATCAAATAGCTTTTAATTACTTACAGGACTTTTACTTTATTGTGTCACTACTTATTAATAGTGACTTTTAAAATTAAAAGTAGCTATACCGTATTTGTTTACTGTTTGTTGGGACACTCTTTAACATTGATCACTAATGAACACTGAACACCTCCACTTTCTAAACACAATGTTTTGTACAATGAAGTTTCTGATTATGACGTTAGAATTTAAATTGCAGGCCATGGGGTTGCTGTCATTGTTGCCAATCCTAGCTGTTGTTGCCCACCATGCCACAGTCATCGACGCAGCACCTTGGCGGAACTACGAGGTTAGGCAGAGTCAGGTCTGCGGGGACAAGTTGGCAGACATGCTCTCCCTCATCTGCTCTGGCCGCGGGTACAACTTCGCATTCAAACCCGAAGGTGAGCTTAAATAGAAAAAATCTAAAGTCAATTTCTATTACTAAATCCTTGGTTTTTAAAATTATTTATATTTTACTTTTTACTGTTGCCCCTTTTTTTGGATTCCTGTAATTTTATTCTTTACCGATTAAAATATTAATGATTTGAAAATGTTGAGGTTGTCTTAAAATAAAACATTTAATTGGACTTTACTTATCCATGACTTTAGTATTTTATTTTATTCTGCATGTGATTAATTACAATTTATATGGTCATTTAAACTGATCAATTTAAACTGTGATTATTGGTCAATGAATTTTGAATATCTTTTTTATTGGATACGGCATGGTGCCAAAATAAAAATGTCATTTTTTAAAACCACTTTTCTTGATTTAAAACCAACCCTAGCATTTTCTGACAATATATTTACAGAGTTCTCAAAGTTAACATTTGCTAATAAAAAATAAAAAATTAAGGTTCTAGCTACTAATTACCAATATCCTTTCTTATATCTTTAAGATATACTACTGTGTTTTTATAAATACTGTTTCTTTGTTGAAAAAAATCATTAAATCTTCAATGATATTTGAAAACCTAATGTGTGTTATAGAAATTAAATTTTCAACTAATTTAAAATGAATTACAAGTAGCATCAAGAAAGAGTTGCTGTCACAACCTCATGTATATTGGTAGGCTCGAACGCTCGACGGTTCCGGCGGGGAATTGTGGACGAGTGCTGCCGCAAGAGCTGCAGCCCCGCCATGCTGGAGCTGTATTGCCGGGCCGACCCCACTGAGCCCCCGTCCAACGTCCAGATCAGGTAAACACATCATCAGAGTCATTACCCAAAACAAATAGGTTCATTCTTATGGACAAATTTAAAAAGTAGCGTTCACAATATAGATAAAACCACAACCACAATTTATATTTTCATGCTTAATTAAGCTATTTAATTGAATAAAAACAGCTTTCTAGAATAATTTTTAGGATAAATTGTTTCTAATAGTTTACTATTTCCATTCGCTATTTTTGAAATGTATGAAAAATAGAAAAAAACATTTTTACCCAGATTTAATTTAAATTAACCAAAACTTTATTTTCAAAAAGGACTGAGCAATTTTTAGAAGAATCCTTTGAGACACTTTGTTTTTAATCTGTTATTGTCCTTCAAAAAATCTCTATTAAAACTGCTGATTTTTAGTAAAACAGAGGTTTAGCTTTGGCTTCTTGAAAACCGGGTGTCACTAACACTAAACGATTTAACTTATCTACGGTACTTAATCTGCACAGTTTAAAAATTTGTCAAAATTTTTTTATTGGCTAAAAGCCATCCTTCTTGTTTCTTGCCTCAATTAGTGGGTATTCCTAACACATTATTAAGTTAAAAAATAAATAAAATAATACGTCGTGTAGTTTACAATTTTTTATTGTTAAAGAAAATAGATCAAATTTCAATTTACAAATTTGTTTTTACAGAAAACGTAGTGACAGTGGGGTGGAGAGTACAGAACAATCAACAGAAGAAATTAAATCATCATCTCCAAAGCCAGAAGTGTCAAACACTCAAGATACAAAAACAATTAGGGACAGTGAGACAACTCCCTCATTGAAGGAAGGCAAAAACAGTTATAAAATAATCGATCTTCTGGCTTCTTCGGAGTATTCTACAAATAGGCATAGCACAAAGATAGTGAACAAGTTCACGCCAAATGACACCACTGATGAAGAATTCTTCCCAATCAGTAACATTCCTCCTCTAAGGCACCATAAGAACCATCATCATCATAACAGGAGGAAATTCCACAGTCACAAAGCATCCACCAAGACGAAAAGAGAAAAGGTTGGTGGGTAGTTTTAAAACATTATCTATACTTATTTAATATGCTAAGGGTTTTTTGTGTAGAGAAATATGTAGAGAAATAGAGGGCTTGGTATGTAGTTGTTTCCGCCAAAAACTGATGAGAATTGGACTGAAAATAAAGGTGCTATCCACCATTGAAATCTCAAAATTTCCCATTAAAATAAAATTGGGATTGAATAAAGCATTTTAAACATCTGTTAATGTTCAACTGTAAATACGTGTAGTTTTTGGTGATTACAGATGTTCACAATATTGGATTGGTCGGATGTCATTGATAATATTTGTATTGTATCAAAATAAATTGCTCGATTTTGAGCAACACATATTCTATAGTGGTTAATTATTATACTATCAATTCCAATGTCTATATTTTAAGAGAAATTTTGTACTATAATAATATCCATAAATTTTGTATTTAAGTTTTCTTAAATTTCTGTTGAAACTTGTTCTTAATAATATTAGGTTCTCGGAAGAAGACCTAATACTAACCTATCACAACATGCCATGAATTGTGAGAGTTGGATCAAGAATAAAACAGGCTCACCTTTAAAATGAAATCCCACATTGAAGTAAAATAATACACTTCAAACACTACATTAAAACATTGTTATCTGGGTACAGTACTTTTTCAATAATTAAAAATGATTTTTCAAACTAAAAAGAAAGTGAGTTTTTAAATTTTTGATTGACATGATTTAAATACTCAGTAAGGTAATACATCATTTGCTAAATGTCTAAGTGTTTTATGGTCTATTGCATTTTTCATCAACTTATTAAGTAGCTTTCCTTATAAAATACTATACCTATCAGCTCACAATGTATATTAATTTTGACACCCAACAGGAAATACTTTTCCAGCGTGCTTATTAAACTGAACTAATTTTCAAATTACAAAAAGAATGCTTAATTTTAAGTCGCAATAAACACTCTGTTAAACCTTGGAAAATGCATTATGGATTGAGCTTTTAAAAATTAACAGTACAAAAGTATTAATTTCATAAATTTTTATTATGTTTACAGAACTTTCATGGGGGAAGCACGAAGACGTTCGAGATCGGTACTGTGAAGCCGTACTTCGCAGGGCGAGCATTTGCATCCTACAGAAGCAGCAGCTATGCGCACCCTGCACCCCTCTCGTGATCTAGACCATTGTAATAGTGCCAACTGTGATATGTGATATTTCCTACTTATCGTACACCTTAGTTAGGCTAAGGTAGGTCACACCACCTGTTCATAGAACAAACGTCCTCCTATGGTATTATGACTACTTTTAAGAATAGTATTTTATGTTTGTAAACTGTAGACTTCCTGTGTTTTGTTGTTAAAATGCAGTGTAAGTAGATTTTTACAATCCAGACAATTTGAACAAATGACGCTGAACGGTAGTGAATATCAAGAAATATAGGATAAATGTTGAATAGTTACATAACCTGGGTAAACTTTAAGGTGGAATTCAACGATACGAATTCACTCCTGTAATTGGTGGGAAGATCTATTACATACTAGTTATCATAGAAACGTACCAGTTCTAGATTTTACTTCGGAAAAAGAAAGTTAAAGTGATAACAAGTGATAAACAATGTTAGCGAATGTATGTATCTTGTACTGTACTTACTGGAGGTAGGCTTACACCTGTGATAAAAATAGAATATATTGTGAATTATATTTTCATTAGCATGTGATTGTTTTAACGTAGAGTAATCTTTGTCTTATTGATTATACTATAATTTTAACTTTGTATCAATTGAAGACTTGCAATTCATGAAGGAAGGTTCAAAATATTGTTATTTTAGAGGGGAGGTGATTTTAACTATGAAAACAAAACAAAACATTTTGATTAGATGGTATACCAATTAATTAGGAAGAAAAGATTCTGTATTTTAGAATGCACTGATTGGTTGTTTTATTTTCATTGAAAGCTGTATACTGGTTTTTATGAACAAAAAATGTTTGAAAAAGTGTATAGGTCTATCAAATCCAGCTTATTCTTTCCTGTCATATATATGTAGGTTCTCCTTATTTTCTAACTTCCTCGTGCTCTTTAAATTATTAATATAGGCCCTAACTCTTCGATCAACAAAAATTTGGACAAAATAAATACTGATATGTCAATCAACAGTTTTCCTGAGCCTTGACACATATATTTAAGGTGAAAACTCACAAAATTGATGTAAACCTTTAGATGTAAACTTTTCTTCTTTCTTGGAGATAGGTTTTTTAATCAATTACAATTCATCATCAGTCTAGCTCTATATATTAATTAGAAAACCATGCTTCTTTTCCTACTTTTTTCTCAACTTGTGCACATCGTAGAAGAAATCCACGCATACCGGTACCGTTTGAAAGGTAGTGTCTTGTAGATGAGCAGAATCCCATTAGAATTCACATCGGCCATCAGGGCTACGCCCTACAGGCTTTCAAAGTTTCAATGTTAATCTTATGGGGGAAGGATAATTGGTTGAATCATTAAACAACTGTCGTAATAACAAATGCAAATCAGGAAGAACATATGTTTCAGTTATAAAACATTTTTAAACTAATTGGCTCAAGATCAACTGAATCTTTGGTACCAATTTCGACCAGTGGGCGATCCCTAGTTAGTTATCTTAAATCCTCTCCTCACCTTAGTAAAACTTTTGTTCAACTAGAACTAACCAAGTATGAATGCTTTGTATTAATTTGTAAAATATGACGGAAGTGAATTACATATTAAAAAGACATAAAAACTTCTACTTTATCAAATCGTTGTGATTTAAATAGTTATTGGTATAGTATTTTTAATTTTTGTTGGGATTTCTTTTTGTTAGCTATTGTTTAGCTTTTTGTAACTTTTCCTTCGTAACAAAAAGCTCAAATTTTTTTTTGATTATTTTTAAAACTTCATTATCTCAATTATGACCCTTCACTGTGTTTAATTTACATATACTTTAGTGAGAGCTAATGAAACCTATCAACTTTAGAAATATTTGTAGCTTAAGTTAGCCATAAACTCTGTTGCCAGGACGGTACTACAGCATGAAAGTTGTTTTGTTGGATTTTAGAGTTAATATTACCAAGGGCTTTGATCTCAATTTTTATGTTGTTAAGATAAATTTCATTAAACTGATTTAGTTTACCTAAATAAAGCTAAAAAACTTAATAAATAGTTATTAATTCCTGAAAAGCTAATCCTGTACTAAAACTTGTCATTAATCAAACTGTATTTATTGTTTTCAAAATTTCTATGTTTTATGTTGTTTCAATTTAAGTAACTGCGTTACTTGTATTACATCGATTGAATGTCTAAAAGTGAACTTAGTTTAATTAAGGTTAAAACTATTAGTTTTATTACAAGAATACAGGGAGTAGTTTTAAAAGAATATTAAAATTATTTACTAAACCTTAATAATAAGGCCACTTTTAAACAAAGTTGTATTTTGAGTAATTTTGTACTTTTTTCTAGGCGCAATACCAATCCAAGTAGCATAGTAAATGTAATTGTAGCAGAAATAATTAAAACTTGATGGAAGTAGTGCGGAAGTAGTATTTCCGCAAATAATGTGGCTCAAAGTATTAAGTAGGATCCTTAATTTTAAAATTCATAATTAATACTGTACAATGCTTCAGTTTTATGCAAAAAAAGTAATGTAGATGGTCTCAAAAATTAATTTTTATTTCATACGGAAAATTTAAAATGTTTTGAAGCTCCTATATTTCAGTAAAAATACACGTGTTTGTCTGATGTAGATGTTTATTAACATTCCATCAAGTTTTAGTACAAGTGTGCCTTATTAAAGATGAAATTATTTTAGCTTTAATCTTGTAAAATATTACTGTAGAGTGTTTTGTTTTGTATACACTTTTGTACACATTGTTTATATTTGTGTGTATTTCTATATGTAAATTTTTATTTAGTTTTATGCTTAAATTAAATTATAGAACACTGAATTTTATTTTTTTACCTGCATTTTTGAAAATTTAAAGAGAATTTATCTTTTTGATATTTTGATTCATAAAATAATGCTTCTCTTCAAGGTTGTCAATAACTTGGAAATTTTAACACAGTGCCTCAAAATAGATCTTATTCATTGTCAATATTCAGCTCTCTTAACCAAAACAGGACGGGCAGGATTTCTAAATACATTCTGAGAGCGGCTATTTAGCCCCCTCTTAATAGTAAATTAGAATATCTTCCGTATTTCCGTAGTGGCACACACTCAGTAAACATAAGTAAAAAGTAGCAAAATCAGTGTTGACCAAGGTGCAACTCTCAAAGAATCAACCGATCCCGTCAACTTCACGCAAGGCTGCCGACCGTTTATTTTACGTGGGCTCTATCATAGTGGAAGTATCTTCCACCATGGGCCCTCCCACCAACGTTGTCACAGATTGGCTAACCCTTTAAGAGTTGCACCACCAGGTCAGGTTTGGTCATGTGCGGATTCGAACCCGCGCCGACGCAGACATCCTGGAAAGGGATGCCTACACCTTAGCCATCTCAGCTAACAACCAGCAGCCCAGACACGAAAATTAGGGTTTTGAACAGTGTGCGCTCCTGGTGGGGAAAGTTTATAGGCCGTTAGTGAGTGAGTTTGCTACCAGAGTGCAGCACTTAACAACTGCTATTAGTTTATAGAAATTTGTTTGGCTATTCAAGAGTTAAAAATAAAGAAAAATACAAAATTAAATATGCTTATTTATCTAATTAAAATGTTCAAGTCATAAGGAAAGTCGTATAGTTAGTCATCAGCTGTGTGGACCCATATATAGGGGGCGCAGGAGAGTGTGAAGGACAACAAAATGAGCGGAAATTCGACATATAATTTGCCTGTCGATCCACTGATCAAAACTTATTTGAGCCAATCAACTGTGCAGTTTACGGTTTTTTCATAGCGACAGTTAGTCTCATAAAGCTTTGTGATGTCTGTTAAATTGACTTATATGACGACATAAATGCTCAGTAATCTATTTTAATAATGCCTGCTCCTGCATCGGCAGCTCTCGCCCTAAACTTTATTTGACTAGGTAAGACCAAGGAGGTTAGGCTATATTCCTATGCAATATTCTTACTTGAGAGATCACCATTTTGTTGTTGATGGCGAAAAAGCTTGCAGGTATATCTTGTTGGGTTGATACTGATGGTAGCGCTTAAATACCGCTTTGTTTTTTAACTTAACCGGTTGTAACAAGCTGTTCGAATCTTCTCTCGGAACAATGAATCTATATTTATTTAATACGCTAAGGGTTTTTTTTTTTTGTGTAGAGAACTCCTCCCAACAATTTTCAACTGATGTTCTTGATGTCAAGTTTTTTATGTCGTTGGATAGGGCTTGGTCTGTAGTTGTTTCCGCCAAAAAAAGATGAGAATCATAGTTAAAATAAGGGCGCTACACACAAATTAAATTAGAAATTTTTCCATTCGAATAACATGACATGAGAGCTCAAACCTCCCCAAATTTTTTTTTTTCTAGCTACGGCATTGTCTGTCCTACATTATGATTCCCTCTTTCAATAAAGCGGCGTTGTGAAGTTAGCCTACCCACAATTGTCAGTGGCATTTGTTAGTTCCGTGTTAGTTCTCGTTAGTTCCGTTTGAAATTTCGTTAGGTCCAAAGAAATGACGTCAATTGGGAAAATCATAGGGTAGGCTAAATTCATACTTAGAATACCCATTTCGTGAAATAAAAAATAAAATGTATCAAATGTTAGTTCCGTCTTAGTTCTTTATAGTTCCATTAAAAATTTTGTTTGTTCCACAATTGTGCACTAAGTAAAAATAAACAAATATTAATTTATATATTAATAACTTCACGCTAGGCTACCCATATCATGATTTTTCTTTAAAAGTGTATCCATCGTTAGCTCTTTGTTAGTTCTCGTTAGTTTTGTAAATATTTTCATTAGTTCCGATCATAAAGGGCATTTTAATTACATAAATCCGTTGTTCTTTGAATTGGGGCGGGCTAACTTCACGCTAGCCTAACTAATTGGCTTTAAAAGTGAATCAAAACTTAGTTCTCGATAGTTCCGTAAATATTTTCATTAGTTCCGACCACAACAGGCATTTCAATTACGAAAGTGCATCTTTCTTTTATTTGGGACGGGATAACTTCATGCTAGCCCACCCATACCTCGAATTTTCTTTTAAAGTGTTTCAAACGTTAATCCATTGTTAGTTCCCAATAGTTCCATAAAATTTTTGGTTGGTTCCGACCCTAAAAGGCATTTAAATTTAAAAATTCATCTTTATTTATTTGGGTCGAGCTAACTTCACGCTTGCCAACCCATATCACAAATTTTCTTTGAAAATATTTCAAACATTAATTATTTGTTGGTTCTCGATAGTTCTGTAAAATCAGAACGTTTGAAACACTTTCAAAGAAAATTCGTGATATGGGTAGGTAAGCGTGAAGTTAGATCGCCCCAAATAAAAAACGACATATTTTTGTAATTTAAATGCCCTTTAGGGTCGGATCTATAGCAAAATTTTTTACAGAACTAACAAAAATCTAACGTTTAAAACATTTTCACAGAAAATTCGTAATTTGAGTAGACAAGCGTGAAGTTAGGCGCGCCCAAATAAAAATTATAAATTTATGTAATTTAAATGCCCTTTAGGGTCGGAACTAACGAAAATATTCACGGAACTATGGAGAACTAACAGTGAACCAACATTTCATGCACTTTCAAAGATAACTCGTGATATGGGTAGGCTATAGCTTGAAGTTAGCCAGCCCCAGACAAAAAACAACGGATTTTTTAATGTAAATGCCTTTACTGTCAAACATATAGCAATTTTTTATGCAACTATCGAGAACTAACAAAAAAAAAAAAACTAAATTTTAAAACACTTTCATAAAAAATTCATGATATGAGTAGGATAGCGTGAAGTTAGGCTGCCCCAAATAAAAAATTACGGATTTATGTAATTTTAAATGCTCTTTAGGGTCGGAACTAACAAAAATATTTACAACATTATTGAGAACTAACATAGAACTAACATTTCATGCATTAAAAAAAAATTCTTGGTATGGGTAGGCTAGCGTGAAGTTAGGTCGCCTCAAATAAGAGTCATCTTCACCCCTCGGCCATTAGCCCATTGTTGAGCAGTCGGCAATGTTAACCATACGGCTTTTAATGCAAAACATGGTATCGCATTCCCCTGTTTCGGACGCCGTTTTTCAACCGATTTGCTTTAAACTTGGTAAGTGTTTAGTTGAATGTTATACTATGTCGCTCATACCTCGGAATTTTGAAAATTTAACAAATATTACTCTTTGAGACGTCGCAAAGTAACTCGATTTTCCTTAGGAATATTTGTTAAATTTAGAAATTTCCGAGGTATGAGCGACATAGTATAACTATTCAACTAAACACTTACCAAGTTTAAAGAAAATCGGTCGAAAAACGGCGTCTGAAACAGGGGAATGCGATACCATGTTTTGCATTAAAAGCCGTATGGTTAACATTGCCGACTGCGCAACAATGGGTAATGGCCCAGGGGTGAAGATGACTCTTAAACGACAGATTTTTGTAATTTAAATGCCTAGGGTCGGAACTAACAAATTTTTTTACAGAACTATCGAGAACTAACAAAGAACTAATGTTTGAAACACTTTCAAAAAAATTCGTGATATGGGTAGGCTAGCGTGAAGATAGGCTGCCCTAAATCAAAGAACGACGGATTTTCGTAATACCCATTGCGGTCGGAACTAACGAACATTTTTACGGAACTATCGAGAACTAACGTTTGAAACACTTTCAATGAAAATTCGTGATATGGGTAGGCTAGCGTGAAGTTAGCCCGCCCCAGTTCAAATAAGAACAATGGATTTATGTAATTTAACATACATATACATATCCCGCCTCCCGCGTCTTCCTGATTGACCACTGTAAGGCATAGGACCAGTCAACTTAGTTGTTTCTACTTGGTAGTTTTTTGTCACATCTTCTTGATGTTTGTCCACGGTAGAGATGTTCAAGGATTGGGGAGAGTTGGTTGTCACTGTGACAGGACGAGATCGAGTCAAGTCAGGTAAGGTGGGATTTCGTAAAAACATTTGTCCACAACAAAGCCGTAGCCAGAAAAAAATTTTGGGGGTGGTTTGAGCTCCGTGGTTACAGGAAGTAACTTAACTTTCAAAGTTTCATTTTAACACAATTCTTTATATAGTGTAACGTTAAAGTAATTTTGAAGTTTTAAATAGTACTTATATAATTACAAAAATAATATTATTTTATTATTAAATAACCCAGAAAACACAGCAGTAATCATTGAATGTACTTCTTCTTGTCTCTAATTATTCTTTCTTCTCTTTACTTCAAACTTGCTAACTTAAAATGTCTCTGCTAACGAGATAACGTATAACAACAACTTAACTAAAACGGATTAATGTTCAACACAATAAATATGACAGTATCGTTATATCACTTGCTATAAACATATTTTCACTCAGTCCTTATAGTCTATAATAATCATTTGGCTAATAAATAATTAAAAACTTAAGTATCTTCGTAGGAGTTTCTGTCTTTCCCTATAAATGGACATCAGTGCTAAGCCGCTCATCATTCGCTTGACGGCTTTTGGCTTTTACGACTAGAATATTTATATTAAGAACGAACTATTCAGTTGCCCTGGGGTGTCCACAGGGGGGGGGGAGTTACGACGCAGACTGCGTCGTTGAAATTTGGGGGGGGGGGGGTCGAAAATGTGATATTTTGTCCGAGATGGGGGGGGCGATTTTTTGAAGTATACTTTTATAACGAGTATCAAAACTAACGTTTTTTAAATGCACAAGTCATTTTTGACCGCCAAAAACTGTATTAAATAGGATTTACCATCAATTTTCCCAAACTGTTGGTCAACGAACACAGTGACTATCTGTAGTAATTTCTCTAAGGTTGGCGAAATCTAGAAGCCTGGTTGCTATGGAAACGGCGAGGTGCAAATGACGCGCGCTATGTCCGCCAGTGTTGACTCTCTTGCTCATATCTGTTTTTATTTTAGGAAGCAACACAAAAAACATACACATTAAGCTGTTTGTAATTTCGTCCGGAAAGTAACGTTTTTCATAGCCTTGGTCAATGAAATTTCACGATACAGAAATCTGACTGTTGTGCATGTGCGATAACCTCAAAACGTTTAGTTTGTAAGTTAGGCCTATTCAAGGTTTCTAGGTTGTTGTTCAATGATTCAAAACCAGACAATTATTGAATATTGTTCTAAAAGCTGACTATGTATTAAATAAGATCGTATTAAAACCATCCACAAAAAGAAAATGATAAAGATTCATGTGTCCCTGATGATTGATGAAACACCAAAACAAACGGAACAATCAAATACCAAGTTTAGTCTAGACGCCGTGCCTTCCTATTCACGTTGTCAAAGACAAACGGTGACCCCCGCACATTCCACTTGTAAAACATAAGAATTTACCTCTATTAGGCTAAACCAGTAAAAAGGTAGGTTAATGTGTAAATGTTGATAATTATTTTAGTTTTAATCTCAATCTTCCGTAATAATTGCATTGGCCCGAGACTTTAAAGAGATATAGGTCGTAGGCTAACCCTGAATCAGTCGTGTATTTAAAGGAAATGCTGCAAATATACTCATCATGCTCCTTAGCATGTGCATTTCTTTTGAATTTTGCATGGTTTGCAAACTGTAGATTAATTAGAATTAAGGATTATGAAGATGTCCAGTGCATGTTTGTAATGCTTATTTACGACAATAAATATTGCTTATTGCTTAGTAATTGATACGTAAATCATGAAAATTGGTTTAGAAGTTACTAAGAAATAGTTTAAATTGTATAAATTATAAAGATATAGGCATATAAAGTTTTAAAATTTACTCCAAAGCCTACATTCTAACCACTTTTGCAGTTTTTTATTTATTATTTTTTTATAGATTGCTCAACTATAACATTAAACAGCCAAGCCTACATTTAAATAAATTTCTTGATAAAAGAATTACAGAAAGTTACACAAGAATATGTATTTAGAACAGAATATTTTTTCCGGGAAGGGGGGGTTACAAATTTTATAGCCATGGGGGGGGGGTCCGGTCCGGTTTGGAAGGGTGGGGGGGTGAGTCTTGGTCCAAGGGGGGGGTGGGTGGGCACCTCTGCAGTTGCCTTGCCCAAGGAGGTTATATTTAAATTCTGGAGACAGCACACAATGCTAACCTAGCGTGCCGCTGAATGCTCTGGAGTACAAAATTGAATTACTTGCCAAAATGAACGAGTCAGCCAAAAGGGGGTCAAACGAATTGTGAATCAAATCTTTCATTTCACTTTATCAGTCTCAAATTTGTACATTAAATCTAATATCAGAGCAGCTAAATTAGTTGCACATAATAAGAGAACAATGAATTTTAATCCACTTTTTACTGCAGAGTTGTCAATTAATTGTCAGATTTCACAGAAGTTGCAACAAATAATATGTTTGGAAATAAAAACCCATACGGCCTAAATAAGTTATTTTAATTCTGGGAAACTAAGTCTTAAGGTATTAAAGTAATTAACAGTAACAACTTTAAAATTATTTCTTATGATGCACTGCAACAAAATAATAATTTATAACCCAAACGAAACAATGGGACAAATCAAATCACATTCCTTTATTGTGTGAGTGAGATAATCAGCGAGCACATGACATATTGTTATGTTATGTTGTGTTCTCGCTATAAAAAACGATCTAAATAATTAATTGTTGTAGGCCTGCTCATTCATAGTTCCGAGAGAAGATTCAAACAGTTTATATTACTACCGTTTTAAAAACTAAACGGTATTTCAGTGTTATATACCAACCCAACAAGATATACTGGCAAGTTTTTTCGCCCTTAATAACAAACCGGTGATCTCTCCTGTAAGTATATAACCTCCTTGGTCTTGCCTAGTCAAAAGGTTAGGGCGAGAGCTGCCGATATGCAGGAGAGAGATATAGATATAGATTTTCACTGTTTGTGTTTTGTTTCACCAACCTTATGAGCATTTCCGTTGTCGTATTAGTCAATTTAACAGATTACACAAAGCCTTATGAGACCAACTGTCACTATGAAAAACTGTAAACTGCACAGTAGACTACACACACAATTGGCTGAAATAAGTCCTGATGAGTGGATTGACGGGCAAATTTTAAACTGGAAAAATTAATAATTAGAATTTAACAATTTATAATCTCTATGATTGTAAATAAAGTATGTCTCTCTCTCTCTCTCTCTCTCTCTCCTCTCTCTCTCTCTCTCTCTCTCTCTCTCTCTCTCTCTCTCTCTCTCTCTCAAATGTTATGTCGGATTCCCGCTCATTCATTGCCGTTCATACTCTCCCACGATCCCCATATGGGGTCCGCACAGCTGACTAACTACGACTTAACTTATGACTTGAACATTTAAATTAAACAAATAAGTAATTTTGTATTTTCTTTGTTTTTAAGTTAATTCCTTACCATAATTAAATTTTCAAACGATGTCTTATGGAAAAATTTTACACATTTTTTGTTTTGCTATTTTTGTGTCAAAATTTCGGGGGGGGGGGGTTGGACCCCCTGACCCCCCCCCCCCATTGGCTACGGCCTTGGTCCACAAGAAATTTTTTGAGCTCTAGTTTAAACTTTGTTATACTGTTAATCTGGGCTAAGTTGAGAGGAAGTTGTTTTAGGAGCTTGAGACCTACGTAATCTGGCTTTTTTCAAAAAATTTTAGATAATGATAAACACGGAAGGATTAAGATCGACGGTTTCTGGTGTTATAAGAATGCTGAAGAGCGGTGATTTGTTTGCTTTCTTTAACATACACAGTTGTTTCAAACATATAAATGCTTGGTACAGTTGAAATTTGCAGTTCTTTAAAATGCTCAAAACATGAATCTCTAGGTCTAAGTTTCAACATACATCTAATTGCTCTCTTTTGTAAGACAAATATTAATCTATTTAAATTATTAAAACTAGAGGAACCCCATACAATTATTTTAATGCTCTTTATGGTTGGAACTAACGAAAATATTTACGTAACTCACTAACGAGTACCTACCTACTAACAACTAACTAACAATTGATACACTTTTAACGCCAATTCATGATATGGGTAGGCCTAGGCTAGCGTGAAGTTAGCCCGCCCCATAATTAATATTCTATATTTGTTGAGTTTTGCTTGGTGCACAATTGTGGAACTAACGAAATTTTTGACGGAACAATCAAGAACTAACACTAAAACTATCATTTTATGCATTTTATTTTCCATTTCACAAAATGGGTACCTAAAGCGTGAGTTAGCCTACCCATTGATTTCACCAATTTGTCATTATTTCTTTGGAACTAACGAAATTTCGAACGGAACTAACGAGAACTAAAGCCTCGTCCACACTTGGAGACTTGTCTCCGGAAACTTTGTAGGCCGACTGTCCGCCGACTGCCCCCCAACAGTCGGCTGACAAATATATGTGTTTCTGGAGACAAAAACGCTGTTTTCTGTTTCCCAAGCGAACGGGAAACACGGAGACAAGATCAAAATCAAAAATCTTTATTTGTCATTAACAGGTACAAGTACAGCATTGACAATTGTCTATTTTACGGCACTGGTTGCAGCCAGCAAGTCAACAAAATTACATAAAACACACACTAAAATATTAAAATACTGACAAAAAATACATTCATACAAGAAGGCCTAACTAGGTTTGTAATTGGTGGCGTGGCAGTAAAAGTTTATATTACAATAAAAATTTAAATAAATAAACAAAACAACATATAACACTACATAAAATATATAAAATAATAACAATAAAAAATACTGACAGGTTATGAAGCACAAAATAGGAACATAATAGCCTAATCTTAGCCTAATAGCCTACAAAGTTATTTTCCTCCAGCAAAAATTCACCAACAGAGTATAATGGATTTGATAAAAAATAAAAGATACAAGTGTTTTCTCTCTAGTCTGTATGTGTGGTCGTGTCTGTAGAGAAGAGGCAGCATACAAAGTGTTTTCTCTCTAATCCGCATGTGGACGTGTCTGTAGACAAAGAGCACGGCCTACTACTAGGGATGAGCATCGATGGCCGATGTTTTTGAAACATCGATGTTTTCCTTTCGATGTTCGATGTTTTTGCCATCGATGGTGAGTTACCGATGTTTATCGTACATCGATGTTTTACTGTACATCGATGTTTTTCGAAATAATTTGCAATACACGATGTTTTTTTCTGTTTGATATTTGTAGTCGTAAAAAACGAATAAAATTGTTAGTTTTATTTTTACCAAGTTTGAAAAAATAAACCCCCTACTCTCAAAATATAAAGATGATACCCTATGGAGCTTGGAGTGAGAGTAGGCGGCAATAAGTTAATCCATTCATTGTAATTTTTAACTATTAAAACTGACGAAATAAGTATATTTTTGATAAAGTTTGATTTAAATTTGTTGTGTGTCATTGTGGTTTACGTATCCTTTTATACAAAACTACGAAATTTTAACTAAAATGTTGATGTTTTTATCCGATAGCCTTTTTTTCAAATTCGGGATTTTCATAAAAACATCGATGTTTAGGTCGGATATTCATCGATGTTTAGAGGTCGATGTTTTCCACACATCGATGTTTTGGTTCGATGTTAACATCGATGGTCAACATCGATGTTTTTCTATCGATGCTCATCCCTACCTACTACACAGAGACAGGGTACAACCCGCTACTGCCTTGCCTAGTTCACATTGAAATTAAAGCTCTCGAGTGCATTTCTTTGAAATTTTTGGCCCAACTAATCCTAACAGAATTTCAAACTCTGTAGGAGTCATTCTCGTAAAGTTCAGAAAACAAAAAACCTGCACCACATTCTAATTTGTCACTTAGTAACTTAAATTGTGGCCATAAAATGAACTTTCTTCCAGAAACTTGCGGGTCCACCATCGTATTTTTCCTCGGTAAATCAGCCACATGATTAAGTTTTAAGCACAATGAAGCACGCAGGAGTTAAAACCACGTTCTCTTTGGTTATCATGTCGTCAAACAGTAGCTTTCTAGTGTGGACCCAAAACAAGTTGGAAACTTGAAACAAAAACTGTGTACGCAGACAATCGGTCGACTGTCTGCATACAGTCGGTAGACAGTCGACGAGTCCACCGACATTCAGCTGGCTGACAGTTGGCCGATTGTCTGCATACACATGAACTTGCGTCCAAGTGTGGACGGGGCTTTAACAAGGAACTACGAATACCACTGAAAATTGTGGGTTGGCTGGTATGGGTAGGCTAACTTCACAACGCCAAATAAAGCAAACTAACAAAATTAACCAATAAACTACACAAACCATACACACCATGCAAATCAGACCAGATACAAACTGTCAAACGAACCAGGGTAAAATTAATAGCCACTGTGAAAATTTACCAAATCAACACCAGGTCAACAACCATTAATCGAACTATGAGGCTCCATAGTCAGTCGAAGCCTGCTTTGTACAAAAAAGAGGAGAAAACCTAAGCCTGCGTGCGAAAGCAATCGAAGATAAAAAATACAACACAACCACATAACCTTAAATATTTACAATTTATTGGTATGAAATAACATTGGTTGATGACAAATACTAGGTAAGTTAATCAAGTCATTTTAATATTGCATGTTTATAAGGATTAACTTATCCCAGGACAACTTTAAAACTGGTTTACTAGTTGCGAAGTTGACATTCATTGGGTACAGCAAACGAAGTTGTCATAACACTGTGGTAAGTCTTTTGGCTGTCCACTATGACAATTTCCCTTCCTTCAAACCCCATTCATGTTCAAGACAGCGGGGGGTTAATGCGAACTGCATGGTTAATCCCTAGCTGGAATATATGTAGACGGTAGGGGGTGAGTAGAAATGCTATGGGCATGGAAACCCCTAGCCCGGGATCACTCGCGCTATTAGATTGATTCTAACATTTTTAGTTCCTCGGAAGAAAATTTTTTTAATAATGATTTCTTGCGACTGAGCTTTTAAGAATGCTTTCCTCAGTATTCTATGCACCCGCTACAGCAGTTTGGGGTGGGTAGTGTGGTGGGGAGGGTAGTTTTAGAGGGGAAAAGGCTCGCACCTCCACCCTTGTTAGCGCCCGCCTAACTGCGCGAGCGTTCGCGTGACTCTCCATGTTAGTATAGTTCTAACGGCGCGAGTGATCGCGGAACTGCCGGAGTCTTACTTTTTGAGTAAAAAAAAGTTGTAAATTACAATAAATATGTTATTATTTTATTTTAAATGTGTAGCGATTTATTTATTTCATCTACCAAACAAATATTATGATAATTACTTTGAAGTGTAAGATGCTGTTAAATGTTAGGAGCGCTCTAACGGCGCGAGTGACCGCGGGACTTTCGATAGCGCGAGTTGTCCCGGGCTAGCCATGGAACATATGTTCAAGACAGCAGGGGGAGAGGAGTGCGACGGGCATAGAAACCCCTAGCTGGAACATGAGTGGACAGTCTGTCCCGTGCCTCACCCTTCCTCTTCCTTCAATATCCCATCCTTCCGGGGGCCAGCGCAAAATGCCCATTTTGAGGCAGACGTGCCCAACGGTTCGGCCGGGGTCTCCTTATCCACCAATAACAACAATAAGGATTAACTTACTTATTTTGTTTTAGATTAGTTTAATCTATTTAATTAAAAATGGAGCTGCCCACATTTCAGAGGCCTATTCCTTGCATTTAAGTCTTGTCTATTTGTAATTTCCCAAGCATTTTTTTCATTTTTAATTTAAATGTAAATTGTTAAGCTGTCATATAATTTGGATTACTTAACTACAAAAGAATAATGATAAACAAAATAGCAATGCCCAATGACATGCAGTAGCATAACGTAAATTTTAAATCCTTGTAGGAAAGCAAGAAAGTGTAGAAAATGGTGTTACACTTTAGGCAGTAACTGGGCCTAGTAATGGCAAACATTACTTTAACTATGGTCATTTCTAATTTGATTATTTTCTAATATGAATTGTTATAATTACTTATGATGTGACAGAAGACACCAGTTAAGTTACTGCTAGAAGCTACTCCTCTAAGTTAGTTTAACTGTAAAACAGAAATTTGTCCATAGTTAAACAAATTTCAGGACATGTTCCCTATCTGCAGTTTAAGGTGAATTTTATCTGTTATTATAGGCCTAAATTGACTGTGGAGAAGTTCTCCTTCTGCAGTATATTATGCTCTTTCCATTTTAACTTTATTTAGCCCAGCCAGTAAGAAAATTAGAAACTTTGGACATGTTTCCCTTCGTCTGCAGTTAGCAGTTATAATATTCTGACCCAAAAATATCCTCATTTCTATAAAAATAAGGTACAATCCATTCGTCCTCACTTGATATTCACAAGACTAAGATGATTTTTCTGTGATTTACATAGTTAAACTCGCCTACGGCTCGATGGGGGCTCCGCCCCCATGCCCCCTCAGGGGTTGCCCAGAAATTCGTTAATTGTTGTTTAAGTCGCATATAATGAACAGAATACATATAAATATAAGAGTTTGTAAATGAGCAAAATAGCAAAATAAATGAGTTTGTCATTTATTTATAACATAAATTAACTCCCACGACTGCAGAAATAACCTAAATTTGAACTTATGCAACTAACTCAATCTAAGGAATGAAAATATATTCGCCTACGGCTTGTTTACAGAGACTCTTTCCCCAAACCCCCTTCCTAATTCCCCCGAATTCTATAAAGGTTAATGGAGTTGTGAATAAATTTATTATGTAGGTATTGTATAAGTATTTACTTAAAATTATAAAATACGTATAAATAAATATATGAAAAAATTAAATGGATAAACTGCATAAACTGTTTTAGCCGTAGGACCAGGTCAGTAAATAACAATCAAAGTAAAACAATCAGTTGCTTGATATAGCAATTCGTTCCGACTCACTTTCAAAAGAAGAATACGTGATATTGAAAATCATCATGATAATTTTTAAGTTTGATAATTTAATTGATATTGGTACTGTGCAAGATATGTCTATGTGCAAAGTGAAGGTTCTGAGTAAAATATTATAGTAGTTGTAAAATTACGTCTACATGGGGTAAAATTCCCCGCAAAAATAAATAAACATTTAATTATGTTTAATTGTGTGGACTTGGGGGCAAAAATTCATAAAACCAAACTTGTAGTAACTTGAAAGATGTTCGCGAGGATTGCCTCAGATGTTATAATTTGGCCGCTAGAGTAGAAAAAAATAATGTCATATTTATTTTGGGTAAAAATGTTTGGTCGCTAAATTTTGAAATCAGATAGTTTTCTAAAAAAGCTTTTTTATTTTAAATGAAAATACTGTACTGCCACCTTTTTAAATTAAACATTAACTTAGTACGCACTAAAAGATAAATCAATTGTGTAATCTGCTATTTTAGTTAAAATTTTTGTTGAATTATAAAATTTAAATTAGCATGCCATCAGATAAAGTCAATGATGTACTTCCTAATGAGTTCGTTAGAAATTAAGTGCCATCCCAAATAAGGAACCAATTTTTGGGAGGACTATCGTGCAAATATGATACTGTCTTACCGGGTGTCCCATACCAACCTTGCACCTCTTTTAAAATTGTACAAAAAAAAAAAAAAATTGTGCCGTTGTAGGTAAACATATTTTGCTCTGTTGATTGACACTGATTTCAATACAGAGGAAACCAGACGTAATTTTGAAGCAACTTTAAAATTTAATATTTTAAACCCTAATCATACTGATTTAGAATAATAAATAGCATGACACTATTTTTTTTAACTGGGGAAAATTTTACATATATTATGTCTGAACATTTTACATATAACAGAACTTACCAAACATGTAAATGCCTAAGAACCTCATTTAAAATAATATACCATCATAAAACATCAATTATCACGTGATTATTTTTACTAAACATTTAAATACATGTTCATTAATCTCCGTCATGTTGTTAATTTAATTAAAAAAAAACATTTTTGGACCAAACTGACAATTTTTTTTGGAAACGTAGACATTTTTGCTTAACCTAAAATGCTCAGAGAAGAACGAGGAAAATCTAAATTTCAACCTCAAATATTCAATAAACTTCTAAAATTATGCATACAAGATCAAATTGTAAAGTTTTCTTAAAAACCGTGTAAAACTAAAAAAAAGTTATTAAAGTGAGAGTTTGTATTTGACATCAGTGACTTCCGGTCTAGAGAGGTAATTTCAGATACACCCTGTACATTGAAATTACTCTCGGTGAATAGACCGCTTTACCTATAAAGGCACAATTGGTTAATGTTATAAAATTTCTTAAAAAGGGCGTTTCGGTAATCCGCGACTCCCAGTATGTTATCAATTTTCTCAGTAATACAGGTCGGTAAGTTTAGTTCTCGCTTGGGAATCACTCTGTAGTAAGTGATATATAGGAGATCTACTTTACCGACATTTGACGAATTTCTGATACCCCGATGAGTGAGTCAGTTACACATTCGGGAGTATATAATTTAGACTTAGAAATAGTTGGAGATATAGAGAATGTTACAGAATGCCTTACAGAGGTCATGTACTATGCTGACAAAGCTGTACCGGATATGTCACCGACTCATGTCGACCTGCAGGGATGCAGTATATATCCGATCAGGTGATCTATGATCGGAGAAAATTTCCAGGTGTCTGGGGAAATTTTGGGGACATTATGAAAAAATTTCTAGGCCTATTTTCTTTCTTTTTTTGTTATGCCAAGGTAAGCTGTTGAGTTCTAAGGCAAAGTCACAAATGTTGCGTGTCTTTGGGGGAAATCTTTGATCCATAACAGTAGAATTGGGGGGAATTTTAGGAGTAAATAAATTTTCAACACCCCTGTCGACCTGTGTGCCAGGGCATCGACATAGTCCCTACAGAGGTCCATATAGAAAACTTTGAGATATCAGAATCAGAACATTCTTTATTCATTCAGTACACTTCCCTACATGAGTAAGTGTAAAACAGTCCAAAATTACATTAACTCAAAAACTAAAATCAACTATTTAAAAAAATCGTCAATCTTGTAGCAACATTTTTTACTTACTGTAAAAAATTAAACAATTAATTTTTCTCAGTTAAAAAAAATTGGTGTTGCATTTTTAATTGTGGCCGTCAGGCCATTGTATAGTTTAATTCCAGAAAAATATGAGGAGTTTTTAACCCTCTAGTGGGCGCATGCGAAGTTAACTCCGCACGTGTAATTTAGTTTTTGTAACAATCAAAATTGATGTCAGCAGCCGTGTCCAGCCTAGTTCTTCACTTGCCTTATTCCGGGAATCCCCTTAAACTATTTATACCCCCCTTTCCCCTCTTAGTTCCTTATTATTTGCCATTCAGTGATGCGGTGTCAGTTTGTGGAGTTTTTCTCTGCATGCGCCCTATGTTGCAAGTGCTGAGTGTGGAGTTTTTTCCTCGTGAAACTTTCTGTGTTATAGGCTATTGTGCGTATGTATAATTATGCATACTATGAATAATTTCATTTGTAATTGTCATAAAGTATATACATTTAGGTATGATTATATTATTGCGGAGCAAAACTCTCCCGTAACACAGTGATACCTATTTTAAACTAGAAAATTACTTAGGCCCTACTATGTTTAATTGAAATATTAATGCAATTAAGTTAAACAATCAATGGTATTAACGATGTAATATGATTCCTTATGAAGTTCTTCAACATTTAAATGCAATATTTAAACACAATAAATCAGGTGAACTGTTTTAAATTGTGCAATTTATTACTGCGGAGGAAAACTCCGCATGCGCCCTCTGCCGTTGTACCGGTGAATCGCCCGCTCGAGGGCTAAGCCTAATATATCTAGTCTTGGGTATGAAAGGTTATTCCTATGTGTTACCAGTATATTATAATTATGGTTATCAGAATTATCGAAAAATGTTGTTTGTATCCTTGGCAAGGTGAGGATATTGATTTAAATGAATTTTTCAAGATTCTCTGCCTTTCAGATAATGGTGATAAGTTTAATTCGCTTTTGTAATTTAAAAACACTTTCTCTTTTATCAGAATATCTCCAAAATATTACACCATATACGATAAACATGCCCATAACTAACTATCATATTAGAGTTTCAATGTCCACCGATCCAGACAAAATAAGGATTATTGGTATATAGTGATTTGTGGTTATTATTATTTGATAACATCTATTTTAAATTGCCAAGTTCATTTTTTGTCACTCATTACACCCAAAAATTTAGAAAAATTTGTTAAGTTGCAAGGTAAATTGATGTTTAAGTTGTCTGATTGATTCAAATTTTTTATAGTTTTTCTGGAAATTTATAAAAAGCCCATTAGCCTTGCCTTTAAACCATACATCCCACATTTGAAAATTTTGTTCTATTATACCACCTCATATTGAAATAAAATTTGATCTATTAGAGAAAGAGCAAGTGTGAATTGAACTTAATGGTAGGGTACAGTATTGACTGAGTTTCGAGTAATATTTGTAGGCTATCTCTTCGGCTTCTAGAGGTGAAATACAGGCTAATTGTAAATTATTCAAGTTATATATGGTTTATTTTTCAACTTAGACAGGTTTTTTCTAGGGGATGAAAAATAATCCGAGATAACAAGAGTTTTTGAGGTTCAAGTTAACAAGACTCGGCTGTATATAATAAAATATCATTCTCTCCCCTTATCTTGGTTTAGAATATTCCTTTTCCAAATGTAATATTGGTATTCTTAGAAGAATATTTTGTAAGCC
Source organism: Neoaliturus tenellus (assembly GCA_030545055.2). Taxonomy (NCBI): domain Eukaryota; kingdom Metazoa; phylum Arthropoda; class Insecta; order Hemiptera; family Cicadellidae; genus Neoaliturus; species Neoaliturus tenellus. Next base: position 158,413,659 of record CM061531.1, read on the forward strand.
TTAGTCAAATTGATCTCTACAAATTTGCAGGGGTGCAGAAAATGTAATGACTCCTAAAATTTCAACCAATTCTACCATCACGGATCAAAGATTTCCCCCAAAGGTACGCAGCATATATGACTTTGCCTTTAAACTCAACAGCTTACAATGGGACAATGAAATTAAAAATTTAATTTTTATTTTAGTTGATTATATTAAAACACAAGTAGGCCTACTTATAATTAAATCAAAACTACTTTCAGTACCTTTATTCAAGTATATCTATACACCTATTTTTATTTTTATGTATTTAACTCTTATGATGATTAAAAAATGCCACTGGCATAAATAAAAATTTTTTTTTCTTAATTCTCTAAAAATTTACCTAGACATCTGGAAATTTCCCCCAATATTAGATCACCGGATCAGACATATTCTGCACCCCCTCAAATTTGTAGACCAAATATCAAGTAAAAAACTTTTTTGTTTATTAGGTAACTATATATATATATTCCTTATATATATATATATATATATATATATATATTCCTTATATATATATATATATATATATATATATATATCGTATTGAGATCAATATAATTTTAGCAGAGTAGAATGGATATTTGATTGATATAACTTTTAATAAGAAGAGAAACATTTAAATACAAAGTAACTTTACTCACAAAATCATAAAAACAATTCTCTTTTACAAAAGGTAAACAAAAGCCATAATAATAAATAAACCAGCTGACAATTAATTTTACTTATAATAATCATGTGAAATATCTTTCAATGCATATACTTCAATACTCTCCCTCATTGAATAGATGTTTCACTTTAACAGTCCAATTTTATTCAGATGATCTGTCAACTTTGGTTTATGTAGCGCCTTTGTCAACATATCAGCCAATTGATGTTCTGTTGCAATCGGTTGAATATTAATCAGTCCTTCTTGAGAAACCTCTCGCACAACAAAATGTCGTATTCGTATGTGTTTCGTCCGTTTGTGTAATTCAGGGTTCTTTGCCAGTTTAATTGCAGCTTCATTGTCAACAAACACTGTAGGGGTTTGATGTAGAAACATTAATTCTTCAAACAGTCTCCTAAGCCAAATCATTTCACGAGCGGCTTCACTTGCAGCGACTAGTTCGGCTTCAGTTGTTGATAAAGCCACATTTTGTTGCCTTTGGCTAACCCATGAAATAGGTCCTCCACCATATAAACATATTACTCCTGTTGTAGAGCGTCCAGTATCTAGATCTCCTCCTAGATCAGCATCACTATATCCGTCTAGAGACGGTTTAACGTCGGGCTGATAAGTGATACATGTATCATCAGTTCCTTTCAGGTAGCGAAAAATTCTCTTCACTCTTGTAACATCGTCATTTGATGGGTTCTCAAGTTTCCTTGATGCGACGCCTACAGAAAATGCTATATCTGGTCTTGTAGCAACCATCACATACATCAATGCTCCAACTGCTTGACGATAGGGATATTTACTTTCTTCTTTCCCTGATTCTTTAGACTCTTCAGATGATCCGCTTATCATTGGAGTATTAACCGGTTTGCATTGATCCATCCCGAATCTCTGGAGTACTCTCTTTATGTAGTTCTTCTGATGGATTTTGATTGTTCCGTCTTCCTTTTGAAAAATTTCCAAGCCAAGAAAATATGAAAGTTCCTTTTCTTTTATTTTGAATTCACCTTTTAAGTTCTTCAAAAATTCTTCAAGAAGTGTTGCATTAGTTGATGCGATTAAACCATCATCAACATAAAGAACAACCATTATCTGGTCCTCTCCTTCTCTTCTGATGAATAAACAAGGATCAGCAGTGCTCTGAACAAATTCTAGTTTATTCATGTATTCGACCATTTTTTTATGCCAACATCTTGAAGCTTGTTTTAAGCCATACAAGCTCCTCTTCAATCTGCAAACTCTATTAGTTCCATCCTCAAAACCTGTAGGTTGTTCCATGTACAATTCATCGTCTTCTTCTAATCGTCCATATAGAAATGCTGTAGAAACATCAAATTGAGCAAGTTTCATCTTTTTAGCTGCTGCTACACTTAGGCATGTTCGAATAGTAGTCATTTTTGCCACTGGACTGAATGTTTCACTGTAGTCTTCACCTTTCCTTTGTGAAAAACCTTTCACTACTAGTCTTGCCTTATACCTCTCTATTGTTCCATCTGGGTTTTCTTTTATTTTGTAAACCCATTTACAAGGCAAAGCTTTCTTATTTTTAGGAAGTTCTTGCATTTCCCAAGTTTCATTTTCTTCAAGTGCTTTTAGTTCAGTCTCCATAGCTTCTTTCCAGTGTTTTGAATCTTCGGACTCAATAGCCTCTTAATAGGTTGCCGGGGTATTTGATGATGTCATCAAAAGAGTTACAAATTCGTTATATCTTTCAGGACGAAGAATACTCTCCCTATCCCTAAGCTTCATTTTTGTCGAGTTGTCTGCTTGTTCCTTTACTTTTTCTTCTTCTGTTTGATCTTCCGATATCTTCTCTTTTTCTTCATTTTCTGGTATGTTCTCAAGTTCTTCTTTAGGTGGTAGACAAATAGTTGTGGTGTTGGAGCTAAGAGGTCTCTCATTGATGATTACATCTCTTGATCTCATTAATTTTGATCCTCCAATCCAAACTCTGTATCCAAATTTGTCGTATCCTACTAACGTACCTTTAATTGCCTTCTTATCCATCTTTTTTCTTTTTTGTTTCGGCACATGTACAAAGCATTCGCTTCCTATGATGCGAAGATACTTGAGATTTGGTTTCTTGTTGAACCACATTTCAAATGGTGACTTTTCCGGATCTCCCGACTTACCCGTTCTATTGAGAATATAAACTGCAGTGCTTGTCATTTCTGCCCATAACCTTGTGGCAAGTTTCCATGAGCATGCAAAATAGACCTAGCTGCTTCCACTACGGTGCGATTATCTTTCTCTATAAAACCATTAAGTTCACTAGAGTAAGGTGGGGTTAGGATTTGCTGTATACCATGATCGTCCAACAACTTTTTTACTCGACCGTTATTAAATTCCCCTCCATTATCAGACTGAAAAGATTTTATTTTGTGACCAGCACGTTCACACTCCTTAATAACAGCTTGAAGCTTGTCATACACCTCAGATTTTTCTTTAATGTTGTAGATAAATCTGAACCGTGTATAATCATCTTTAAATAAGACATAATAAGAGTTTCCGCCAAAAGATTTTTGAAATGGACCGCATACATCCGCATGAATTACCTCTCCGGGAGTTGTTGCTCTTTGTCTTGTACCAAACTTTTGTTTGTGGGCTTTTCCATAAATACATCCCTCGCAAAGTTCTGAATTTAGAGGAACTTTAATCCCTAATTCACGTTCAATTACTTGCCTAACATGACGTTTATCTTGGTGAGCCATGCGCTCATGATATATTTGTAAAGTCTTACTAGGATTAGTTATCGTATTTACGATTGGTGACTGGTTAGGAATACTTACAACATTTAACTTGTAAAGCCCATTATGCCGTTCTCTCTGTCCCGAAAGAACAACTTTACCATTGACTTCAAACCTACACTTATCTGTAGTTGAAATGAACTTACTGTTAGGTTGTTTATCATGAGCTGACAACACAGAGAAAAGATTCTTACTCATGCTTGGCACTAACCATACATTTGTAAATGTAACATCCCTATAGCTACCATTTTCGTAAATCCTTACTTCAACATTACCATATCCCAGTGCATTAACCGTTTGACCATTTGCGGTAGTAACACTATGAGGAACGTCAAAAGGTTTTACAAATTTAAAAAGACTCTCATCATTGCATACGTGATTTTGTAGCACCGTTATGCAATGTTGATCGTCACATTCAGCAGAAAATACACTTGAAGTGCACAATTGCATTTTACTAGAATCAGATCCAGGTTTTGGTTTAAGAGGTTTACCATCCTTTTTCCACTTAATACAATTCTTAATTATGTGCCCTTCCTTTTTGCAATAATGACAAACAAACTTTGATTTTTGTTTAACTTGTTTAACATTTGATTTACCCTTTGTTAAACTCAAAGTCTCCTGTTCCCCAATTCCACTACTATCCGTGGAAGTTGTACACAGAGCTTTCTCATGTGCACATAGTTGACTTGTTAAATGATCAACCGTTCTTTCAGACTTGGCCATCAGTTGCCAACTAGACTTGAAAGAAAAATATTCAGGAGGCAAAGTTTCCAAAATCTTACATATTAATAAAATTTCTGGAAGTTTGTCAACATTACTACCTTCATTTAGTTCTACATTTAAATTATTCCAAATATTTTTCAATTTTGAAAGATGGTTGGACATGTCATCCTTAGAATCATGTTTGTAATGGAAAAACTCCATACATAATGAAAAGGTTTTGTCCTCAGTGACCCCTTCAAACAATCTATGAAGTTCCAACCAAACTTCCCTAGCAGAATTAAATCTCATAACTTTAGTTAAAGTTTCCTCAGTCATATTAGCTGTCAAAACTAATAAGGCATTTGTATCAGCCTTACTGAAAACTTCTAACTTAGATTGGTACTGTTTTACCTGTTCTTCATCTGCATCGTTACCTAGAGCCTCTGGTTTTGTGAGTTTACCCTTTACAACATCTTCTCCTCCAGGAAAACTCCTCAGTAGGATTAAGACTTTGTATTTCCAGGTTGCCCAATTGCTCTTCCCTTCTAAATATCCAATTTTTACTTTTAGATCCATTTTGAAAAACTTCAGCAATGGTACCTAAAACTCAAATGTAAGATATTAAACTCTTTTATTTATTTTTGCTCAGTGGAAGCTGTGATGCGTTCCATAACCTATTGAGATCAATATAATTTTAGCAGAGTAGAATGGATATTTGATTGATATAACTTTTAATAAGAAGAGAAACATTTAAATACAAAGTAACTTTACTCACAAAATCATAAAAACAATTCTCTTTTACAAAAGGTAAACAAAAGCCATAATAATAAATAAACCAGCTGACAATTAATTTTACTTATAATAATCATGTGAAATATCTTTCAATGCATATACTTCAATATATCGTATGGCTCATTCAGCCAGCCACCATGGTTTAAGAATAATAAAATAAATTCTGCGGTGCAGAGCACCTGAGTCAGTATAAGTAAAAATCTAAACACTAAAATAAAAATTAGATCTCTCTTTATAGAGCCAAATCCAGGGCGCTAAGCCATTGCAGCCCAGCTTCACTTGAGCTATGCAGACCGGTCAATCCTTCGGGGAAGGCACTCAGTGGGCACTCTTTGACTATGTGTTCCATAGTTTGATACTCCGCTCCGCAGTTGCATGACTGGTCTTGTGTCATTCCCCATTTGTACTTCCAATAATTAAATCTTCCCACTCCAGTGCGGAAACGATTGAGTATAGTCCACTGCTTCCGAGGAAGATTCATACCACCTACCGCTAAGGTCGAGTCAGCTATCAAGAAGTGGTTCCGACCTTGAAAAGCGTCCCAGGAGGAAGTCCAGTTTGTATGGATGGTGAAGTTCGTGTCCATCAACTGAGAGGCTGTTCGCAGAGGTGGTTTTCGGGACCTCAATCGGCCCGCATTCTGGGGTAGGTAATCATGGATGGGCAGCTGTGGAGCAGATAAGATCTTTGTGTATTCCCTAATGAGTGCATCCCTTCGTCTTATTTCAGGATGAGCGATATTACACAGCACCGGGAGCCAGGGTACAGGGGTTGCCATGAGTGTACCACTAATGGCTCTCATGGTCCTGTTTAGCTGGACGTCGATCTCTCTAACGTGCACACTATTTAACCACACGGGAGCACAGTACTCAGCAGTTGAATATACCAATGACAGAGCAGTTGTTCGCAGAACTTGTGCCTTAGCTCCCCATGTGGAGCCAGCAAGGTGATGGACAATGTTAGTCCTGGTTCTCACCTTAGCTGCCGTTTTTTGTAAGTGGCTTTTAAACGTGAGAGACCGATCTAAAGTGACTCCCAGATACTGTGGGTGGTCATTATGTTTCAGCTCAACACCGTTGAATACGATTTTAAGTTTTTGGTTGGCCAGTCTATTATTCAAGTGGAAGCAAGCAACCTCAGTTTTTGTTGGGTTTGGATTTAGCTTCCAGGCTTCAAAATATTCACCGAGGGTCGTGAGGTCATTTGTTAGTGTTTCCTCAGCTTGTCGAAAATGCTGGTGTTGATATGCCAATGCAATATCGTCTGCATATATAAACTTTAAGGACCGAGTTACAGGAATGTCAGCAGTATACACATTAAAGAGCAGTGGGGCGAGCACTGACCCTTGTGGCAGGCCATCCTTTAGTTGCCTAAACGTACTTTCTCTGCGTCCCAGATATACTTTTATCATCCTATTGGAGAGCATTGAGTTGAGGAGACGCAACAAGAAAGGGCAAGGAATAAGGTCGTAAAATTTAACTAGGAGGCCTTTTCTCCAGACAGTGTCATATGCTGCAGTCAGATCTAAAAAAGCCACAGAGGTTTTCAGTCTTCACTCAAACCCATCCTCAATGAAAGAAGTCAGAGCCAAAACCTGGTCACAACAGTTGCGACCAGGCCTAAATCCAGCTTGTTCGACAGGGATGCTGGCATTGAGAATAGGGAGAATTCTGTTATAAATCAACCTCTCTAGCAGCTTATAACAAACACTTAAAAGAGCTATAGGCCGATAACTTTCAGGCAGTTTTGGATCTTCTCCGGGCTTCAGGATAGCTATGATTTTGGATTTTCTAAATATCCCAGGCATGTCACCGGTTTTCAGAGTGGTGTTAAAAACTTCAAGAAGCCACTGTCTAGCCTTGTTACCCGAGTGTTTTATAAACTCCGGGAAAATGTCATCCAGGCCTGCTGCTTTGCCAATTGGCATCGCATCAATCGCCACTTCCAGCTCGTCATAAGTGAAGGGTCTAGAGATTTTCAAGGGATCTTGCCGACTCTCCTTTATCTCATTAAGCTTGAAATTAATTTTTCTGTCTGCAGACGTACGCACAGGTTTTGAAAGTACGGAGAGGCGTTTTGCAATTTCACGAGGGCTAGGCTGTGAGGCATCGTGTTTTTTCTCTTGATTCACCAGTGGAGAGTTTCCTGAGCAGAGACCAAGCTTTCCGACTACTTTTGGTGAAGTTCAGGTTCTCGACAGTTTTCACCCATTTCTCTCTTCTGGAGTTGTCGAGGGAGTTAAGGAGTTGGTCAGCTACATCTCTGTCAGCAGTGTCTGTAAACTCACTGTAAAGATCTTCGCACTCTCTGCTCCATCCTGGTATGTATTCTTTTCTAAAACCTCTTGGGATTGTCGCCTTAGCGAAAGACAGGACAAGGCGTGTGAACCGATCATAGTTTTTTATTTTAGAGGGGATGAACCTGATGCCGCTATCAAGCCTTGATGAGAAGGCCTCCCACTCAGCTTTATTAAAGTTCCATCTAGGCCGAGGAAAAGATCTCACTAGTGGAATTTGCATTCCTTCTGATATTATTACAGGCCTGTGCTGAGAGTGGGGGAATGCACCTAGGACCATCCTGGAAGTAGGCACGGGTGTTGCTGATGGTTCACGGGAGCAAAAGCACAAGTCTGGAGAGTACCCACGACGCCATCGGGCTGAATGGAAGGTGTGTGGGTCCTTGGCATTATATACCAAGAAAAGGTTGTTATTTTCAGCCTAGCTTGAAAGACAAGTGACGTTGTCATCATCGGACGAGTATCCCCACTGGGTATGATGACTGTTGAAGTCACCTACATATACCACAGGATGTTCAAAAGTTGGGAGAACTGTGTCTGACCACTGGGTGTTCGGTGGTTTATAGACATTTACAATAGTAGTCGCAGACACCTTAACAGCGACAACAAATGTGTTGTTTTCACAACTTTTGTGGGAGACTGATACGTCGTCTATGTCCTGTCTAACGTACTTCGCCACTCCGTAGACCCTGTGGCCTATTTCTTCCACAAGCTTATATCCTGGGATGTTGCCCCTCGCACTGTTTTCTAAGTCTTCTGCATGTGTTTCTTGCAGTGCGAGGACATCGACCTCATTTTCCATCAGCACCTTGCTGAGGCAGTCACTTTTAGATTTGCTCAGACCCTCTACGTTAAAATGACAAACATTTAAAACACAGCCTAAATTTCTAAATTGGCCCTGGAAAGGGCCGTTTGGATTTTGTCTGGCAGCTGGCATAGCTGAGAGATCACCGTGCGTGACAGTTCAGCTGCCAAAGTTGTTGTTCGTTTAGCACCACCCGGGGAGTACGTGCAACTTTAATGGAATGCTGTGGATGCGAACAACATCACCCCCCATTAGGTAACTAAGGCATGATAAAAATAATAAAATAAATGGAACTATTAGCATGGATATTTATCATTTCAGAAATGGATGAAGAGCAGTCACAAGATGTGGAACAGAAGAAGTTTGCTGCTGATAGGGCCAAAATTGGACGAGCTGGCTGTAAAAAATGTAAACAGAAAATTGAATCAGGCTCTCTTCGAATTGCTAAAATTGCACCAAATCCTTTTGGCAGTGGAGGTGGATCAATGAAAATGTGGCATCATGTTAATTGTATGTTTGAGGTAGGTATAAAAGTAAATTTAGTTAAGACCTATTAATCAATAGCTATATATGCTGGATATAAAGTTTATCCAGATACCCCATCAAAAATTCAGAAAAAGTGGAAGTAACTTCCAGATTAAATAGGTAACTCTTAATCAGGAGTAATCATTTTTGTTTACGGAAATAATGTAATTCAGTTCCAGAGCAGATGGCCCATATTGAGTAGCCAGTGTGTCTACTGGTCACTGAAGTCACAAGAAGTCACTGAAAGGTCACTTATTTTTCTTAAAATGTAAGAAAAGTCACTGTAGTCTTGACAAATTATGGTTCAACCCGGAAGTAATTGCAAACTAATATATTTTGACCGATTCTTATGTAAAATTACCTGAGAAAAGCGATGTTGGAAAGTCTACCACTCTCCGACGCTGCGCTCGCCTGCTATGGTCAATTTTTCTAAATGGGGGCTGTAGTTTTATAAGTTTTTGCTGAATATCTTTTGAACCGTTAAAGACAGTTTAATTTTAAAAATTAGTAAACTTTAGAAAATTAAATTCTGCACATTTTGATGTATAATATATATTGGGTGTTATATTTTATTAAGGGTGATATTGCTCTTTAAAGCTACTTTCAATTGTGGGCTTAAGTGAATTTCTTTTGTTGGGAAAACTATATCACGGTGGTGCCAAAGGTTAGATATAAGCCTTTAACCGTGTTAACTCTTTACTACAGGGTCCCCAGATACCAAAAACACCATTCATTAAAATTTTCATATCTGCATATATATACTTATTAAGATACACCTATAAATATGTACTTAAATTCCTTGACATGAAGGTGTGGGACTAGGTCTATTTCCATTAGTTATGTCGATTGGGATTATCGGACTATAGGAAAAGGGTGATATACAGGTTCAAACTCGCCTACGGCTCGATGGGGGCTCCGCCCCCATGCCCCCTCAGGGTTTTGCCCAGAAATTCGTTAATTGTTGTTTAAGTCGCATATAATGAACAGAATACATATAAATATAAGAGTTTGTAAATGAGCAAAATAGCAAAATAAATGAGTTTGTAAGTTTATATATAACATAAATTAACTCCCACGACTGCAGAAATAACCTAAATTTGAACTTATGCAACTAACTCAATCTAAGGAATGAAAATATATTCGCCTACGGCTCGTTTTCAGAGACTCTTTCCCCAAACCCCCTTCCCTAATTCCCCCGAATTCTATAAAGGTTAATGGAGTTGTGAATAAATTTATTATGTAGGAATTGTATAAGTATTTACTTAAAATTATAAAATACGTATAAATAAATATATGTAAAAATTAAATGGATAAACTGCATAAAAATGTGCAGTACATCATCGAAAACAATGAAAAATTCCATTAAAACAAAATAATTGGAAATCTTAACAAAGTCCATAAAACTTGCCAAAAACCCCTTTTATTTACAAAAATACTTTTCAGTTACTATCCTTCAATTAGTTGTGTTGAAATTCCAGGGAATAACATAACGATCCAGTAATATTGAACATACAATGATAAATACATAATGTAATATTTGCATTCATTACAATTCCTTCATTTCAGTTTTTAATGGTGTTATACTTTTAAATTTACCTAATTTCCTAAAAAATTACTGTCAAGGCAAATAAAAAAACTTCAAGCTTCTAAATACAATAATACAGTAGTTACTAACAAAAGTATGTTAAATAATGGTTAAAATATTAAAATTACCATACACATAAAGGGCGTATGTTTTAGCCGTAGGACCAGGTCAGTAAATAACAATCAAAGTAAAACAATCAGTTGCTTGATATAGCAATTGGTTCCGACTCACAGTCAAAAGAAGAATAAGTGTTATTGAAAATCATCATGAAAATTTTTAAGTTTGATAATTTAATTGATATTGGTACTGTGAAAGATATGTCTATGTGCAAAGTGAAGGTTCTGAGTAAAATATTATAGTTGTTGTAAAATTACGTCTTCATGGGGTAAAATTCCCCGCAAAAATAAATAAACATTTAATTATGTTTAATTGTGTGGACTGGGGGGCAAAAATTCATAGAACCAAACTTGTAGTAACTTGAAAGATGTTCGCGAGGATTGCCTCAAATGTTATAAATAAATGGTAGAGTAGACAAAAATAATGTCATATTTATTTTGGGCAAAAATGTTTGGTCGCTAAATTTTGAAATCAGATAGTTTTCTTGGGCAGGAAATAAAAAAGCTTTTTTATTTTAAATGAAAATACTGTACTGCCACCTTTTCAAATTAAACGTTAACTTAGTACGCACCAAAAGATCAATCAATTGTGTAATCTGCTATTTTAGTTAAAATTTTTGTTGAATTGTAAAATTTAAATTAGCATGCTATCAGGTAAAGTCAGTGATGTACTTCCTAATGAGTTCGTTAGAAATAAGTGCCATCCCAAATAAAGAACCAATTTTTGGGAGGACTATCGTGCAAATATGATACTGACTTACCGGGTGTCCCATACCAACCTTGCACCTCTTTTATAATTGTACAAAAAAAAAAAAAAAAAAAAAAAAACAAACAAATTGTGCCGTTGTATGTAAACATATTTTGCTCTGTTGATTGACACTGATTTCGATACAGAGGGGACCAGACGTAATTTTGAAGCAACTTTAAAATGTAATATTTTAAGCCTTAATCATACTGATTTAGAATAATAAATAGCATGACGTTATTTTTTTTAACTGGGGAAAATTTAACATATATTATGTCTGAACATTTTACATATAACAGAACTTACCAAACATGTAAATGTCTAAGAACCTCATTTAAAATAATATACCATCATAAAACATCAATTATCACGTGATTAGTTTTACTAAACATTTAAATACATGTTCTTAATCTCCGTCATGTTGTAAATTTATTAAAAAAACATTTTGGACCAAACTGACAATTTTAGTTGGAAACGTATTTAAAAGAGTAAGACATTTTTGTGCCAAGACATTTTTGCTTAACCTAAAATTCTCAGAGAAGAATGAGGAAAATCTAAATTTCAACCTCAAATATTCAATAAACTGCTAAAATTACGCGTACAAGATCAAATTGTAAAGTTTTCTTAAAAACCGTGTAAAACTAAAAAAAAATTATTTAAAGTGAGGGTTTGTATTTGACATCAGTGACTTCCGGTCTGGAGAGGTAATTTCAGATACACCCTGTACATTGAAATTACTCTCGGTGGATAGACCGCTTTACCTATAAAGGCACAATTGGTTAATGTTATAAAATTTCTTAAAAAGGGTGTTTCGGTAATCCGCGACTCCCAGTATGTTGGCAATTTTCTCAATAGTACAGGTCGGTAAGTTTAGTTCTCGCTTGGGAATCACTCTGTAGTAAGTGATATATAGGAGATCTACTTTACCGACATTTGACGAATTTCTGATACCCCGATGAGTGAGTTACACATTCGGGAGTATATAATTTAGATTTTTCTAAAATCGGCCCAAAATCAGGATTTAAGCTTATTTTTATCGGTAGAATCGGTCAAAATATATTAGTTTGCAATTGGTGTTGTATTTTTGTAACTTCCAACTCATTATGGATTGACCACTGGATCATGTAACTTATAACAAACGAATTGTTTACAATACCTGCTCTGTCTAATGGATGGAGGAGTTAGTTTCACTACCACGGTTTCAGGTCTTTTTTACCCATTATCAAGTGTTAACAGATAACACTGAAACACCACTGAGTGTTGTAACTGTAAATAGTTGATGGTGGGTTAAAAAGACCCGAAAACCGTGGTAGTGAAACAAACCCCTCCACTAGACAGAGCAGGTATTGTAATTCATTCTTTTGCTAAAATATGTTCATGAAATAGTTTTTAAATTTAGTGAACTAAACTATTTTCATTATTATTTACCAGAAATCACAATCTTTGAAAGCCTTTTCTCAGCTGTTTCACCTCATATTATGGCTCTGCTTTCAGTGGATATAGAGGGAGGGACATCTAAGGCAACAATTTTGTTTCAGGCTTAACTTGAATACAGATAGACTGATGTGTTATCTCTTAGGAAAAACTGCCTCTGCTGACAAGCTTAGAGGTCACGTCTTTTCCTAATATTTGTAGTGCGGAGAAAAAATCCAAACTTGTTTGTGGTACTGTACATTTATATTAAATTGTATTTTTTATCCAATCATACGCTTTCTCAAATGTTACCGCTAAACTCTCCTCCGCCTTGTAGAGGTGCATTCCTTTTTTTACTCACATCTTTTTCAGGGTGTCCACGCAACGGGAAAAGCGGGAATTATATGGGAATTTTTAGTGTCGTGAAAAATGCGGGAATTACACGGGAATTCCCGAAAAATGCGTGATTTTTCATAAATCGAAATCAAAAGCCGCTAATGCCCGCCGAATGGAGACGTCCGTGTTCGCCGAACGTAGTCGCCCGTGATCGTCGAACAAAGACGTCCGTGTTCGCCGAACGGAGACGTCCGTTTTTGCCGATCGGAGACGCTCGTATCCGCCGAACGAAGACGACCATCACCGACCAACGGAGACGTCATGTCTGCCGAAAAGGAACGCGCTTGTTCGCCGAATGGAGACAACCGTGTCCGCCGAATGGAGACGCTCATGTCCGCCGATCGAAGACGCTCATATCCGACGAACGGAGATATCCGTATCCGCCGATCGAAGACACGAGTCCGCCGATCGGGATGATCGTGTTCGCCTACCGGGGCGATCGCGTCTGCCGCCCTTAGGCGATTATAACCGCCGATCGGGATGATCGTGTTCGCCGACCGGGGCGATCGTATCCACCGCTCTTAGGCCAAGCGCACACAGAGCAACTGCTTTGCAACCACAGTTGCAAACCAGTTTGGGGCGCAACCTTTTGGTGACCTCGGCAATGTATTGGAGTGGGGAGACGCACACTGCGCGACCGGTTTGTGACGATCTCAAACCAGTCTGAAACCAGTCGCTTCCAATCGTGGGCCCGCGGTTGCAGTTGCGTTGCAGACTTCAGTCACACGTGATCACGGGGTGTTGTGTTGTTGTTTTGTTGGTTTTTTGACGGCTGCATATTGTTAAATTAATATGAGTGACCAAGAAATGAACATTAAGCTAGTTGGGGCAATAGAGAAACATGAAGCACTGTACAATTACAAACTCCCAGACTATTCACGGAAAGATGTAACGGAGAAAGCATGGAAAGAAGTGGCAGCTGAAGTAAATATGTCAGGTAAGAAAAGGTTTTATTTTGTATTTTTCAGCGAAATATTGTTACATAGATTCAATTTGAGTACAAATCGGTGCAAGGCACAATAATTTTTGAACGGGTGAATGTTTTACGTTCAATTTTACAGTGACCCTTATAAATTAAATTAGTAACCTAATAACTTTACTAAAGTGATAATCATACCATCAGTTTATAAATAACCACATTTTTCGTTTATTTCTTTGTATCCATCACAAATCTATTGTATAGTTTTTTGTAATTTTAGCTTAAGTCAGGGTAGTTACACTGCTGCTTTCCACTGCCAAGGTAAACTTGCAGAAAGGAAATGATTGGCCAGATAATTTCTCAGAGCAATCGCTGATGATCCATTGTTTACCACCAAGTCTCTTGTTTCAATACCGGCCGGACGCTGAGCTAGATTTTCAGATTGGGATATGTCTTGAGGCATGTACTCAGCTCCTTCCTGCTTTCGAACAAAGTTATGTAGGATGCAAGCTGATCTCACTATGCTATTTACTGTTGAAGAATCACGACATCGTATTGGCCCGTTTAAGACTGCAAACTTTTCTGTTGCCATTCTAAACACACATTCAATGGTTTTCCTTCCTCGGCTCAACCTGTAGTTAAATATTTGTTTAACATTGTCCAGTGTTTTACCATCAAGCAATAGGCCTACTTCTCAAATCCCAAAGAGAAAATCTAAAAGTGATGCGACCATAGCGGACCAAACGATAGCGGAGTACTTCAGAGAAAAAAGGGCAAAGCTACAATCAAAACCTGAGGCCGATGATACCAATCAGAAAATTGATCGACAGCAGGGGATCAAGATGTTCCTGCTCAGCTTGATTCCAGAATTAGAAGAATTGAGTGATTCACAAATCAAACTTTTCAAGTGACAGGTGTTGAGAGTGATTGATGACATAAGTTTCTCGGGACACCATCAACAGCAGCCACGGTCCTCACCAGGCCTCACCATCCTCACCTCACCGGCGACGTCCGACTCAAGAGATTCACAAATAGACTTGACTCACATGTCGTCTAATGTAAATATCCAAACTGCAGATTTTTATAACGCTTTTTCACAAGGTCTTAATAGCTCAAACATGTAAATACTCAATATAAGTACTCAATGGTCATTTCTTATGTGGCTATGTTTTATTCTTATGTAAATTTAAAATAACAATAAAGTTGACTTATTAAACTTACCTCAGAGTGATCATTAATCTTTCCTGTGCTGGAATACATTCCCTCAGGTGTGTGTCCATCTTCTCCAAGGAAGGGCCAACCAGTCTTGTTAGTTCCAAAAACGTATCTTTTGTCATTCGGTAAAAAGATTTAAACTTCCTATCTGACTGAGACAACTCTCTAGCTACTACAAATAGCCTAGAGTTCACATTATTTCTTAAATAAGGGTGGACCCCCAATGCTCTCTTTGTCTCCTTCGCCGCCTTCGGTAAAGATAGTAGTTAATGACATCCTCTTCGTCTGAGTCTGATGACATGATAAGCACAAATGGTCAAGGCAATGCCTTAAAACACAGCGAACTAGGCCTACAAAATACTCCACTAATTGCACATTAAACGCAACTGATTCACAACTGACCCGGATAGTGTGCGGACAGAAGTTTTGTTTCAGTTACAAACTAGTTGCAGATGCAACTGATTGCCGACTCTACTTTCAGAACAGTTGCTCTGTGTGCGCTTGGCCTTAGGCGATTATATTCGCCGACCGGGATGATCGTGTTTGCCTACCGGGGCGATCGCGTCCGCCACTCTCAGATGATTATACCTATCGACCGGGGCGATGATCGTGTCCGCCGACCGGGATGATCGTGCCCGCTGGTCTAACGCGACCATGTCTGCCTATAGGTTGCGCTCTGCTGATCGGAGGCAACTTTTGATTTAACATAAATAATTATTATTATGAATTGTTTTAAACTTTTTGAAGTATTCAATAAGATTCAATAAGATTCAATAAGCTTTATTGAGCCATTAAACAATACAAAAGTTGCAATAGGCTAAGTCATAATTCATACAGTGCACCTAATACATAGGTATTGACATTTCGTTAAACAAACTACACTGAAAACACAATCTCTAATTAAAATCTGAAGAAGATATAATACAATTCATAAACTCTTCTGTTGAATAAAATTCTTTCTGCTTTAAAAAATTCATGATTTTTCTCTTGAATGTTCTCATTGGTAGTTCCCTTACTGATATAGGCAGTTTATTGTAAAAGGAATATTGCAAATACATGTGGGAGTTCAGAGATTTTGAAAGTCTAATTTGAGGAGTTACAAGGTTACTTTTGTGTCTGGTATTGTACAAATGTGAGTGACAAAAATAATTTTGAAAATTGTTTTTTATGTGAACTAAATTGCATAAAATATACATGGATGGCAATGTTAAAATTTGAAGTTGTGAAAAATATCCTCTACAGGATTTGTGCTCCTGTAAACGCAACATGGCCCTCAGGGCCTTTTTCTGCCAAATAAATGCTTTCTGTGCAAAATGAGAACCGCCCCAGAGACGCAAACCATATTGCAACTGTGAATGAAAATTCCCATAGTGGATTAGTAACAAAACTTCAAAACTGACACAAAGACTTAATTTCCTCAAAAGGTAGGTAATTCTTGCTAGTTTTGAGCACAGATGAGTGATATGGGTTTCCCAACTTAACTTATTGTCTATATGTATGCCCAATAATTTTACTGATTGATTTACACCATCAAAAATGTCCTCCCTTTTAAGTGAAAAATAAATAAACTCGGTTTTATCATCATTTACTGTTAAATTGTTAGCTGTGTACCAAGTCCGAGCACACTCAAGAGCCTTGTTGAGTTGAGGTCTAGTTATTAAATAGTTGAAATTTTCACAGACTAATGTGGTATCATCAGCGTAGAGTACTGAATGAGACGGAACATTGGAACTAAAGTCATTGATAAAAACCAAAAAAAGAAAAGGGCCCAAAACTGAGCCTTGAGGAACCCCTGCTTTAACGTCTAAAATATCAGAAAAATGTTGATCCACTGCCACGAATTGCTTTCGGTTTCCAAGATATGATTTTATAAGAGCTAATTCACTGTTGTCTATACCATAATAAGAAAGTTTGTCAAATAAAATTGAATGTGAAATTGTATCAAAAGCTTTTTGTAAGTCTATTAAACAAGAACCAACAACTAATTTATTTTCTAATCCTCTTAAAATGTAATTGACTATTTCCTCTACAGCCATTGATGTTGAATGATTGGTTCTAAAACCATACTGGCTTGTGTACAGAATATTATTTTTATCAAAATAGGTGTATAACTGTTGAAGTAAGCATGATTCTATCACCTTACCTAAAACTGGCACTAAAGCTACAGGGCGATAATTAGATGGAGAATTCTTGTCACCTTTTTTATGAATTGGAGTGACCTTTGAAGTTTTCAAACAATCAGGAAATACACCTTGGATTAACACTAAATTAATTAGGTTTGTGAAAGGTACAAGAATTATGTCTATAATCTGTTTAAGAAGAAAATTGGAGAGTCCATATATGTCTTCACTACGAGAATTGCTAAGTTTACATACTATGGTGTGCACAGTTTCCTTATCTAATAATTTCCATTTGAAGACATTCTCAGGGTTGATACTTGGCTTTTTAGGGTTGAAATTTTTGTAACATGTCAATATGTGACATATTGTTGACCATATTTGGCACATTATTTGATACTCCAACAAAAAATTCATTTAATGTATTGGCAGGTAATGGCACTTTACTAAATGTTTTGACTTGCCCAGATTCTTTCCTAATAATTTCCCAAGCCTTTTTACATTTATTTTTTGATTGTGCAATTTCTTGATCGTTAGATGCAATTTTAGCCTCTCTAATACAATTAGTATACACTTTTTTGTACTTCTTAAAAATAATCTTATTTTGTATGTGTTTGCTGAACTTCCATTTGTCATATAAAAACATTAAGTGCCTGCGCATTGTTTCAAGTTCCGGTGAAAACCATTTTTTTGATTTTTGCCTACTTTTCTCCTTATTCTTAGTTTTAAACTTTACAATGGGACAAGCAACATTAAAACTAGAAACTATACAATTTAAAAAATATGTGAATGCAATATCTACATCATACATATTGTACAAAACTGACCAATCTATAGAGCTTAAATTATACATCAAGTTGTCAAGCCTTACTTTGGATAGCAAACGCTTATAATGTAAACTTTCAACATTTTTACTTGCAAGTCTATCAAAATTATTTATGGATTGAAGGAAAAACTTTACAAGAACTCCTGCATGATCTGATATAATCCCTTCCTCAATAAGTGAGCAGTGAAACAGATCTCTCTGAATATTAGTGAAAATATTATCAAGGCAAGCAAGGTTTCTAGTTGGCTCGATATTACAGTGATATAAATCAAAAGATCTAAGTAAATCTAAAAAATGCTTACTTTCCTTATCGTTAACTTTCAAAATATCTACGTTAAAATCACCTGCCAGAGCAACATGTTTGAAAAGTTTAGGCTTGGCTGCAATGTACTGTAATAGAGTATCTAACTTTGAAAGAAATTCCTTGAAACTACAATCCGGGGTCCGGTAGACTGACAAAATCAAAAGTTTATAGTCAATTAGCCTGATTGCACAAACTTCCAGATAATAATTGTGACAAAACTTATTAAGGTCAATTACTTCAAAATTTAAATGTTTTGCCAAATAAATTGCTGTTCCTCCATGGGTTAAAGGAAGTTTTCTACAAAATTTAGTTGCTAAAATAAAATTGTTCAGGACATAAAAGCTAATTTCATTTTCATGTAGCCAGTGCTCACTTAAACAGACAACATTTGCTGATGTTTGTTCGAGAATTATTTCTAAGTGATTTACCTTTTTCCTCAAAGATTGGATATTCAATGAAACTACATTAATTTCATCACATTTAGTAGACTGTTTGTCATTAGTTGAAGGTTTGCTGGTTACTTTGTTGTTCACAAAAAAGTTAAAGCTTTTACAATTTAGGTTTTCCCTGGGACTTTGGGTCTTCTCCTTAAAAAATACCTTGTATTTTGTACTTCCCTACTATCAGATGAGTTATATTTATCATCTAATCTTAACATAAAATTCTTAAAATTATTTGCTGAGTCTTTTCCACAATCTGTGATGTTGTCCTCCCATCCTCTCCATGGGCTGCTGGAACTGATAGATGATTCACATGTGAAGTCACTACTGGGTGTGATACTCGTCCGACCAGGGGAAGTTGTAAGAGGTTTAGGCTGAGATTGGTTTCCTCTTCCTTTTTGGCTTCTTGGTGCTGATAACGGAGGGAAGTCGTCCAAATTTTTCAGATCATCCGAAAATGGCATTTGAGGGGAATGTCTTTTTGCTGATTGGTATTTTGGAGTTGATGAAATGGGTGGCTCATAATTATCATTAAATTTGTTCAGATTTGGCTCAGTGATAAAATTTGTTATACCCTTGGCAAGTTGTAATTTTCCTTTGATATTAAGGTGTAGTCCATGGACAGTAAAATCCTGCCTCTGTAGAAACTCCAAATCAAAAAACTTCACATTTGAAACTCTCTGTAGCTTCTTCTTAAGCATTTTATTAAAGAAATGTGTGTTAGAATTGTAAAATTTACAGTTGTACCTGGGTGGAACAGAAACAATAATTATTTTGTTAAGTTTTGACTGTTCTTCTATGATTTTTACTTCAGGAATGTACTGCCTTTTGGAATCCATTTGTATATCATTTGCACCTGCAAGAATGATGATTTCATCTTTATCTGTGAACTGTGTGGTTAAATCCTTTAGATCATGGATAACATACTTAAAAGGTGCCCCGGGTCTACTAATTACTGTTAATTGAATATCATCACCAAGCTCTTTTTGTAAAGGGGTGGAAACATTTTTTACATGACTGTCTCCTATTAGCAGGATTTTCTTCTTTCCATTATTTGGCGTGTTTATTTTATTTGTCAGGATCTGATTGGAGTTTCTGACATCAGGTGAGTTCTGTATTGGTTTCTTGACTTGATTGGTATATTTGACTTGACAAAATAGTGGTCTAACCGGCGGGAAAACCTGAATCATCGGCGGGAAATGCGGGAAATATACGGGAATTTTGTGAAGTTAATTTTGTGGACACCCTGTTTTTGGACCTGTCAACTTTTCTGTGTTTAGAAAATCAATTCTAAAAATGTAAATCACATTCATAGTTAGTGTAAGAATAGTTACTGTAGGAAATAATTTTATGATTGCAAATGAGAGGAGCATGTTTTTGCAGGTGTTTGCCAAACAGAGGGCCTCGACTGCTCGTATAGAGACCGGGGACGATGTGGAAGGGTGGGAATCACTCTCACCTGAAGATCAAGAGGAGATTCTCTCTCACGTTGCCAACTGTGAGGCATTCAATGTGAATCTATCTATTCTTATTTAATATTATAAATAAGGTTTATATTGTAATTGTCATCCTACAGTTTTCAACCGAATTTAAAGTTTATTATGTCTATATAGCGCTTGGTCTGTATTTGTTTCTGCCAAAAATTGACGAGAATCGGATTTAAAATGGCTTTCCGTCATTGAAATTTGGAATTTTCTGATTTAAATAACATCGGGATTGGCTTGAGCATTTTAAACATCTGTTAATGTAAATAAGTGCAGTTTTGGTTGATTAGGCCTACTGATAATCATAACACTGTATTGGTCGGGCGTAATTGATTTAGAACAACCTCGATTTCGAGCAATAAATACACTAAACTATGGCCCACAAAATTGTGAGCTTCAAAATTTAAACAGCTGACAGCTGATTCCATTACTCTTACTAAGGGATTTTGCCGGTTTTGTTTTGTTTTAACTTTTTTTTGCGATAGTAGTAGTTGCTAGTAACAGATGCAAAAACCTGGATAAATCTGCACAAATTGGCAGCACTGTTGTAAATTCAGGTTAACAATTTTGTGATACATACTATAGTCATTATTAATTTGAAAGAAATATTTCTTAATCCATCATTGGGCGCTTTCACATTTGACGACATGACAACAACATGGCAACCACACGATATCACCAGGATATCGTCGAGCACCAAAATCAAAGTTATCTAATGGACCGTTTTCACACTTGACGACACCCCGCAAAAGGTCGGTGTCGTGTCATTGTCGTTGATTGGTGCATCCGACGGTCCATGTTGTCACTATGTAGTCCCGATATCGTTGGGCAGCAATTTCACTTAAATCTTATAGAAGCAGTTCACACTTGCCTATTTATCGGTGTCCGGTCTTTGACGTGTCGTAGCCCCGGTCGGTCGTCGAGCACACCGTCCTTCCCACATTAGTACAGAATGTATTGGTACAGTAAACGTTAAATTTTATTTTGAGAATTGCTTTATAATTATATTTAATTTATATAATTATTAATTGTCCTTTTAAGTGACAAATTTAATAACTTATAAATGGTTTTCTATTTTTACGTGATTTTATTATTATTAATTATTTTTAATCGAAACAATGTTGCTTAGATTAATACCTAAATTAAATGCTTTTAAAAACTGAACATTTTAAAATACAGTCAAAGTAGGTAAAATCCTGAATTAGGAATTTTTGTTTTTATGTTGAAATATAGAAAGAAAAAAAAGCCAAATTTTTTTAGAAATTTCTAGGTTATCTTTATTAATTTATTACAAAATCGGCCATCACAAAATCGGCAATGGTTGGAGGAGGGTCAAAGAAAACATTCAAATTCACCTAAAACTCAACAAGTAAAAAATTAGGAATGTCAAAACGTATGATTAACCTACGTATGCCAACAAACCTACATACTAACCCGGCTGTATATTGTGGATAAATAAATAAACCCTAAATCTCACAGAAATTCGATCGGTACCCACGTCTTAGATGACCCATAGGTGTAAGTTTTTATACATCTTCAACATTGGCACTTGATAAACCTTGAGATACAAAAAAACTGGTTAATAGAGCAAAGAAATTTCTAATAAGTTGAATTTAATTAGTTGATCAAATCTACTAATAGCTTAGTTCTCAAGATTGCAGCTTAACTTCCAATTCTAAAAACAAGTGCTCTCAAAAAGTTAAACAAAAGTTTTGGAACAAACTATGAGAAATCTTATGCAAAATCTTAAAACGGCACTGTCCACTACTGTAAGTTTAATAGTTTTCTTAAAAATTAAATAGTTCAAATAGTACTAATTCCACAACCTTAAGTCACATGCAGTGCCTGGGCACAATGGCCAGGTAAACCCATTTTTCATAAGAATAAATACTTTGAAACTGGTTGAATAGTGATCTAGTCATAATAGGGGTAGTAAGCTGTTTAGATATGAATTTAGTGCGTAGGTTGTAACTAAAAGAGGCAGGTATGGTTGACGGTTTGTAAGTTTTTAAGATGACGCCACCCTTTTAATAAGTTTGGCGATTTTTATGTCATCTCCGATTTTCTACCTGTTTCAAGGACCGATTCCTCTGATTAGTCTGGAAAATCACGGTCTACGCAGGTTTGTTGAGTCATAGGTATACAATTTGGTATATAGAACTGAACCTTAAGAATTGATTTTAGTTTAATAAATGTGTAATTCTTAAATGCCTTAACCTTGAACATGATAAAATTGTAATAAGATAAGAACGTATTTGGATCATTGACTAGTTTTTGAAACAAATTATAGTGTGTACCTTCGAGGTAACGTACTTCAATCAATGGATGGAACCAGAATTGTCTACTTATCCTATTTCTTTTTCTTTTTAGTCCAATATGACAAAGTAAGTAAAAGCGAATGTTGGACTCTGCCAGCTTCAACGTCGTAATTTTATTTTGGCAGCAATATTGTGTCGTTGTCATTTCGTTGTCGTGTCGTGTCGCCAAGTGTAAAAGCAGTAAAATTTAAAGGTGTCGTGTCGTTGTCCTCTCAATGTCGTGTCATTATCGTATTGTTGTCATGTCGTCAAGTGTGAAAGTGCCCATTAACGTAATCTTTGTCAGATCTACTTGATAGAGCCTATTGTTATGTTGTGGACACTTACATGGTACAGTGAAAATACGAAAATGCTGCTAAATTGTATTGTTTATTTATGTGTAAAACCTGCAAAATTCATTTGTGTGAAATACAATGAAATTTTGCTGTTTATATGCAGTTACTGGAATTTTATTCTATTTAACTTTATTAGTTTCATGTGAGTTTTTATGAGAAGATAAAAATATTTATGTACGGTATATTTTAAATGTATTTTGTTTTAAATTACATTTTTTTAATTTTTGCGAGGAATAAAGTGAATATTTTTTTATTCCTGGACTTTAATTTAGATAAAATCAATACTAAACAATCAAAGTTCACAGGTTTATATAACGCCATAGGGTCAAAGGGTTGTACATTATATATATAGATCATGTATATGGATTAAATTCGTAATCATGGATGAGGATAATAGTGTATATATATATATCTTATCTCATCCATATAATATGTGTACGGGTTACTATGCTAAAATTTTTCTTAAATTAGATTAGTTCATTCAAAGTAAAATTGATTATTTTATCAAGAGCAACATTAAAACATGCCATTAAAAAAATTTGTATAAGCTTAGCGGTACTAACTTGAAGTCAGATGGTCAATTTAACTAGGCTAAGATTTTTTTCTGGAGTTACAAAACTGTAGTACAAAGAAAAACCTAAAACCTATATTTTAGAGTTGTAATGAAAAAACTCTTGAAATATTATGTTAACCGGTTATAGGTTTAGTTACTAAACCCCTGTTTTTATGAATAAAAGATGACAATAGGGATGTATCGGTACCTAAAGTCGGTTCTCGGTACCACCTGTTCTTGGAAAAAGTACCGGTGCCGAGAACCGATGTCAAAATCTCAGTGCCGGTACTTTGGTACCACGGTCTATTTACAACAAAATAAACTAAAACCAAGCATGCCCGTCCTCAGTTTTCTCCAAAGATTACAATATGATTATAATTTTGAGATGACTTGGTAGTCTGATAAAAACTCCAATGTCTTATCTTATGAGTAAGTTATTGTTCAGCGTCCGTTTGTCTGGCGTGTGGCAGAGGGGGGTGTAGGGGGACCGTTGCGCGTGGGGAGGAGGGGGGCCGGCCGGGTCCGACGTTCGGTAACAACAATTGACTGATAAGACAGTTTACTTTATCTCCTATATCCTAAATTAAATGTCATACAAAAACAAATTATGGCTCATTTTTCATATAATTTTTAAAGTTGATAGAAATATAATCAAAACAATTTTTGTTGAAAAATAATTTACTATTTTGTTTTAATATTGAAACTTTAAAATAAACTTTATTTTTTAGTACTTCTTTGACATATACCAAATTTTTACCGCTAAATTAGTATTTTACTATACTATGTATGATTACTTAGTTTTTAATTGTTATTTTTAAAATTATATTTGTAACTGGTATCAAAAGTGAAAGATAATTTTTTTTTTAATTACTTATAAATTTCCGTCTTTAAATTTTGTTCTGTTAGTTTTTTATCAGTTTAAAACTATGAGGAAGATGGGGAAAAGCACAGAAATATGTAATAGTCATAAAATATTATATTTAGCACAAATGAAATTTGAAACTTCATTCATATCAATGTTACTTGAAAACTTAGGTTGATAGCTATTTATGAAGTAATTGTTTGATTTTAATTTGCATAGTGAAAATAAACTAAGTTTATTAAAACATAGATTAGTCGAAGAAATAATAATTAAGAATAAAAATACTTTTCAGCCCAAATTGTTTTTGGCCTGAGACCTATGGTTTTTACTAGACCTGACCTGAAGTGTGAGAGTTAAAAGCTGGCCTGCAGACCCCTAGATATGTAACTGTACATAAAGAAATTCCTAAAACAAACATTTTACTATTTTTATTATTTTTACTCAACTATCCTATTGATGAAGGTTTTCCCATACACACCCCAACACTGGCCCTTCCTTAATTGTCACTCACACATTCTCATGGTTCCACATTTACATCCTAGTTCTCAGGGAGGTAGCCAGGATTTTGAGAAGGGGGGGGGGTCCAAGACAGAGAAAATACCCGTGACCGTGGGGGGGGGGGAGGACGAGGATAATACTGTGTTTTAAATAACTTATCATGTAAGTACATACTTTGTAATATTTTCATAGGAGTATTGTATTTAATTGCAGTCTAGTTTTACCTATAAGTCAAATAATCTTTATAGAGAACTGGTCAATGTTTTCATATTTTTGATCACTTGAAATTAGATATGGTTTAAAAACGTTTTATAAACCTAAAAAGACTGTGTAAAAATCTGTGCATTTCTACAGCATTAAACGAAGAACATTTTCAACTACTCTCTTTGAATCACTACTTTAATCACTCACTTTGGCAACAGCTAGTGCACATTGACCCAGATCAAGACGCAATGAATCGATTTTTTTTTAAAGTACATATGAAATATGAGAGAAGGAATAAAAAAATCCTACCTCCGTGATTTTAGGAAATATCGCAACAGTAGTGATTTAAATAGATTTCGGATTCTTGGAGTTCTATCTAGCGCGTTTCCTTTTGATAGCACATCTAAATAGTACTATGGGTAATTGAACCACAGCGATAGTTGTTCTTTTAAAATGTTGCTTCGTACATACATTACTGGTATAATGTTACTTGAAAACTAATTCTGTTTTACATCAACTATAGAAAACTTTGGCAAAAGTTACGTTAGGAGCAAAGTTATTTGTTATCAAATTAAAATCGGTAGATTCGGTTAATTTTTTTTAGTGAACATACGTGTCAGGGACGTACATACATTGGCTACGTCCCTGTAGTTCTTTTACTTGAATGTGTTGGTTAATTTAATCCCAAAATTCTCTCTACTTTTAAAATATCACCTCAATTTACAAATATTTTTTCATCTCTCCTATTATATTAACCTCATTAAAAATAAATAATTGGTACCTGTACCAAGAACCGAGAACCGATCCTTTAAAAGAATTGGTACCGGTACTGACTTTGAAATTTTGGTACAGACTCATCCGATAGATGAGGTACACCACCCCCATACACCCACCTCTGCCACACACCAGACAAACGGATGCTGAACAATAACTCAGTGATGAGATAAGACATCGGAGTTTTTATGACAATATAAAAAAAAAACTTAAAATTAAGAGCTTAAATTTGTTTCCAGTAACAGGATCAGCCAAGGCTAAAAAAACACCAACTAAACCAAAGAAAGTAACTCCTGCCAAGCCTGGATTACCAACAGCTCCATCAACCAGTGTTGACATCACCACACCTGTAGCATCTACATCAATTGCTGCCAATACGACAGACAAGAATCATAAAGATAACTCCTTCAGAGAGTTCCGTAGACTTTGCGCTGAAATTGCCAATGCAAGTAGTTATCTCACTAAAACAGCGATTGTAAAAGAATTCTTTGATAAAGGAACAGAAAAAGGTTAGTAGAATATTTTTAATTCATTTTTTTTAAATTCAGGCTAGAGATATTTTCTGTCTAAGAAATTTTAAAATCCTAAAGGTTTTTATTGCCTGGAATTATATTTTACCTAAAATTTATTTAACCACCCTGACTTGGTATGTTACATAGACTTCTTCGTCTAGTCTGACATTTTGCTAAACCTGCACCACCCTGGCCTTGTGTGTTATATTGATTTCTTCGCTTGGTCCTGTATTTCACCAAACCTGCACCACCCTGTGCTGATGTGTTATATTGACTTTTTCGCCTAGACTGGATTTCGCTAACTTTATTTAAAATTCATTCTATTTTTAAAAGAAGTACTTATTAAATTTGTCTTTCCACACTCATAAATTCCTACATGAGGAAAAGATAATATTCTTTTCTGTTAAATTTTAGCTATCTTCAATAATCCTTTCTTAGGTATGACATTACAAGTGGTTTATTTGTTCTAAACATGCTAAATTTTATATTTAATCAAGTTAACATGGTGTATGAATGATATTACAAAGACAAAAATGTCCTTTCTTTGAATATCCAAAGATAAAATTTAGGTGTAATGCCTGTTATAAATTACGGACAATAATAATTCACAATTAAATAGGATTTTAGTCTAGTAAAATTAGCTCCAAAAAATGCTAAACCCTGTAGTAATTGCAAACTTAATGATTTTGATCGATTCTTCTGTAAAATTACCCGAGAAAAACAATGGTGAAAAGTCTACCACTCTCCGAGGCTGCGTTCACCTGCTATGGCCGATTTGTCAAAATGGCGGCTGTTCTTTTGTAAGTTTTTGTTAAATATCTCTCAAACCAATAAAAACAGCTTAAATGTGTAAAATAGTAAAATGTAGAGGATAAAATTCTGCACATTTTGGTATATAATATGTATTGGTAATTGCATCCAACTCTCGTAAATTAGTTCTTAAAAGATATTTTTCATTTTTCAAATTGTAAAAAAATTTTCCAATATAAAATGAGCTATTACGGTACGTGTAATGATAAATCTAACCCCAACGGCATGATAACTTTTTACTTAAAGGTCCTTAGAACTCAAAAATATGGTTTTTAAAAATTTATATAAATGTATGCATTGATAGAAAACAATTTTTTCCCCTTTGGGAACCTCGAAAAAAATAATTATTATGAATCAGTTGAAGGTTTATCACGATATGTTGATATTAATAAAAATATGACGCTTTGTTGAGTTCCCATAAGAATAACATGGGCGAATTTATGAAAATCTTTATTTTTAATTTTCTCAGCAGCCAGTAAAGACACGGTAATGATTCAAGATACTAAATTGTTTGTCTTTTTATGCTCTTTTGGATAGTACCAACTAAAATAGTAAATTTTAATAAAATTTATGTGAAAAAAGTTATAAACTGTTTTTTTTTACCCATAAAAACCCCCATAAAACCCAGTTCCCACAGTCCGACCGTCCTGGTTTACCAAATCCTACAAATATACCTTGTTTTACACCTCTCTACCAAATTTGATCAAAATCGGATATTTTGGGAAAACGTTCTTAGATTTAAAAAGATTTTATGTATATAAATATACATACATACATAATTATATGCATACATTTATATAAATTTTTAAAAGACATATTTTCGAGTTCTAAGGACCTCAAAGTATAAAGTTATCATGCCGTCGGGGTTAGATTTACCATTACAAGTACCGTAATAGCTCATTTTACATTGGAAAATTTTGTTACAATTTGAAAAATGAAAAATATCTTTAAAGAACTAATTTACGAGAGTTGGATGCAATTACCAATACATATTATATACCAAAATGTGCACAATTTTATCCTCTACATTTTACCAATTAAAAAACGGAGGGGAATGTAGTCTAAGTTGGAACAGCCAGCGCTCGGTGAACTGCCCATAAAAATAATGGTTAAATATTTAACATGTGACCTTTTTTCTTATAAGACTTTTTTATTATAAGTATGCTTATGAAGCACTGTCATTTAACTCCAAGATGAGTTAATTGTATTTGTTAACAGATGGCTTTCGAGGAGATATTCTTCTTTGGTGCCGACTGCTTCTCCCTGGAGCTGTCAAGAGAATTTATAATTTACAGTCAAAACAAATAATCAAACTTTTTAGTCGAGTAAGTATGAGTTTGATTTAACGTACCTTATTCAAAAAATGCGTAGTTAAGCACACTCTTTTTCATCTGCCTCAGCAACATTTAAAATTTTGCCTCATCCAAACTGATGACCTGCATTTTTAACTTTAAAAAGTCGTTATTTTTGTTTTAGTGCCTTCGATCTGTTATCCGTTATTCCCGCAATACATAACTGTGTCGCATTTTGCATTGCCAGGGTTTTCTTTATAATTTGGGTTCCTCAATGTGATTGAAGAGGCAGTACAAGTATTCACACTGGAGGGAAAGGAAGTAATTATTCACTTTCTAAGTGTCAGTCTCGCGACTGCACCTTTGTTATGTGGAACCAGCATAATAGGCCTTTTTATCCTTCATCAGTTTTTCTTATACCAAAGGTAAAGTACTGTAAAGTACTTTACTTTTGGTTTGTCTTTTATTTTTTTAGTATAATACTTTAACATTGTATGTCTTGGTATGTAGGCTACCTATATTGTATTTGATATGTTTTGGTAAAGGATTCAATGATTGCTCCCTTGTGATATTTTCACTTTATAAGTTTACTATTGGTTATAAATTAACATTTTCAATTTCCCATTATCGGAACGTTTCTTGTACTAGCTCATCAATGGATATAGCCATGATTGGTCATTGCAACAACGAAAACTATGACTCACGACTGACTTGGCCATATTGATACAATATTACACATACTGGCAAACAAAGTACCTCTCTTAAAAGTAGATCAGTACAGCGATAAGAACTCATCTTCTCTCTTCGGTAATTAATCATTCTGGTGAAACCAGGACCGCTTGTTATTTTACCTCAATTAAAATAAAAGACCATTGTTTTAAACAAATATTTTAAACAACATTTATGACATTTAGAAACAAGCTGTCAGTTTAATAAATAAAGTTAAGTACCAATTCAACCAAGCACCTTAATAGATAATAGATCATGTTTTTAATTTCAGATCTTTGGCACAAATCAAGATGAAATGTTGGAAGATTTGGAGCAAGGAGACGCCGCTGAAACTATAAGATTATTTTTTGAACAAAGTAAAACAGTAAGTGAGGAAATAACAAAGTACATATTTTTTATATATTAACTGTTTTGAACTTTAGACAACTCTAATAAATTGAGTGTTGTAATGCACAAATTGTAAGGTGTTCTGTTTTCTAATAGTTGGGTTAAGAATGAATTTAATTTTTGAAATGTTCCGTTTTGAATGTTTCTGATGATGCATTTAAACAATTCATTTGAAAAATCAATTTTGCGATCCACAATAATGTTTGCTTGTCTATGACTGTTTAAAAAAAAACCTGAAAACAATCTTGTGAAAACTATGAAGTGCTTTTAGCGAATTTCCTTTGGAAATAAGCTATTACCGTCGTTTTCATGGGAGCTGCCGTTTATATCGTTGTAGGGACACCTCTGCGATTACATAATTTTATATATTGAGTTGTGGCTTTTTATGTGTACTTTCTGGATACGAAGTGATTATTTGTCGGAAACACATTTAAAACTGCACAAATAACGATTTACTAAAAAATTTAACATGGGCTTATATGGGAAATAGAATTTTCAATTTTGAGTGTTTGTGAACACGATAACTAGTGCAAAAATTGTCTGATCATCATGAAATTTGGTACATTAATGTAAAGTTAGATTCTCTTGGATGAGTTCGTTAACTAGTAAGATCGGTATAAAAAAATTGTCAGATCATCTTGAAATAATATCACACACTTATGTGAAGACTCATAGTGTGTGTTTAAATGTGTTATGTACACTTATGTAAAGATTGCCATTAGAAATTCGCTAAGTACGCAGGTCTGCTGCGACGGGGGTATTTAATATTAAAAAATTACAAGCATCATTCAAGAGTATAAGGTGTAAGCTCCCTCTTTTGATACCATCTAATTAAATTGAATCAAAGAAAAATTTGGTGATATCGCCTCACCAATTTGAATGCACATTTAGAAAATACACTAAACATTTCAAAACATTTTGAATGGATAAAAAATATAAGCGGTTTAAATTATGCATCTGAAAATCTTGTGTGAAAAATTTAGTGTGGAGGACATGAATTCACGTCATACGAAATTTAGCATGTGGTGTGTTGGTCTGCTGTTGGTAATTGCCATTGTTGTTGTGCTACCCACAGATGACTCATACATCTACAGCCACTTGAGTCTTGAAGCAGTACATCAGATCTTTGGGGGGACAGCTGATACTCCAAAAACATTTAATCAAAAAATTTTATTCATCAATAATTTTTAGTTTTTATATTTTATATTAGCGTATTAACTGTGTCAGTGATTTGCTTTAAGTTTTAGAATAATTTCCAAATTGAAATATGTAAGTAAAATATATTAAATCTCCACAACTATATTATGAATTTAAGGTAAAAGTGTTTATAACCTAAAAGTTTACTACCATGAAGTGAAGCTATGAAACTATTTATTTATTTATCCGCTATTCAAACCATTGTTTTGATAAGGGAGGTTCTTTACATTTCATTAGATCCTGAGATTACGAAAACCAATATTAAATATCCAACTAGTACTGATTTCAAGTATTCGCTCTTTACATTATCAAATGTTAGATCAAAGACAACCAAATTCCTCTCTTCTATCAAATTCAAGGAAAAGAGACGACTCTTTAGGTATAAATGTAGATTAGAGTTTTCTCAGCTTAATGCAGTCAGTCTATTTATCATTCTTTTAATATTATTGAGTGGTGACATTGAAACAAATCCTGGTCCCAAATCAACCGATGACAACAATATCAAGGCAAAGTGCCCTTACTGCAATAAATCCATAACCAGATTAAATTCCCACATAAAAGCATCGCATAAGAATGAACTAGACATAGACTTCAATGTTCATCAAGAGAATAAATTGTCAAAAACTTGTATCAATAAGAAGAATAAAGAGGATACAATTCCTATAAGTCAGATTCAAAATAAATCTGAAAGTTTAGAAGAAAATAAATACCAATTCAATTCTTTGGCTTCTGATCACCATGCACCTGGCCCTTCTAACAAAGGTCTTTTTACTATGGCGATACCAAGTGGAAGAGATCAAAGATACATGCGACCCTTTTATAAAACACTAAATGATAGCAGTGATGACGAAATTCTTCCTTCCTCATCTAGATCTACTTGCTCTGAAAACTTTAATATTTCAGTTACAAATTTTGTAGATGACAAAACTATCGACCCTAATATCACCAGAAACCAGAACTTAAACAGCTCAAATGATCTTACTCAATCCAGCAATAAACATAACACGGACGATCACATAATGCTAGACAGTTTAGTAACTGAGCAACTGGAGATAAGTGGACATAAATGCACACATTGTGGTATGGGGTTTAAGAGCAAGAAAGGTGTCAGAATTCACACAACTAAAAGTCACCCAGAAATTCATAGACAATTGATCGTTGAAAGACAAAAGTGTGATAAATATCGACAAGCCGACCAAAATGAACAAGCAAAGAATAACGAAGCTACTCACAAGGAAAAGGGTAAATGTGGAATGGATGATTATGAAGAAAATTTAGTTTCTTGGGTAAATAGATTTAAAAACCAATCCAATTCAGAGACATTTTTTCAAGACGTACATGAATTTTCAATGTTTTTGGCAAATTGTATTGACATGTTACCTGGTCCTAAGCACCCTGCCCGTAAGTATTATATGGCTAGGAAAAACAAAAATTTCACAAAAAACATAAACAACCATACAAAATCTACAAACCCAGAGAGAAAAAATAAAAGAGACTGAGAAAGAAGGCAACAAAAATACAGGTACGACTTAGCCCAATTCTATTATCATAATCAAAGACGGAAAGCCATTAGAATGGTCACAGAACCAAACTCAAAAACTTGCACTATTGATCTCGAAACCGTAACAAAATACTACTCTGACTTCTACTCCTTAGAAAATTGCAACACAAGGCAGCAGTATATTTCAAAAATAACAAATGCTGAAAAAATTATTATGGATGAAATATATCCCTTGGAAGTAACAAAAGATGATGTTATAAGGGCAACGAAAAAAATACGAGTAGATACAGCTCCGGGTCCTGATTGTGTGTTGGTACGAGCGATTAAACATCCACTTTCATCTGAATGTATAAGTTTAATTGCCACAAGAATGTTGAAATCAGGAGAAGTTCCGACCTGTTTTAAAAAGGCTAGGACGGTATTAACATTGACTATGTACACTACGTGAAATAGACCTCTCATCCAATGCTTTTAGTTTGAGGCAAAAATTTGGAAGTTCGGTGGACGCCGCACCAGAGTCGCTGCCATCGATGTTGTTATTATTTAACTGAATTTACAGTGCTGCAAAAACACTTCACCAAAACATAACCATCAATAAACATCAAAAGTCTCATGGCCAGGGTTAAAACGGGTGGCAGAACTGAATTTTCTATCATATGTTACTTGTACTTCGATGGACGCCGCACGAGATCGCACCACCGTCAATATGCTTCACACACGCCTATGCTATGAGAAGTCTACTCACGTAGTGTACAAAGTCAATGGTATTAATCTTCAAATCTGGAGATCCAAAGAACATAAATAACTGGCGCCCAATTACAATTTGTTCTCATACGACGGGTAATTGAACGAGTGTATGATGTGAAACTAAAATCATTTATAACTTTTAATGAATTTCAAAATGGGTTTACAAGTTCTCCAGGCACTCAAATAAATACCTCAATTTTGAGATCAATATTGCATAATGCAAAATCTCACAAGAGAGACGTTTCAGTAGTGTTTCTCGACATTAAGAAAGCATTTGATAATGTGGGCCATAAACATTTAAAGAAAACTCTTGAAGCTACTTGTGCACCAACAAAATTGTGTGAAATAGTTTATAAACTACAAGAAAGTAATTCAACACAAATTGAAGTAAAAAACTCTAAAACTAAGAATGTTCAAATTAATAAAGGATTAGTGCAAGGTTCACCCCTCTCACCAACATTATATAATATGGCAACTGATCATATCATGTATGAAATGTCCGAAAACAGTGTCGCCACACAGTATGGATACAAACTGGATGCAGATTTGAAACCAATTACAATAATGGGATTTGCGGACGATACTGTGATAATAGCGAAGGATAAACTCTCTGCTGCACACCTTACTCAAATGGCCATACAGTTATTTAATGAAATAGGTTTGTCAGTGAACCTTGATAAATCATCCATATTAAATATTCATAAAGGCAATCTTAATTATCAAAATCTATCATTCGATGACTATAATATAAAATCAATTGAACCAAACCAATCCATTTGTTACCTCGGAGCTAACTTTGCAGACGACATAGTTCTAAATAAAGTAGAATTTTTGAGTTAAGTCCAAAACAAATGAGAAATGTTAATATCATCTCCTCTGTTACAGTCTGATCAAAAATTTTGCATTTTAAATTCATCAATTTGTCCTTCAACCATTTACTCATTTCAGATCACACCAATAATAATTATTTCAGACGGGTTTTTAAATGATCTAGACAAAATAATAAAATCTTCATTAAAAGAAATATTAAATCTTCCTTTTGATACACCAAATTGTATGATACATTCCCCGAAAAAATACAAAGGTTTAGGCCTCTTCAGAGCTAAATGGGAAGCAGTACTCCAACAACTTAACTGCATCACAACTTTAAAGATCCAGTGCAACAAATATATAGATGCAACAAGAAACTTTGAAGATGAAATTAACTACTGTTTGACCCGACTTGGCCTTCAAATGAAAGAACAGTTTATTAATACGAGGAAAAATACCCTTGATAGCAACAAAATAAGGACAAGTTTAAGGGAAACAATGTTTGAGGAATGGGCAAAATATCCCCAAAAAGGCAAAGGTGTACCCCTTTTCAAAGAATGCCCTCCATGCAATAAATGGATTTGGAACCACAATGGACTATCCTCCAGTGAATGGCGTGACAGCATTAAAATGATTGGCAATGTTGCAGCAGTGCGTGCACTACCTGGCAGATCCCAAGACAACAACCACTGTCGGCATTGCCACAGTGAGATTGAAATACTTGGCCACGTCTTGGGTTTCTGTCAGTACAGCGAAACCCTGCGCAACACACGTCACCATCGAGTCCGGTCCATCATTGCCAATGCATTAAAAGAAAGTGGTTTTAATACCTATGAAGAAGTCCATGGCATTGCTGATGAAGGAAGCCACAGGAGGATTGATATAATAGCCATCAAAGGTAATAAGGGGTACATCTTTGATCCTACCATACGATTTGAGAATAGTGAAAATCAACCAAATGAAGTCAATGAAGAAAAACAGAAAATATATCAA
The DNA here is from genome assembly GCA_030545055.2 of Neoaliturus tenellus. Taxonomy (NCBI): domain Eukaryota; kingdom Metazoa; phylum Arthropoda; class Insecta; order Hemiptera; family Cicadellidae; genus Neoaliturus; species Neoaliturus tenellus. The sequence goes on from CM061531.1 coordinate 158,448,287, forward strand.
CCAACCATCAATTATTATAAAGAAAAATATAAATTTAATAGTATTGAAATTTTTGGATTATTAATTGGCGCAAGAGGAACCATTCCAAAATTCTCCGCAGATGTATTCAACAAATTTAAAATATCAAAATCCAACGTCCAAGAAATTGTGATAACCACTTTAAAATATTCAGTATATATTTTAAGAAACCATTTTATTTGGCATAAAAAGCCCACAAAATTAGTCCATATGATATAAAAATTTTTGTAATTTGATTTGTTTTTCTTTGTCTATGGAGGCAACTCCAGAAATTGGGGAAGTGTTATTCTTTTGAATAAATTTTATTTCATATAGTGTCAATGCAATGTAGCCAAAATTTGAAATCTCTACCATGAGTTTCATCTAGGTTCCAACCCCAAGGCTCACCATTTGTGGTGCTATGCTCAATGTAATATCTTTTTATTACATCCTTTTACATTCCCTTTCAATTATTAAAAAATAAACATTCTCACTCTAAGAAAGAAAAAATCTTATCCTTTCCAATGCTGTGATGGCATTAAATTATACCATAAACATATATAATCCAAACACTTAATTATATTTACTAAATATTGTCCACTGATTGGAATTATACCAAAAGTTCTGTTGATCTGTACCAAAATAGTTAAAATATATTTTATAACTGAAACATCTATTCTTCCTATTTTGCTAGCATTTGTTATTAAAACAGCTGCCTATATTCACTGTATTACCCTTCTTCCATAAGACTTGAAAGCGTAGGGTGTAGCCCTGGGAACTGATGTGAATAATTATAATGTGATTCTGCTCATCTACAGGAGCATACCTTTCTATCAGTATGCGCAGATTTATCCTATGATGCACAAAAGCTGAGAAAAAAGTAGAAAAAACATGCCTGCGTATTAATATACAGTATATGTATTAGAAGATAAAATAGTGAAGAGGTAGGTCAATTTTTTTATTTATATAATTTAATTGTGATACTTCCATGGAATGTTTGATATATTTTCAACGATTTAAAAGAAATATATTTTGTATCACCTGAGCTTACCTGAATTGTTTGTTTGGCAGATTACTCCAGCGAAGAAGAGTCTTCTCACTTTACCTGATGTGGACCAGTTTTTGGAAAGGTTATCTAAGCTCACAAGGGAAGATGAACAGATCAATCACTTCAAACAAATTGTTGACAAGTTAGTATTCTCATTAATTACAGGACCAGACATGTAATTTCTATGAGCTTTTCTTTTCTTTGAGAATTCCATTTGGAAGATGTTACTCCAACTAGTTGACGTTAAGCTCTGATTTTTAAAACTCAATTTCACGTTTCCTCCACAAGGCCTTAATTCTGCATATAGCATGCCTTAATTGGATTGGATTTTTGCAATATAAATCTTTGCAATGTGAAGAATTTAATTTAACTGTTGTACTTGTTGATCAAAAGCAAGCAATTTAATTCATACTATCCATTTCATCGCTAAAATGTTATTTTTAGTTCTAAATAAATTACACTTGACAAATCAAAAACTGTTATCAGTTATCACTTAAACTACACTTTTTTGGAGCTGTAAGTTTTAACAGATGTTTCAAACGCTCAACAGAATCCCAATGTAATTCTAACAGGAAAATTTCTAATTTTAATGATGGATAGCCTTTTATTGTAAGTACGATTCTCATAAATTGTTGGTGAAAACAACTGTAGACGGAGCTCTATCCAACGACACCAAAAACTTGAAAATTTTAGAAGGAGTGCCAGTTACAATGAAACGTTCAACATCTTGAACAGGCCTAAGTTTAGATTTGATTGCATTATATACCACCCTCTCCTATTTTGAAGAATTTATGTGAGTGTTTATCAATAGGCCTTCTTTTCATGAAATCGCACAACTTATGCAAGCAGTATTTCAAACCAACGTCCCATCTGTTGATATGTTCAAAACACCATTATGAAATTACAGGAAACTCCCTCTTAACAGGCCAATTCGGGACTAGGCCGTGACAAATTGGCCTTTTAATTTAATCCAAGAAACTTCTAACAACTTTAAATTGGTTTTCTATGGTGTAAATGCAATAATAAACAGAAAATAACACTAAGATTCAGATTCAAATATTTGATATTTCATCACGTGATATTGTTTTATTTTGTTTCAGGTGTACTTCCAATGATTTAAAAATGATAATACGTCTAATCAAACATGATTTGAGAATAAATGCTGGCCCCAAACACATGTAAGTCAAGTTATTTATAAATTCATGCGTACTAAATTGCATAAAATTAACTTAACACTTTTAGTAAATTGATTCACATGCATGTCATTTTCAATTTTTTTTTTCTGCACATTGCTTTCATCTTTTATTGATGAACTAGCAAACAGCCCGTCAAAAATGACGGGTAATTTTCATGATGATTATTCATGAATTTGATGTTTACGTTTGAAAATGGTCACAGAATTTATTAATACACAGACAACATAGTATTAAAACTAAAATTTTTCCATTTCTTTAGATATGTGAACAGTTGTCTATATATTAATAGGCAAGCATGTTTCTTTTCCTCCATTTTTCAACGCTTTTGAGCAACGTAAAAGAAACCCGCGCATACCGTTTGAAAGGTAGAACGGTATCTAGTGTCTTGTAGATGAGCAGAATGGTATTTTGATTTGCATTGGCCCCCGAGACTACACCCTACAGGCTTTGAAAGTTTCAATGTCAATCTTATGGGAGAAGGATAATTGATTGATCATGATACAACTGTTATAATAACAAATTATAGTAAATCAGGAAGAAATGTTTGTATGATCTATAATTCTTGTTTTTTAACTAATTATGTCAAGATCAACTAAATATTTGGTCAAATTTCGACCAGTGGGCAATTTCCTAGTCTTCTATAATAGGCAAACATGTTTCTTTTCCTCCTTTTTTCTCAGCTCATGTGCATCACAGGAGAAATCCTTGCATACCATTAGAAAGGTAGATGCCGTTAGATCCTGTAGATGAGCAGAATCCTTTCTAAACATTGGACTCCAGGGCTACACCCCACAGGCTTTCAAAGTTTCAATGTTAATCTTTTGGAGGAAGGAGAATTGATTGAATCATTAGACAGCTGTTGTAAAAACAACTGCTAAAAACAGGAAGAACAGATGTTTCAGTTATAATATGTTTTTTAACTTCTTGGGTCCAGATGAACGACAATTTTGGTCTAATTTCGAGTAGGATTTGATCTCTATATCATTAATAGTTTATAAGTTTAAATAATTTATAATACTTACTATATGGTTTTACAATATAGTAGGCCTATGAGACTTAAAAAAAAGATAATGATTAAAGGTTTTTTAACCGTAATTCCATTTATTACATTCCAGTTGTATGGCCACTTATTTGTAACTTATTAGTATAATTTCACAGACTCAGAGTGCATTTAATTTGCCAGAATTTGGAATTTGTATCTTATTTGTTAAACACTGGAGATTTACCAATTTGATTAAGTGTGTCTTCAACCTCTAGCATTTTTGCCTCCCTACGTTCTTGTTTAATTTTGTTAGATCCACACAGAGTCTAATGTTCCCATTAGGTTTTGGTATCACCACTATCGCTGAGCACCATTCTGTTTGCTCTTCCACAGTGTTTATGCATCTAATTGAACCTTGCTTTTAAGTTCTGACTTGAATTTTTCGCGCAATGGTATAGAAGTACATTCCTGATTGTACTAAGTGTCACTGCATTGTCCTCTAAGTCAATGATACAGTAAGTTTTTTACCTTCACTAAAACAATATTCAAAATGTTTATTCTTTGTCTTTTGTTTCCACTTTATTTTCTTCTCCTTTTCTTGTTCTTGGTATTTCTTCTTGTATACTTCAAGACTCATTCCTTCCAGTTCATAGTTCCGCATTTTCACATTTTGGTACTCCATTGTTTATATCAGTGGAACAATAAACCAACTGTTAAACGTGTAGAATCATAAGCCTACACGACATTAAAAGGATGAAAAATAAGAATATAAGGGCGTTATATGACTTAGTTATGAAAAAAATTTATGAATTAAAATACGGTGGGGAGAATTTTACAATAAAAAGATTATGTTTATTTAGTTGATATTTATAAAAAATATGTGTAAACAAATATTAATAAATAACTCGTAAATTTAAAAACATAAATTCAATCATCTATATTCAATAAACTCTCATTATAGTATAGCAACCAAAATTTTATTAAAATATCAGCTGTTAAATATTTATTTTACTGGTTTAAAAACCACTGCAACATTGCGTGTCCTTGATTTCATTTATATCTGTCAATTATCATAGAATTGAAAAGTTGTCTGTTTTGTTTACAAAATCACTTTGTAAATCAGCAGTGGTGTCAAATTTCAATGTAAGCTATGGATCACCTGGAGCAGTAAATAAATCGACAAAATCACGCCTTAGATTGGTCTAAATAAGGTCTAATTTTCATTTTGCGGCTTTATAAGGCATTTGCCGAGGAATACCATATTTTCCCTATCATCTAGGGGCCATAAGAAATCTATTGACACCAAAACAGCCTCGATTTGTTTAGTAGTTCAAAGACTACTCTCTCTAGACCCTTAAATGCACTCTTTTATTATATAAGACTATTTACTATCCAATTAGTGTTTTATTGATGAACTATTTGATAACCAGACTTGCTTGTAATATTTTCGTACATAGTAGTGATGTGTCAATGCCGAATTTTTAACTAAGATTCGGAATCGAGAAATGATTGAAACTGAATCAATATTAGAATCTGAAAGATTTGATCGAGAGATCCTCCGGGATCTTGTATTACAGAATTAAAATTGTATTGGGATTTTGTATTATAGATCTAATTTAATCAGAGCAGAATCAGGAACTAAGCGTTAAAAAATCATGCCAAAATATTTAGTATTAACAAAAATCAATAAATTTGTAGGCCACTGTTATCGGTTGGCATAGAAAGTAGATTATTGATCCGAAATAAATTATGTGAAGAAAGGAAGAATATGTTGTCTTGATATATAAAGGGCTATCCTCAATAAATTTTATAAAGTGATGTGAGATAGCTTAAAGTAATTCTTTTAAGTCTAAATATCACCTTTCAAAAGGATTTAGATACCGTAATGTTTTGATTAATATAATAAATGTTAAGTTTAACAACTTGTAGCATTTTAAAAACGTATATGAAAATAATTATGACAATGATGACTCACACTATAAATTTTATTTTCTTCCGCGTTATCCGTCTATACTCAGTCTTAATACATGTATATCTGAGTTGTTCTGGAAACTAGTGCTGACAAACAGCAACAATTGTAGAATCAAACAGGGGTTTTCCAGTGCTTCCAAGCAGATGGAACTGGAAAGTAGTCTCTGGCAGTGCTGTGATTGGCTAATGGCTATAGCTTTAAGTCGGACCCCAACCACCATGCATACTAGTGAGCTCTCAATAACAATTCGATTGAAACCCGTAGTTTTCAATATTGGACTGTCACTATGATGGTAATCGAGCTAGTTGTTGTTATTCTTAGAGGTACTAATTTTGTCAACTAAGTAACTCAGGAAGGCAACTTTCAACTAACATATAGAATTTAAATTTGGTTTAGGTTACCTTCTGTCTCCAGCTCAATTGAAGCCGTTGACTACGACCTAGGTTTCGACACCAATTGTGATATATAGAATTTAGTTGTAAAATAAAAATAAAATTTAGCGAAACTATTTTTAGTTTTTTTTATATGCATATAACCTTTGTTTGCCACTTGGTACAGTAATAAATTGTTAATCTTTAATAATATTGAATGAAAATAAACCAAATTACTTTTTTTAGCTAAGAACCTTTTAAAAATGACTTTTGTCTATGGATAGAGCTGTAAATAAAAGTAAAAAATATTATTAATCATTTTATGAAATAATTGGTAATTATACCTGAGATGAAATTTTCTAAATTTTCTTGATTAATTTAATTAATGATGAAACTTTAGGGTTTAAAGGTTTCAAAATATTTGGGAATAGATTTTTTTAGATTCGGATTTTAAATTGAGAATGGAAAATCCTGGATTTGACCAACAGTATTAAATAGTTTATCTCACGGTTAGACACCCTAATTGCAGTGTTGCTTTATAGATTGGAAGGCATCCATCCGGATGCGTACCAAGCGTTCCAGACCACAAGAGACATCAGCAGCGTAGTGACGAGTGTAATGCCAACGCGCAGCCAGTCTGGCGTGCGGCAGACGACACTCAACATTGATGTGAAAACACTCACACCTGTCCTGCCCATGCTGGTATGTTACTATTGTTGTTGAGGGAGTCTCATGTAAAAGCCACTGCGAAAGAACATTTCAAAGGCGCAAAATGACATAGCACTTACTGCCTAACGATCATATGTACGATATAGTTTAAATAAGCTATTGTGCAGATCATACACGTTTGCAGATAAGTTACCCCAATCTACTTTTAGGGGGAGGGGTATTAAACTTGGGTTTGAAAAAATCCCTAGAGATAAATATCAGATCTTTGATTGCTTAGGTGTTTTATTGCTCCCAGTAATAAAGCCAAAAACATATGACCTTCCAAAATTTGATTTTAAAAATCACTTCTGTACTTGCACTCCCTTCAATTTAACATGAATAAAGTTTACTTGAGCATGTTGATGTTGAATATTTTAATAAACAAGTTGAAATATCTGGTTACTGCATTCATGTTTAAGTTTTTTAATGATTAAATACTTATTGTCTGATGAAATATTTGAGTTTATGCCATGTTGTTATAAGACATCTTCAGACGTTCACACATTTTTATTTAACTGTACATTACAATCAAGAGTATCTTCTTGCTAACCATTGAGTTAATTCAAACTGAACAAAAAGATTATGAAGTGAGGGACACTCCTATCACCATGGTTTAGGTTAGTAACCCGAAATTTTGATAAATTTTGAGTAAGTTGTGAACATGCCAGATGGGAGACATCACATCAAGTTTATTGTTCTGTATATACCGGGTGTTCATAAAGTTTTGCCTTGATAAAGAAACCGAATAGTATGAAATGGTGGTTTGGTAAGATAAAGTTTTATTTTTAGTTTTAACAAGTGACTTCTTAAGTTTTTTTACAGCTATGCCCAAACTCAACTCACTTCAATGTGTATGCCTTGGTTAAATGTAAATCTTCTAGACGATTTTATAGTTAATTTTTTTAACAACCATTTTTTTGTTTCAGTTAACGTTTTCTGAGTAATGGACGTCATTGCATTTATTATTTTATCTTTTAGGGCCATATCATACGAGCGCTACTAACGCCGCGTTGATAGCGTCGCGCTAACGCCGGAAAAAGTGCATATCATACGTGGCGGCAAATGCGTCGCGTTGATACCGTCCCGCTAACGCTAACGCTAACGCCGGGTACATCATACGTAGCGTCTTCCGGGCGCATTTGCCGTCGTGGCACTAATTTTATTTCCAAGATGGACACCATCCAGTAGGTTGTGTCAGCTATTTGCACCTACTAGATATAGTCGAAGAGTACTATCAGAGGAATCCAAGACGATGGGGAACTCATCCTGTGCTTGGTCTTGGTACCTGCTTGGTCTTTTTCTGCAGCTGTCATCTCATGCCAGTTGTCGTGCATGGCCTCCTCAACCTCGTTCCAGCATTGTGCCTTCAATTGCCGGTTGCTATAATCACTCGACTTTACGTCATACAGAGGAGGAAATTTTTCCTCCAGCACAGAAACAGAATAAATAAATTTCTCTGTATCAAACATCATACAGACTGAACTGCAATTAACTGCAAAGTATTTCACTGATATGTGGCCACTGCCCACTGGTAGCGGATCCCTCAGGTACTGCCAGTGGTCGCGTTGCAAATGCGTCCCGCTCGTATGACAGGGTCCCGGCGTTGCTAACGCGCGTTGCTAACGCGTCCGTCCGCGTTGGCAGCGCTCAGCGTCGGGCTAACGCGGACTCGCCGGCGTTGTTAGCGTCCGTATGACATGCTCCATAAGAACCCCATTGCCGGGTTGGAGCGTTATCAACGCGACGCTATCAACGCGGCGTTAGTAGCGCTCGTATGATATGGCCCTTAGAGTTTCTAAATCAGAAACTCGGGAAGAATAAACCAAATCTTTGACGAATCAGAGAACATACAGAAATTCAAAGAGGTCAAACGTGGCGAACAAGGTGGCAATTTAGTAGGGCCATCACAATTTGTCTTTTGTAATACATTATAAGTAAACTGCATTGATGTCAATCAGCTGAGTTTAGGTGTTAAAAAATTAATGAGAAAAAAACTTGATTAAATTATTTTCTGGATAGTAAGAAATGTAAGATGCGTGTGGCTATAATGGTGTACATATAACAATTGTTATGAAATCAGGGCAAGTCTTTTGGACAACCGGTATATTTGAAACGGTATGGTACCACACAGTTATGGTATGGTGTATGAAGTAAGACAAAAACATGAATAACATTTTACAGAGTTTATTCTGTTGAGGCTAATTATTTTTTTCAGGCTGAAGCCTGTAAGTCAGTGGATCAGGCAATGAAAAAGTGCCCAAACGGAATGTACGCTGAGATCAAGTATGACGGGGAGAGAGTTCAGGTGCACAAGCAGGGCAACGAGTTCAAGTTCTTCTCCAGAAGTCTCAAACCTGTTCTGCCACACAAAGTCAGTCATCTGTTTTTGTAATCTAATGTATGATTATGAAACTTAACCATGGCAAAATTCTAGTACTGAGTTTTAAGCTTTATTATTTAATCATCTCCTGTTAAAATGAACATTTATTCGTACGACTACAAGACAATCTCTTCATTAGCCAGCTTTACCTTAAAGTCCTCTTTGTCTTGCTTATTCTATACCGCGTGTCCCACAAAGAGGTTTAAACGTTTGATTTTATATTACTTGCCCACTTTTGCAATGTTCATTTTGAAAATATACAAAAATTTTAAAGTAGGTTTTAAAAATAGCTTGTGAAAATTTCAGTTCTCTAACATTTGTAGAAACTAAAATTTTGGCATATTGAAAAAAGATAATTTAAACAGTGTTTTGAATTTATATAAGATATTTTAATAGTCATTCTAGTGAAGAAAGGCATTCTGATCATAAAACTAAACCGTAGAATATTGAAAACTAGTAATGGGCCAATTCGTCGATACTCAATACTAGGGGTCCTTGAATTTGGTATCGATTCTGACCTAAAATATGCAAAGTTGTATGGTTTTGTAATATTTCCCACATATAAAGTTGACAAAAAAAAAAAAAAACAAGATTATAGCCTCTTAAAACCAATTATTATCATCAAGAACTTATTAACTCTGACCTTCATTATCACAAAACTTCTGAGAGTAGATGACACAATACGTCGAGAAGTTATTTGGGGACATGACACGTCCCCCAAAACCATCATACATTTCATTAACAAGCATACCAGAGGCTTGGAGCGCTAGTCAGACTTCCCTAGCTTGGGTTGTGGTTGATATCCGAGTCAACTCTACAGCCAATCTCATCATTATTAGAATCATGATGTTTATATTCCATCTGTTTGAGTTGCCAATGTATACGATTTGTTTGGAAAGCCACTGACTGGCTTGTATCATACAATATTGTTTTACCCTGTCCATATTACGGTATTACATAACATAGTTTTTCCTCGTGTTACATTTTTAAATATTTACTAACTCAATATTGCGCGATTTTTTTCTATAGTGGATGGTTAATAAAAGGTGCATCTTCAAAAATATGAAGTTATAAGACAGTACGATAATTTCACTGTAATTACAATAATCTTGTAGCTTGAATACACTGTATCTACAGTAATTTTTTTGTTTATTTGCATTTTCCATCAAAAAAATCACAACTTTAATTGTCTTTCGTGTTAAATGTATATTTTGTGTATTGTGAGCTGTGATATCATGGATAGACATGTTTTTTCACATTTTATTGTTTTATTATTATTTTCTGTTTTTTAAGATTAAATTAAAAATGGGTTTTCATGGTGTCTTGGAGTTTATATCCATAATAGGCCTGATATTTTAATACTTTTATAATTGTTTTCTTATTTATTCAATTGACTTTTCTGTTTTTACCTAGGTCCATTACAATTTGTTTTGATAGTATACAATACAATACAATACAATCTATATATTAATACGCAAGCATGTTTCATTTCCTCCTTTTTTCTCAGCTCGTGTGCATCGTAGGAAAAATCCGCGCATACCGTTAGAAAGGTATAGTCCTGTGGATGAGCAGAATCACATTCTAATTCGAATCGGACACCAGGACTACGCCCCACAGGCTTTCAAAGTTCCAATGTTAATCTTATGGAATAAGGAGAATTGATTGAATCATTAGACAGCTGTTGTAAAAACAACTGCTTGGAAAACAGGAAGAACAGATGTTTCAGTTATAAAATCTTTTTTAACTTCTTGGGTCCATATCAACTGAAATTTTGATCGAATTTCGATCAGGAGGCGATCTCTAGTTTTCTTTATTGTGCATTCATTAAGAATTACATTACTGACCGATGTAAATTGTCCTAGTACACTCCGATTAAATCCCACTGAACCTCAAGAAATTTATGAGATAATAATGAGTATGAAAAATTCAAATTCAGCCGGCTATGATGGAATAACTCATAGAGTTATACGTCATTGTGCAGTTTCAATTGCTTATCCTCTCTCAGAAATTATAAACTCGTCATTTTCTGAGGGTTTATTTCCGCAAGAGCTTAAACACACCATAATTCGTCCAATTTTTAAAGGCGGAATATCTAGTCGTCCAGAAAATTGGCGTCCAATAGCAAATGTTTCAACCTTTTCTAAAATTTACGAACAAGTTTTTACTAGTAGACTGTTAAATTTTTTGCTTCATTATAATTTGTTAAATAAAGATCAATATGGATTTGTTAAAGGTAGAAATACAACAGATGCCATGATTAACTTCGTTACAAAGGCAATCTTGGCACTGGACGAAAAATGTAAAACTGTTGGAATTTTTTTAGATTTACAAAAAGCATTTGACTGCTTGGATCACAATATACTTTTTGAAAGGCTTTTTATGCTTGGAGTGCGGGGCCTGGCATTGGAATGGGTAAAATCTTTTTTACAATTTAGAACTCAAGTAGTAAAAATTTAAAATGTGCAGTCGGATAGTATTAATGCAAACTTTGGGATCCCCCAAGGCTCGGTATTGGGCCCAATGTTATATATATTATATACAAACAGCCTTAAAAAGAACTTCCCAAATCTCCAATTAACTATGTATGCGGATGACATAGCTATACTGTTCAAAAATAATTCTTTTCATAATTTAGAAATTGAGAGTTTTGTAGAATTAACAAACCTTTATCAATATCTAAACAATAATAACTTACATATAAATCCAAATAAAAGTAACTGTATATTTTTTTCAGGTCAAAGAACCATTGATATTGAACCACAGATTTTTATGAATGATTTTGAACTTCCGTTCTCTCCCGAAAGTAAATACCTTGGACTAATATTCGATCAACATTTTTCTTGGGCACCATATATAAACACTCTTTGCTCTAAATTGTCATCTCAATTATTTTTAACAGATTCGCTAAATTCAAAAATCCATTTCTAATTTGATTGATCTACACCGCGCTTATAGAGTCGCGTTTAGTATACGGAATCATACTTTGGAGATCCGCATCCCAGAGTGCTCCTTTGCGAATTTTCAGACTGCAAAAGAGAGCTATTCGAATAATGGCGGGTATAAATAGACGCACTTCTTGCAGAGAATTTTTTAAATCTTTTAAAATTTTAACATTGGCATCACATTATATTTATGAAACTTTAATTTTTTACATGTATAAATATGCATCATTTATAATAGGCACTGACGTACATCCTCATAACATAAGACACCGTTTTCAACATAGACAAACTCCCCACAGATTGGCAATTTCAGATTCACTACCACAAAATCTTGGACCAAAACTATTTAATAAACTCCCAGAAGAAATCAAATTGCTTGGCGACCCTAAATTATTTAAAAACAAACTAAAATCATTTCTTATGGAGAGAGCTTTTTACTCAGTGGATGAGTTTTTTGAAACGTAGGAATTTTTTGTGGCCCACAGTATTTGTTTTTTAATGTTAATGTATTGTTTTAAGGTTATCTTGAAGAATTTATGTTAAATATGTATGTATGACGTTTGCTATACAATTGTATTGATTGTCACATGCAATAAAGGATTTTGATTGATTGATTGATTGACAATAGTGTCAAAAATACATAAATTTTATCGAATAAAATGAATAATAAATGAATATTATTATATATTTTATTATACAAATAAATCGTATAATAAATGAATATCGAAATTTTTTAAAATTGTGTAACCCCCACAGTATATTAAGCTACCATTGGAATCTATATCAAATGCAGAATCGAGAATAAATATATAAATTTTAGAATCGGAAACGAGAAATTCTGGAAACGGCCTATCTTTATTGAATATACTACAAGTATAGCCTAAAAACTTTCAAACTGTAATCCATCCTCAGCGACACTATGTTAACAGCACTTAACAATAATTAAAACGTACCTCTTAAAAAGAAACTCTGCGGTATCTGGAGAAGTTCCTCTTCAATTACTTGTTTTAATTACTCTTTATTATTGAAGCTATTGCATGAACTTAAACTTGTTATAAACCCCCATGAAAAGAAATCACACACTGTTAATCTAGGGATCGGGTGGAAAATGTGAAAAATTACTTCCTCAACCAAACCAACACCCATGAGATTGCATTTAGTAATTCCTTGATGTCAAGTTTTGCTCAACATTTAAAGCCATTTTTTAAACTTCAGTTTCAGTTAAACTGTACTGGAGAAAGTTGTTTTTGTGGTTCAAGCAACATTCTTCAGTAAAAGAGCTGTTCAACAATGAGCGTCAAAGCTCCAGCACAGTAAATAAATCAGGTAATAGCTCAAGAAAGTAATTTTAATTGGAAGGAAAGTGGTGAAATTTTTGATATGCCACCATTTTGTTTTAATAAAAGTGTGCTGAAATTTTCACAGAATACTTTTAAAACTTACCTTAAAAATTATACTGCATAGAATTTCATAATGGTCGGTGAATAAATTGGCGCGTAATATAAAATCAAATGTTTAAACCTCTTCGTGGGACATCCATTATAAGAGGCCTGTATCTTTGACTGAAATTCTTTCTGTTCTTTAAAATATTAATTTTACTATCAATATAAACTAATTTTGCATAATTTATGCAAATTAACTTAATGGCAAAATTTTTAAGAAAGTAAAATAAATATAATTTAATCTACAAAAGTAAACAAAAAAACTTGTGTAAGATGTTATCTTAAAATAGTCTGCTTTCAGGTTTACTGCCTCTACCTGCCCCAATCTGTTTTGTCCAGTATTGTCTGTTTGCAGTGTTTGCCACCGTATCCTGACTCATATATTCTAATGCTATTCAACTGGTTCACCACTGATTGTAGGTGAGCCATCTCAAAGACTACATCCCGCAAGCCTTTCCGTACGGTCAAGACATGATTTTAGACAGTGAGATCCTCATGATAGACATCAACACCAGTAAACCTCTGCCCTTCGGATCACTCGGAGTTCACAAGGTTTTCTTATTTTTTATAAACATTTTTTCACACACTATCATATTTGTATAAGCTGTTTGCCCAAATGTTAAGACTAAACATTCTTGCTTTTCATAGGGGGAAAACCTTCAATGAAAAGTTCATTGTTGTATCTGGAGCCTCTTATGGTCCAACTGTTCTGAAAACTTGTCATTATGTAGTTAACAGCAAGGTATTTTATATAAGTTTAGATCTTTTGGACTTGGAAAATCATAAATAAAAATTTCTAAATTAATAACACAGAAGTTGAAAAACTAAAAAAACATTAATAAAAGTGGTTCAAAAAGCAGTACTGTACCCAAAACAATCATTCCTTTAGATACAAATTTGCTTAGTTATTTAAAAACTTCAAACTCTGTTAAAGGTGTTCCTCCTCAATATAACTAGAAAGATAGTTATTCTCTTTCCGAGAATTTAGACGTTTTTTAAGTGAAAATTTGTGCTCCTGGTCTAAGTTGTATCCAAAAGTAGCTAAAGAGGATAAACATTAACCTTCTATGTTTGCAGAAAGCAGAATTCAAAGATGCCAATGTCTGCCTCTTTGTATTTGACTGCATCTACTATAATGGAGAATCTCTTATGAATAAGTGAGTTGATCATGATTCTTATTTGTAAAATGTAACCTATAAGTATTAGTGTAGTTTTATAGTAAAGTTCTTTACTATGTAGACTGTGTAATTGTTGTTGTTGTGATCTTAAATTTTAACTGTTTTTCTTATTGAGCTGAGCCATTGTTTTTGTTTAAATATTTTATCTAATGTTGTTACCTTTATTTTATTTGTTAATTTTTTTTTTTTAAGAATGATAAGTACAAAATAGTGGTTAGATAAATCTGTGATATTTTATTTATAAGCATTTTTTTTTAACCATTCAACCTGGATTGTTTTTATTCAATTAGGCTAAAATAACTTATTTGACACAATTGGTGAATGTGACTTATGCTAAGAAGCACCGATTATATTCAACTTAGTTTTAATGACGAAGTCCATTGTAATTACAGTGTAATTATTGAACGACTAATAAATATTGTCTATTGTCTATTGTCTGTCTATTGTCTATTGTAATAATTATTTTTATTTATTTTTTAGGCCTCTAAAAGAAAGGAGAAAAATTCTGGAAAAGAATATGAACGAAATTAAAAACCACATCGTCTTTTCAGAACAGCAGGAAATACATGTGGGTAATCCTTAAATAATAAGTTTACATTATGTTTTGTTTGAGAAATAGTTAGCGATTTATAATTTTTTTTAGCCTCATAAACAGTTTTATATATATTAAATTTAGTAATACTGTGTTTAGAACTTTGGGAAGTCTATTATTTTTTTTTTTTTCATTGAAAAGCCACCCAAAAAATTTGACTAGAGTAAATGTCAGTAAAAAATATGTATAAGTTTGATTTGGATATATTTAGAAACTTATTTATTCCTTACTCATATTTTCTCAGGACCCTAAAGACCTAGAGGCCAAGATGACAGAGGTTTTCAGACTTGGATTAGAAGGACTTGTCTTAAAAGACCTAATGGTGAGTGAAAAACGATGTACTTTTTAATAGTTTGGAATAAAATTTAAGTAATAAAGTGACTTTTTTGTAACTAATTCTTTACAACTTATTCTGAGAGTTAATCAACTTTTTTATTTTTCTAATGAAACTATAGGGTTGTTAATGCTGTAAGACTATTAAAAATAAATAGGGTTGCCCGCTGGTCGAAATTCGACCAAATATTTTGTTGATCTTGAGCCAATTATTTTTTTAATGTTTTATAACTGAAACATCTGTTCTTCCTGATTTGCTAGCATTTGTTACTACAACAGCTGTCTAATGATTCAGTTAATTATCCTTCTCCCATAAGATTAACACTGAAACTTTGAAAGGCTGTAGGGCGTAGCCCTAGGGGCCAATGTAAATAAAAATTGAATTCTGCTCATCTACATGACACTACCTTTCTAACGGTATGCATTAATAGAAGATTAGGATAGTTAATCAATATTTTCAAAATTTAAAACCATTTGTAAGTTTTTTGGTCCACTCAAATTTTGTGCTTATAGACCTTTCTCAAAGCACATTCAGCATATTTCAATAATTAAATACTGAGTTAAATGAATCATTCATGTAGAAACAAATCACATGTGTTTTTTGGCAGAGCATCTACGAGCCAGGCAAGCGGCACTGGCTGAAGGTGAAGAAGGACTACCTCATGGATGGGGCGATGGCAGACACGGCTGACCTGATCGTGCTGGGGGCATGGTACGGCACTGGCCAGAAGGGTGAGCAAAAGATCATTATTTAAAGTGTTTAATTATATATATATATATATATATATATATATATATATATATATATAAGCATAGAAAAACTAACCAGGTACAGTAGTCTCACGCAACGCTAATTACTGTAACGCGAAATTTTGTAGTTGAGCCGGCCAGATCATAGGAGGCGCTGCGAGCAAAACCGGCCAAGCTACGTTGCCGATCTGACGGTTGCTGGCCCTCCGGCCGGCCGGCTGAATCCACGGATCATTAACATAGCTTGGGCAGCTTTGCTCGCAGCGCCTCCTTTGATCTGGCCGGCTCAACTACAAAATTTCGCGTCACAGAAATTTGCATTGCGTGAGACTTCTGTCCCTGGTTAGTTTTTCTATGATATAAGTTAGGGGTGTGCGAGTACTCGAAACTATCGAGTATTAAACTCGAGTATTAACTACTCGAGCTCGACTCGATGTTTTCAAAACTACTCGAAGTTTGAGCGAGTAGTTTGCCTCGTTGTTATATTAATTTTCATAAATATTGCACATGAAAATGTAAAATATCATTTGTGTTGTATTTTATTTCAACCTCAATCCATTTTAATCATTAAGTCAAATAATTTTTCCAGCCTACTTTTAACTTTTGTCATGGTGACGACGTGATGAGATGTCTGAAGTGACGACCAAAGGAATGAAGCAGGTTAAGTCGGATCATAAACTAAACGGAAAATAAGTCACGACACCCAGCCACCAAGGTTATATTTACCACTCAACTGAGCAGTTGTCAAAGCATCAATTCTGAAACCTCTCGCTTGGAGCGCTGGCAGTAAAGATACAAGTGTTTCAAGCATTGGCCAATAACAGTAACTCTAGGCGCTAGTTTTTATTCCACCCACTTAGAGCGCTAGTAGCTGCAGGGCAATTTATCATTTGTAGTTTTGTCACTTAAGATTTAATCTGATGAAGATTACGATATTGTTTGTCAACGAACTTCAGAAGGCATTGGATGCATCACAATTTGTCCGGCCACACACTCCAACAGACAAGGCGAGGCGAGGCGGGGCATTTTGACTAAAGGCACTTGAGCGACAGAGAAAGCATTGCAAGAGGCGAGGCGAGGCAAGGCGCGAAGACGCGGACAGGCGTCTTTAGTCAAGGAACATACCGCTTGTCGTCAAGTCGTCTGCATTTATTTGTTTTGAGTTCTAATCTGATGCTGATTAGGTTATGTCTTTTTATCACTGATCGTATTTTAAACTGATTTGAACGTATTGTCTCTTAATTATATTGATGTCTAAATAAACAGACTAGAAAAAGAAAAAGTATTTTATTTTGAAGTCTTTAAAAAACTAAAAATGACTTTGCTAAATGCTTAGTATAGAAGCTGAAACTAGGTTATATTTTATGGTTGCAAATAAAATGATTAAGTCCTATTTTTTCGTGTGGTGCACTGGGATGTTTGCCTGGTGAGTTGTTTTGGGCTATTGCAACTCTCTTTAGTCATAGCCTAATAATAATTTAGTTCAAAATATTCATGACAGGTACAATTAGGCCCAATTAGGCTAGGCTAATATGAATGTTAACGTGGCAAATTATAAATATGCTTTGTTTTAAAGTTTAAAAATAACCTAGTTGAATTGTTGGTAGATTAATTAATTTGATATTCCTAATTTAATGAAGGCAAAGGCCTAACTAATAAAATGGCCTTAATTTTTCTAGGCCTACTACTTGCTTGTCTTTCTGTTGACTGCACAAAAATTTGATTCCAAAAATTATCTAGTCCAATCCTGTTACTCTCCATTCCAAACCAAATCTGATTTAAAAACTCACTATCTGCACACATCTAAAATTTATTATTAGCTTCTTTATAAATTTAGTAGAATGAAGTAAAACAAGTCAAAGTTAGTATGTAGCATACAGTATAAGTATCATTACCTGTAATTAGTAGTTTTATATTGATTGATTCCACTTTTTTGTAGCTTGTTAGGCCTCATTAGGTTTCTGAATTACTTACAAAAAATACTCGCTCGAAAATACTCGATACTCGAAAAAATAGCTAACTACTCGACTCGACTCGACTCGAATGAAAAAATCACTACTCGCACACCCCTAATATAAGTGAACCTTGGCGATAGTCTTATGGAGAAGATCTCTAAGAATTTATGTTTTCTTAAAAGTACACCTCCTTTGGAAAGAGTTTGTGGTCATTACCAAATGGTTAAATATTAAATCCAGAATATTTGAGTGTTTCGATTACCTGATCAAAATACTAATTTCATCAGCAAGTAATTTTTTAATTACAGCAGTAATTTTTTCAGCAGGGATTTTTTTTGTTAATTTACACCAGAAGCAGTGTAAAGGTGTTTCAAGCACAGCTGCAGGGATAAATGATCCAAAACTGTTTTGTTTACTGTCTGATTGAAAGATACTAATCACTAATCACTATTTTGAGACAGGGACCTCACGATACTTTCAGGATATAACAGTAGGCTGTGAGGTTGAAAACTTGTCAAATTTAATAAAAGAAAAGTGGATCGGCAAAGTTTTATGATTAAATACATACAATTTATTTGTATCGATGGTAAACAAATGATTAACTTTAAAATGTGCAAAGACTGTAAGAGAACAAGGTTCTGAACTTAGACGTAATGAATGTTTTAGTATATATTCACAAAGCCAATTACAAACTCAACATTCCCACGCTGGTAGAGGAAAAACATGTTTCACATATAAGACTTCAACATTGTAAATTGCTGTAACCCCTTGATTGTGAGTGAGGGTTCATGGTGTGGTGACTCTGACTGTGACAGGTGGTATGATGTCCGTGTTCCTGATGAGCTGCTACAACCTCCACATTCGCACAGTCACCAAGGATCATTGTTGTCGTGTTTGTGAGTGTTATGAAGGTCGATGGCGTGGTGACTGTGACTGTGACAGGTGGCATGATGTCGGTGTTACTGATCGGCTGCTACGACCCCCACGCTCGCATTGGTCACCAAGGTTCATTGTTGACTTGTGTGTGTGTTGATGTGTGAGGGCTGATTGTTTGATGACTGTGACAGGTGGCATGATGTCGGTGTTCCTGATGGGTTGCTACGACCCCCACACCCGGAGGTTCTGCACGGTCACTAAGGTTCACACCGGACACGACGACAAGACACTAGAGAAGCTACAGGTATGTGCTGTAGCCATCTCATTAAACCAGAACTAGCTTACTGTAATTTTACAGTGGATTAATTAAGCAAAAATGAAGTTGTAATAAGTACAGGGTGTCTATCAAAAACCTCGACAACTTTACCATCCTCCCATCCTCTTTCCATGTAACATACAAGTTTTCTAAAAAAACCACATGAGAAAGTGGCTCAAAAAGTTTTAATCAGAAGCAGTTTAATCAGCTGGTTGGTTTATATTGTTGCTTGGTAAACAATAAAAAATAATTTGTGAGTCCCACAAGAATCGCAATGGATGTTGGTATTAAAGTGCAGTGTAAGGAAAGGTTTATTGAAACCAAGCCCTAATTGTTGGTCTTGAAGGAGGACTCCTATTGTATCTTGTCCGAAATTTCCGTTGAACAACAACATAAGGCTTGGTTTCAATAAACCACTCCACACACTGCCCTTTAATACGAACATCTATTGCGATTTTTATAGGACTCGCAAATTATTTGTTATTGTTCACCAAGCAACAATGTAAACGAATCAGTAGATAAAACTGATACTAATTAAAACTTTTTGAGCCACTCTTTCAGGTGGTGTTTTTAGAAAACTTGTATGTTACATGGAAAGAGGATGTGAGGTGGTAACGTTGTAAAGGTTTTTTTATAGACACCCTGTATTTATTTTTAATGTTCAAGAAAGAAAAACAATTTTTATAAACAAAATTTTTTAGCGAATTTCCCCACAGGGAACATACTATTATGGTAGTAGTCACTGTAAGACTTAAGCCCGGGACCATGTAATTTTTTTGTTTTGAGGTCCCCAGAGGCCAAAAACACCGTTCGTTTAAATTCATAGATATATTTATATATGTCCGTTAATGCGATAACTTTTAAAGGAAACCTCCGAGTTTGATTAAATTTGGTGCAAAGGTGTAGGACAGCATTTGTCAGGTTAATTTAAAAAACCAGCATGATCGGACCATGGGAACGGGGGTTCCAAAAGGGTCAAAAATGGGTTTTTGGCATTTTTACCCTTAAATTTTAATATTTTAGAATTTTAACTTAATCCATTCAAAAGAACTTTAAAACAAACAATTTAGTATTTTGAATCATTAAAACAGCTTAACTGGTTATGGAGAAAATTCAAATCAAGTTTCCCATGTTATTGTTATGGGAAAACCTTTAAAAAGTTATGTATCGCTTACTTACCAACATATCTTAACAATACTTTTTATGAACCTTCACTTGATGCAGCGTAACTAATATTTGATCAAAAACGCGCATGGAGCAAACCTACATGCTAAATCCCATGGTATTCTCATGGAAAATAAGTGTTTAATATGAGAGAGATGGAGATAATAAGGTACGGTATCTGTTCTTAATGAGCTGATCAGCTGTCTTCTGCATTTGTCTAATTTGGAATGTTTATGTTTTGGGATTTGTAAACAGATAATTCTCTTTGCATGGCAGCTTTGGATATGCACTTTTATTACTGTTAAAAAATATTATTTTTAAATATTAATATATAAATTATTTAATAAAAATAATTAGCTGAGAAATAAAATGCCATTAAATATATTATATTTCCCTGTAAAGATTGGTAATCATATAAACAAAAAGTTCATTGATAATGAAACAAAAGTATCTTTGGAAATTTTGAGTATGCAGGTCTGATGCAGGTCTGCTGCGACGGGGAAATGTATTTTTTAAATATTTGTTTATTAAATATATATTAAATAATGTTATTTAAAATATTGAGAAATATGTTACCGTTTATATTGCATAAATTTATTTCATCATTATGTGAATGATTTTTCATTAGATACATATTTTACAACCGACTTTTGTTAAAAATCTGTGTAGTTTTGGAAGAAACTATCAATAAAAGCAATTACAAATAATATCTTAAAACTATAACTTAGTGTGTAACTTTAACTCAGTTGTAATGTAACAGAGGACTACCTTATAGCATTTGGTGGGAGGCTTTTCTTGTTGGTAACCTTCCTTCACGGTAACACTTAAATAAGAATCGGAATCAGTTGCTTTGTCGTTACAAAAACGTTTTGTACTTGCTACTAGCATAGCTACAAAACAGGTCACATTGTCAAAAAAAAAAATATATATATATATATAAAAATATTATATTTATAATAATATAATATTTATGATATTTTTTCATAAATTTGTAAAATTTATGTTAGGTTAGGTCAGGTTGGATGATCCGTTAACACAGAGATGAGTTATCTTCCAGAAGGGAATTCTTATTGGTGGACAGCAAATTTGACATAAAAATTATTTTATTTTTGGAGAGGTTGAAAATTTAATTTTAAAAATCGATAAATTGCACTGGTATACTAAGTACAGTTATGGTTTCATGGTTTTCAGACTGAATTGGACATGGTGAAGATCAGCAAAGATGCGTCCAAAGTGCCACAGTGGCTGCACTGCACCAAGACCATGGTGCCGGACTTTGTAGCACGAGACCCCAAGGTATGTAACACAAACAAGCGTGAAAATCTTGAATGTTTGCTATCCCTTCTTGACTATTGGAAAATATGTATGCTACCGTCAAATTCCATTATGAGCGTTGGGTATGATTCACCAACAACTCAAAACCCACTAGTGTTCAATGTATGGTACTACTTATCAGTTATCAGCACCGCTCATTTTAAATGTGTTTATGGTAACGGGGTGTATTAAACGTAGATACACCAAACTTAGTTCTGTTATCTTTTCTATTGCTTGTTTGACAACAATGTGTATGATGTCAAGGTACAAAGACCAACAAATCTCTCTTACTTTTAAAACCCTAAAAATTACCAGAAGTTACTCTACAGGGCCCAAAAAACTCCCTAAAAAGCAACCAAGGTGACTACCCACTTGAACCTCCCCTGGGTCCAGGTGCTCCTCTGTCCTGATACAAGGAAGTTAGCCTATACAGTGACTGCATTTCTACTGAGTGTCAAAGCACTCAGTGTTTACCTAAATGCCTCCAGCACACTTCCCACACAACCTCGACTGGGTTAATACTCCGTACAGCCTTCTAATATAATATATACACTATTTCAATTAATAAAAACTCTCTTTACAACCCCTTTTCAAAATGGGTGGTTCCTACAACCGACAAGTACCCTATGCATATATGTGTTAAAAGTATAGTAATTTAATTTGATTCAGTTGTGTTTATGTTGTTAGCAAGTTGCGTAAATCGCTCAAGGTTTAAAAAAGAGAGTTATGTGCAATGACTATCTGGTGTGACCTACATGGGTTTTACACTAACACTTTTAACTTCAGGAGTTGACAACACTGGTCTAAAATTGGTGAGGAACAGTCAGTGAAATCCTAAGAAATTTTTTTTATGCGCATTAAGGTTATGTTAGTGTTTTGTAACTAAGGTTCTGTCAGAAATAGCACCTAAGTAATATTTTATGCATAAATTGAATTTTTGAAGCATTTCAATCGTTTTGAAATATATAGTTTCTAATTTATAGTTCATTGAAATCAATTGTGAATGTCAAACTTGTATGAGCTTAACACGATTTTAAACCAAAGAATGAAACTAATTTGCTAAACTATCAAACTGGATTAAACATAACCACTGCTAATTGAATTATAATAAACTTTGTACAGCTAAGTAGTCAGCTAATTATTGCTTTTGATCTGAAGTCATAAAAATTTCAATCCCAAGGGCGGTTGGTGACAACTTTAAATAACATTTTTTGTAGGCACAACCAGTTTGGGAAATTACTGGAGCTGAATTTACAAAACATGAGGTCCACACAGCTTCTGGAATATCCGTGAGGTTCCCTCGAGTGACACGAATTAGAAGTGATAAAAACTGGGAAACTGCGACGTCGTTGCCTGAGCTTCAGGTGAGTGCTTGTTGATGTTTTTGGTGGGGAAACTGTGACGTCGTTGCCTGAGCTTCAGGTGAGTGCTTGTTGATGTTTTTGGTGGTGAAACTGTGACGTCGTTGCCTGAGCTTCAGGTGAGTGCTTGTTGATGTTTTTGGTGGTGAAACTGTGACATCATTGCCCGGGCTTCAGGTAAGTGCTTGTTGATGTTTTGATGGTGAAACTGTGAAGTCGTTGTCCGAGCTTTAGGTGAGTGCTTGTTGGATGTTTCTGGTGGTGAAACTGTGACGTCGTTGCCTGAGCTTCAGGTGAGTGCTTGTTGATGTTTTTGGTGGTGAAACTATGACATTGTTGCCCGGGCCTCAGGTGAGTGCTTGTTGATGTTTTTGGTGGTGAAACTGTGAAGTCGTTGCCTGAGCTTCAGGTGAGTGCTTGTTGATATTTCTGGTGGTGAAACTGCGACGTCGTTGCCTGAGCTTCAGGTGAGTGCTTGTTGATATTTCTGGTGGTGAAACTGTGACGTCGTTGCCTGAGCTTCAGGTGAGTGCTTGTTGATATTTCTGGTGGTGAAACTGCGACGTCGTTGCCTGAGCTTCAGGTGAGTGCTTGTTGATGTTTTTGGTGGTGAAAATGTGACGTCGTTGCCTGAGCTTCAGGTGAGTGCTTGTTGATGTTTTTTTGGTGACACTGTGACGTCGTTGCCTGAGCTTCAGGTGAGTGCTTGTTGATGTTTTTGGTGGGGAAACTGTAACGTCGTTGCCTGAGGTTCAGGTGAGTGCTTGTTGATGTTTTTGGTGGTGAAACTGCGACGTTGTTGCCTGAGGTTCAGGTAAGTGCTTGTTGATGTTTTTGGTGGTGAAACTGTGACGTCGTTGCCTGAGCTTCAGGTGAGTGCTTGTTGATTTTTTTATGGTGAAACTGTGAAGTCGTTGCCTGAGCTTCAGGTGAGTGCTTGATGATGTTTCTGGTGGTGAAACTGCGACGTTGTTGTATTTTTTAAATAACAATTTTCGTTTAACCTAGTTTAATTCCACAATTTGAAAATGCCAGTAATATAATATCATTCGTTTAAAATTAATTTTGTTTACTTATTTTGGCACTGATCTATAAGTTCACTAATACAGTACTATGGTTGGGAGAAAACTTGTTGGCCAGCAAGGAAAAAAGGAATTGAGGGGAAGCTACCTCCACCTCAGTGATTTATAGCTCTCCTATTGTTTAATTAAAAATGTTTTATTAAAATACTAAATAATACTAAATGTGTTTAGTATTACTGCACTGGCCACACTACTAGACATGTGGCCAGTTAATTTCCAAGCATTTACATTATTGTCACTTCTGTATTTTTAAATAATGGAAAAAATCATTTATTCAATCATTTATCATTTATTCAATTAAAAATGTTTTCTTTTATTTCAATGCTATATAACAGCTGATAGTGATGGGGATATCTTCCCCTTCACCAGCCAACAAGTCATCTCCTAACAATATAAAAGGTGTTTTTAACTATAGTTGTTCTAATTTTTGTTAACACACTAAAGGCTATACTCATGGCTGCCTCTGTCGCAGGACCTGTATAAGAAGTCCAAAGACACTTCTGACTTCACCCTCAGTGGCACTACGGCTTCTACATCCAACAATTCCAGCCCTGCATCGTCCCCGAGGAAGCGGCCTGCATCTAGCGAGGAATCGCCTCGCAAGAAAAGAGCCTCCGATCCTGACCCCAACCCAACCACAACGTCAGTCGGGGACGTAACACCCGGAAAGGGGAAAGGGAAACTCAAGCGCACTACGGTTGTGAGTAACAAGCTTTGTTATTGTATGCATTATCACATGTCTTCTACAAAATATTTCTGGTTATCCCCTTGAACACCATAGGAATGAGTATTTAGGTTTGCTGCCATGGGATGTCGTTTAAAAATGTTAGTTGTTAGGAAATGTAATGGTTAGGTTAGGTAAATATCAATTTATATCAATATTCAGCTCTTTTTAATTTTCCCCATAAACCCTATTGGAGTGAGTATGTAGGTTTGCCGACATATAGGTATTGTAAGCAAATAACAGTTAAACCCTACCTAGTGAATGTACATACCAAATTTTACCAAGTTATGTCAATAAATAAGTGAAATACAGGGTTTTGTTGATTTCCCATAAGATGAACATGGGAAACCTAATTTTGGTTTTTTCCCGTAAACTGTTGAGCCAGGTTAAAATTTCAAGATACCAAATTGTTTTTTTTTTTCAAGCTCTTTCAAATGGTTTTATTTAAAATTGTTGAATATTTGAAAATTGAGGTCCAAAAATGCCAAAACCCCATTTTTGACCCCTTTGAGACTCCATAAAACCCCGTTCCCATAACCCGATCATGATGGTTTGCGAACTCCTGTAAATAGACTTAGTCTTACACCTTCATACCAAATTTCATCAAAATCGGAGGTCCCCTTCAAAAGTTACCTCGGTACACACACACACACATATATATATAAATGAATATACAGTATATGTATAAACAAATGAATGAGTATATATAAATGAAGGAATGGTGTTTTTGTCTTCTGGGGACCTAAAAATGAAAAAGTAAAGTGGTCCTGGGCTTAGGTCTTACCATGGCTACTACCGTAATAGCTTTGACCATATACTATATAGACTAACGTGCATAGACTTCTCATAGCATAGGTGTGTGACACGTATTGACGGTGGTGCGATTTTCTGAAGTACAAGTGGTGCATACATGAAGTACAAGTGACATATGATTCATAAATCAGTAATACCACTCTTCTCAACCAAGGATGAGACATTTTATAACTGAGGGTTATGTTTACGTTGTGGTAAAGTGTTTTTGCAGCACTGTAAATCCAGCTGAATAATACAACATTGGTTGTAGCAAATCTGGCGCTGCGTACACAAACTTTCCAAATTTTGGTATCAAACAAAAAGCATTGGATGAGAAGTCTATTCATGTTAGTGTACATAGTCAATGGTAATAGTGTATTCCCTATAGAGAAATTCGCTAAAAGGATGTGTGTTCACAAAAAATGTCATCACCTATTATATATGCAAGGGTACACAATTTTTTTTTACTTTTGTCAAAACGATCCTAGTTAAATTTTGTGGTTTAAGAAGAATCATATAGTAATTAACTCCCTCTCATTTAACCAAATTTTTTATGCAGCATTTAACGGATGTCTTGGGTAACAATTTCACTCGGGATATTCTACAGGTTGCCAAAGATGATGTTGAATCAAGTAGTCCCCCACCAGAGAAGAAACCAAGAATATTGAAAAACGTAAGTTTATGATGTCTGTTTAAACTTGACCGTACATATTAATCCATTGGCATACTTAGAAAGAACATACCCATGATGGTGCTCCAACATATCTAGAATGGAACTTCTCCGAGTTGTGTCACTGCTTGTAGTTTGACATTTATCACTTTGGGTGAAAGTGTATATTTTGCTGAATAATCCCCTATTGGAAGTTGAACGTAATTCTGCACAGAAAACAGCCACTTTCCCTGAGGGATCGCAGCACTTGCTGGATACATATTTTTTTGTCTGAAAGTAAGCAATTTGTCCTTGAAGGTAATTTTAGTTTGAGGTAAGACATTGTCATATTGGTAACTCACGATCATGGTAACGATGTTGTGGGTCTGAATCCACTTTCTGTCAGAAAGTTTCTCTCAATATCTGGACTGTAGTATCTCCCCCCCCCCCCCCCCCCCCTTTCTTGTCTCATACAATCCACACACCGATCAATAGCCCATGAGGTCAGGACAAATTAAGGCAGCAAGAGGCCTACAACCTCTTTTAAAAAGTTTTTATGGATTCCTAACCTATTTTGGAGTTCAAACATGTTAGTAACTATGTGTAGTTTGGAGGTGTTTTTGTATTGAAAATTCTACGGCCATCTTCATGATGGAGTGAAATCAATTAGTATAATGATGATTGTGAATTATCTTCAAATGTGTCTGAAGAGCAAGATGAATTATTAGATTGTGTGACAAATAAGGAAGTTGTAGCTGTTTTTATAAAAGTCTCTAAAAGTGCTATAAAAGGAGAAATTTCTGTGTGTAGTAAAGTAGTGAAATATTTGTATTGGTATGCCAATGTATTAAAATGGCTGGATTTGTGGATTTATAAAACTAACGCTAAGGGCAAAGGTTTTGTTGCAAAATTTTAACGATGCATCATTATTACAGCCATTTGTGGTTCTGATTTTAAATTATTGTTGAAGAAAACAGTTTTGCTGTAACAATATATATAGATGAATACGTCTAATGAGTATTTTGATGTTGTATTTCAATGAACTGCTTTTTTTGTAAACAATTGACGACAGTGGTAACAACTTTGTTGCACTTTCTGTTTCAGCCTCTACCAGATGTGTTTGTTGGAGTGAAACTTTACCTTCCAGAAGATGGAATTGAGAAGAGAGACATATTGGAGCGATATTTCATAGCGTATCCTTTAATTGGCTGCTCTTTCATTTGAATGAACAAGGAACACGACTCTGAGGTGGATAAAAAACTCTAAGGAGGTCAAAAACCTCCAAGGTGGTCTATTGTTTGGCATCCGGCAGCCGGGGCTGGGTGATTTGGGGGAGGGTCGCTTGGTATAATTTATTCAAGATAAGAGCGCAGTAGAATGTATCCATTTCTAAACTAAATTTCCTACAAAAACAAATGATGGCACAGTTTTTTTCTAATTTGTAAAGTTGAAAGAAATGTTAACCGAAGTTGTATGACAACCTATTGTTCAAAATTTATTAATGAGTTAAACTAAAAATGTAATACTTTGTCAAATAAAACTTAATGTCACTTTCTTGACATGTAAATTTATGTCATTTATTGAAACGTTTTTAGCGTAATACAACACAAATGTACTAGGGGTCACTGAATAGCACTACAATGTAGAGCGATCACGTCTGAACTGGAAACAAAACGGCACCTGTCTTGGTTTCTATTTTTAGCACATCTCGTCACCGGACGAGCATGTTTTTTCAGCAGTCAAGGACATTACCCCGCCATCGCCTCGTAGGCCCTGCCCCGCTCTGCCACACCATTGCTCCGACTCCCTGATCCTGTGTACTATAATCACACCATCAAATAATTTACGCATAACATTTTGTGTTTCTCTGTTTTCGCATTTATAAATAAAATAAGCAGTGATGGTCGAATCCAGGAATTTCGAATCTCGAATCCGAATCCGAATCCTAAAAAATCGAATCTCGAATCTCGAATCCTCGAATCTCGAGTCCCGAAACAAGGATTAAATTAACAGATTTATTCTTTCTCTATAATGTCAATGTCAATCTTATTCTTAGAGTTATTATTAAGAATAAGAGTCATTATTAAGAAATAATATTTAAAAGCCAAAGTACAAGAGAGTAATATCTTTTTAGGTTGGAGACAATTATTTTCTCAAAATCAATTTTGATATGCCCACTTAATGAAACAGGTTATATACCTTTATAACATTAGATTACATAACAATTTTTTGCTATATAAAAAAAGAGTGTATGATGAACAAAAAATCAATAAAAAACAATGAAAGTTTAAAGTTATGAACTTTAAAATCTAATATATGTATTTGTAGGTAATGTTCAATTTAAAAAAAATATATTTAGTGAGATTTAAAGTTTTTAATTTAAAATTTATATTAAATTATAATAAGATTCTTTTAACATTATAAAACAGTAATTCAATTAAAGATTGATTTATTTGACAATACTTTGCCACTTCCCCTTTGATTGGAAAGTCACACAACTTTGGTTTACGTTTTGTTTAATTTGTAAGAATTAAACAAATCAAACGAGCCATTCCTTAGTTTTCTACGACAATTGGTTCAGGAAGTAGCATTTTGTAGTAGGAGCAAAAAACACCCCTCTTGAATAAATTACTGCCGGATGTCAACAATAGATAAGCTGAACAATAGATCGTCTTGGGCCGCCCGTGTTTTTGCCGCTTGTTTACCTCGTTAGCGAGATCGATCGCCGGCCCCCGGAAGTAAACAACTATTGTTCGGCAGTTCCCGTCCCGATAAATTCCTGAGAAAAAAAATCCCGCCCGATGATCAGGACAAATTTGCTCCCGAAAATTTTCCCGAAATTTCGGGTCCCGTCCATCCCTAAATTATTACTCAGACACAGTGCGTCGGCAGCTCGGCGCCGCGCCGTGATGGCGTAATCTGTCGGCGGACCCGAGATTCGATTCTCGAATCTCGTTCATCGAATCTCGAATCCGAATCTTTTCTTAAGATTCGGTGGATTCGAGATTCGAGATTCGGATTCGACACATCCCTAAAAATAAGTAATAGCACAGAGATTTCTTTTTGAGGCATTTTAACCTATAAGGTCGATAAATAATGGTATTGTTCTCTAAACTGAGGAAATAAATAAAATTAAAATTTTTTTTGTGACCCCGGTTAATCCGCAACCTGGTTTACCCGCCCCCAAATTATCGGGAGTTGAGTGTCTTTTTAAAATTTATATCAATGTTTATGAGGGTTTATACAACAAGTAAACAAGTATTTAGTATTTTTTTCCTGAGTATATTAATAGATATGGAGGTGAATTACTGTCTGGAAACAAAGCGGATGAAGCAACACACAGCATTGTCTTGAAAGGAGGGGTGAGTGAGCTCTTTTGTCCATTGCCTCATAAACTACAATTAAAACTAAGAGTCATAAAAGAAGTCTGGAACTAAAAGTCCTTTAGCTTTTACGAGCTGTTTACCGATTCTTAGTACAGGTAGTAAGTGGTTTGTTTATACGAATGATATACTGTAATTTCTTCCACGAATGCAATATAAAATGGCTTCACTTACACTTTCGTGTTTTCCACTGTATCTAGAATAGTGTATCTACTTAACACTTGGTAGGTGCATTTGTTTAACATTTGTTATTCAAATGTTAGTTTACGTAATAAATTTTAGTATGAGCTCAGGAGAGTTCCCTTTGGAGTTAAAAACTGCAATAGTAAAGCCATTATTGAAGAAAAATGTTAGAACTGTTCTAGGAAACATTTAATGTCTTTATTATCAATATTTTCAAAATTAATAGAAAAAGTATTTAAAGCAAGACTAGCAATTTACAGCATTTTAACATTTTATTATATTGATTATGTTGACAGGTTAGCAGGTTAAAATACAAGCAAGCTAATAGCAAGCTCAACCATAAAATGATAAGCGCAAGCGGTCATTCGGATCAGATTCATAGTGAGGCGCAATCAGTGCCACAGGGCGGCAGCGGTACAGTCAGAGTGCTTTTCTAAACCACTAAAAAACTCAACTGCTAAAGTTAACCAAAAAAGTAGATATCAAAATTTTTGTTGTTAAATACAAACGTGTCACTTGTGTTTTGTTAGATTTTTAAAATATTTATTTTGGCGTAGATAATTTAAAATTTATTTTTTCATTGTTTGCCGCCCCGCGGGAAAGTGCTGCCTTGTTTGCCTAATGGGTGCGACGGCCCTGGGAGCAGAACCAGCTGACCTGGCCAGACCACCCCTGTAAATATACCAACATCTTATTATAATATAGATTTGGTCAACTTGCATGTGTGAATCTATAAAGTGTGATAGAACAATCCAATGACAACTTAGGATATTACATCAGTTTCTGTTCTGAAACATTAATCAAATGATGATCGCCATTGAACTCTTGTCAGATAAATATGAGGTGCTGTATGGTACTTATTTGGGAGCATAAGGTTTTAATCCACGTATAGATTAAGTAAGGGGAGGAAAAGTAAAATCATTTGCCTAGGAAACCCTTCAAAGACTAGGACGCGCAGTACATCCTTTTCCTATTTTTCTTTACAAATTATTTTGAGTATTCATCCAATTGAAATTGTTTCACAATTCACAATTGATTGTGTCTCATAGAGAATACTACAAACTAGAATATAAAAAATTGTCATGTACTCAGATGACTATAATTAGTCGTACTGAAAAATTTACTTTGCCTGCAAAAGATCCTTCTTTGCTTGCCTCACATATACTCACTTCAAAATGTTGGGTTGGCATCATGTATACCTGTAGTAATCTAAAAAGTTTTATCACTCAATCACAGTTTAGATGCCATCAAATGTAAAGAAGCTTTTTACATTCAGAAGTGTAACATGTTTTGTATGCGTAGGACACTCCACTATCAGGCATCAGGGTGACTCTGGCTTGGCTATGGGACAGTATAAAACTACAGAAGTTGCAAGTCTCAAGCCACTACACAAGATCTTTGTGAGACATCATCGTACATAAGAAACTTCAATATGCATGGTATACTTTATGAATCTCATTTCTGTCTTTAATGTTTATAATATTATTGTCATGTATGTGTGTTTTTATAAAACATTTTTCAAATATGTTAAACATTTCTTCTATTTTAAACCTGAAATTTATACTTTATGTTTACATTATAACAAAGTATTAAATATTTTCTTCTGGTGTATATTTCAGAAAAACTTAATTAATATCTAATTTTTTTATACTCCCATTATTTCATCTTAAAACTTCAGCATTTCTTTTAGGAAAGGAAAGTCTACTGTCGAAATGCGGGTTAACACCCTACATAAAACTTTGGAAGTCAAATACTCTGCACAGTTAACTCTGAGCGCTTTAAGTGAATTGTCTGAGCCACAAACAATTCCTGGAAAAGGCGGAAATCAGGTATCCAGTCGTACATGTCTGGAAGGCAACAGCTGGCCCTCAATGTTCAGCTGTTCCTCAATGTTTTGCACAATCAATCAAGAACCTTTCTACTTTGGGATGTGCCAAAAAAAAAATATCCTTTACTCCGAGAAGCAATACTTCAAATTCTCTTCATCAACACATGAGAGCTCCTTTTGGCTTAGAGGTGTGCCAAACAGTACCGGCACGGAAACCAGCTGCAACAAAACAGTACCGATGGTGAGACAGTACCGCGAGACAGTTCCAGTTCCAAACAGTTCCGACCAGCTGCTGTGGTATTGCTGGCCCGCGTGGCTGTGTTACTATTTTAATAGACTGCTCGTGATTACTTGATGGGGCCTATGAAGCTGGATCTGGAACTGTTCTATTTAAATTTCTGTTGCTCAGAGGGAATTAGCTGTGAAGTAACTTAATTCAAAAATTAAGTTACAAAAGTTATTTAAGACAAAATTCTTTATTATCAAACTAATACCTACCCAAACTTTATAATAAATATACTGGTTACCTTTCAACTAAATTAAAAGTTTAAATGTAGTAAAACTTACTATAAAACTACCAGTATATTTAGTATTTACAGTCAATAATAAAAATTAATACGCATAGGCTACTCTAATTAAAACAAAACATTCATTGACTGATTAATAACCTATTATAAAGTAACCTTTTGATAAACAGTGAATTTATGATGAGATGTTTGATGTTTGCGGCTTGAGATGTTTGACTTTAGTTATGTCACAATGCTGTCACTGTCAGACTAACCGGTTACTGGCAGGCAGTCTGAATGCATATGGAACTGTCAGCCCCTTTCAGTACTGCCTGAGTTCAGAGTTGCAACACAGAACTATCTGTCCCTCTCGGTACTGCCAGAGTTAAGCAGTGCCACGGAACTGTCTGTTCCTCATGGCACTGCCAGAGTTCCCATTGGAGTCGTATGCCCCCCCCCCATTGGTTAGTGGCGGAGTGGAAATTTTTGGAGTGGAAAAAGTTTTTCTTGTAGTTCAAAATTTTGTAGCGGTTCAGGCGTGAAACAGTTCCAGTTACTTTGGCCCACCTCTATTTCGGTTGAGGATATTGAAAGTAGTAGAAAACCAAAGGTGTAATAAATGTATACATGGTAATAGTAAATAAACGTCAAAAATGTTTGTCAAACATGGAAAGAAACGACAACAAACGTAAGGAAAATAAAGCTTTATTAAACAACATTATGATAAAAACATCATTAATCAACAATATAGTGTAAAGTAAGGCTTAATCTAAATAACAAACAAATTTATCCTATACTAATAATTCATTGAGCAACTAACAAGAACTAGCCAAAATCCTATAAAAAAAAAAATAAAAAATAAAACACAAAAATTATACTAAAAAAAGTAATAATAAAGAACACATATTTAAGAAGGCAACTTGAAAAATAGAATGTGTAATATGAACATTATTAACAAGATGACAATAATAATACAACTTAAATTTGTTCCATTGTTAATTTAAATTCAAGGGCTTGTGGGCAGAAATGATTTTTAATTAATGTATGAAAATCATGTCAGTTTAAGCTGACACTACTCATCTGACTTATTGAGCATGTATAATGAGAATATAAACAATTAACACATTTTATAATGAGTAAATTTGAAGTGAAGATCGTATTCCAAGAAGTAATTTTAATTGGAGTGCCATCCTGAAATGTATAATTGGTATTTACTAAGGCAATATGGGTTTAAATACAGTTTAAACATTGATTATGTACACTGAGTTTATGACTAGTCATCATTCAAAACAATGGAATTACTATGTTCCTGTTCCTACTGATTATGTGTATCTACGAATGACAATAAAATTTATAGAGCTACCACATTATTCATAGTTATTTTTCTCAGCTGGTCCTGAATGCTTTCAAAACATAATGACAACACAATCATTGTATTATTTGCATAGCTAGAAAAATATCAGGTATTGAATTATTTGCAGTGGGGTTAGAAAAGAACATTTTAAAAAACACCAGCGTATATCATTTGCCAAATTAAATTTTTTGTACTTTTTTATCTTTCACTTTAATTGACCTCAGGTCGACAACTGTCAGTTACAACTATTTGTCTCATTAGTATTTTAGCTAATAATAAAAAATAATTATTGCAAGTACTTTCTCCCTTAGATTCATTTCATAGTTTCCACTAGTTCCGGCGGTGCCACAATGTCGTCCCACATAGCTCTACTGTTGTCTGTGTTCGGAGGCCCACCGGTACATGTTGTGGAACAACGCCAGCCATGGCGCGGCGGCCTGTTCTCGCCAGCCCTGTGGCCCGTGCGGCTGTTGCCATGGCAACGTGCATCTCTCCGGGTGCGGCATCAACGCCAGGTGTCTCCCGTCCTCGGAACACACGCCCGCCACGCCGCCTGGGATGAGCAACAAGCAAAACGCTACTTAAATGTGTTGAAATTTTGTTAAAAAGAAGCAATAATTTAAAAGATTAAAATTCATTAAAAAAATTCATCAAGTGACAAAGACTAATAAGTATTTTACACTACAACAGAGTGCCTATTATCTGTATTAATTGGGACTGTGCCCTGTCCGGCTACGGGAATTTTCGGATTAGGCGAATATTATGTAAATATTACAAATTATAATTTTAGTAATGTGTTAATTACGTATAATGAAATAATTTGTATCACTTAGTATAGAGAGTATTTTTTTACTTTCTTGTACTGTTATCAAAATGTTGTAGTATACAAACAACATACATTTTGGTAATAAAGCAATGGCGATATCTGAAATTTATAGTAGGACCATCTGCTAATGCCAGCTCTACAAATATTTTTTAGCTTGTAAACAGACATGTAGTGACAGACCAAAATGGGAAGACATTGCTCTTTGTAAAGAATGCAATATTAAAAAATATTTTAAAAACTGATCAACTTATCTGTTATCTCTCTTAGTTCTTAGTTCAAAAGTTTGTTATATTGAGGTTGTCCTAATAGCTAATCTGTCGATTGAGGTAGAAATAACATTAGATAGATCGGCAGATTCAAGGGGAATGAGAAAACTTTGTTACTTTGAGGATTTTGATATACTGATGTTCAATGCCATATACATATTAAGTTTCCACTGTTATAAGATTAACCAACGTACTTAAATTTGATAATTGGTTTAAATTATAAAATTAAAACCAATAAACTTCTTAGTATATTATTAACATCCATTTTGCACAAGAATAAATAATTTTTGAGAAATTTTTTTGTTTTCAAGTTAAAAAAAAAACCCCCGTCGCAGCAGACCTGCGTACTCAGCGAATTTCCAAATTAGTAATATTAATTTTGATCAGAAGAACTTGTAAACAAAATTTCATTACGTGCTCATAAATAGGGAAATAAATGTCTATTCTAATGATACATACTTGATCATTTACAACAGATATTTTCATAGTTATAACACTCCATTCATAATATAAATAAAGCAGGGAAAGAGTATGCAAATATGCTGCCATGGGGAACACTAAAAGTGGATTTTAAGCATAAAAAAAATTATTTGGACCATATGAAGCCATATACTAAGTTTCATCAATATCTGTCCATAATTAAAAGAGTTTGCCTATTCTCCATATGATTAACATGGGAAAAGAGTATGCAGGTTTGCTGATATGATAAGTACAAAAACGAGGATTTTTTTACATAAATGTTTGAATATCAACCAAATGAAGCTAAATACCAAGTTTCATCCAAAAATATTGGTTAATAATTGAAATAATAACACATCCTTATCCTCCATAAGATTAACATTGGAGCCCCAAAATACAATGTACTGTCTTTAGAATTTTTAATATCTCGGTAACCAATGGAGATAGAGCAAAGCTTCAAAATACTAAATTGTGAGTTTTTTTGAGCTAAATCCAATGGTCAAAATAAAAATTTAAAATTTTTAAAAATTACATATGAAAAAAACAAAAAACCCATGTTTGGGGTACAAAACCCCCCAAAACTACCCCTTCCGGTAGGTCGATATGTCTGGTTTACAAACTCATGCGAATAAACGTAGGATTACACATCTCTACCAAATTTGGTTTCGATCAGACCGTTTTTACGAGAGTTATCGTGTCTAGGGACACATACATCTATGTATATATATATATATATACATATATATATATATACATATATATATATATATATATACATATATATATATATATATATATATATATATAAATTTTAATGACTATTATTTTTGGTCTCTGGGCACCTAAAATCAAAAAAGTAACATGGTCCCGGGCTTAGGTCTTACCATGAGACCTACGGTAATAGCTTGTGTTTGGGATAAGCAGGACTCCACGGTATAATGTAAACTGCTTGTATAGAAGGAACAGTTGACATTTAGATTATTTTGTTTTAAAATGGTAGTATTTAAGATGTAAAAAAGTGATTTACCGGATATCATGTGGTTGTAGTTTACACAGTATGGGACATTTTATATTTCTGATTTTGAATACTTACCAGAAATAAGGTAGTCTTATTCTATAAAATAAAAATATGTTACAAAAAAATAGTATTAAAATGTATTAAGGAAGAATAATACCTCGTTTGAGATACTTGAGGACACTTAACAATAACTAAAGTTTTAGTGACAGATATGCTTTAAAAAAATACTCATTAAGATCCCCGCTGCTTTAATAAGTATGGATGTACACTGATTTATGATGAAACTTTAATATTTTACAATTATTTAATATCTGAAAATTAGAGGATAGAATAACTCACCAACACTTCCATTGGGATTGAAGGGATAGCGTTCTGTAGGTTCACTGTTGTCATCAACGTACTTCAGAGCAAAGCAGTTTCTTCTCTCCATCTCCTCTTGGACTTTATGATCTCGGTAAGTAAATCGTCCTGAAATACATTCATTTTTCAAAAGCTAATTGTGACCAAAACATTTTGCATTACAATTAACAGCATTCCACTTTATTCATAAATTTTGTTTGGTCTTGCTTTGCATGACAGGAGGATAATGTACAGTAGAACCTCAATAAGACACTTCTCAAGGGGATCTGGGTAGCAGTCACCTTATCAAGGGGATCTGGATCTGGGTAACAGTCATCTTATCAAGTTGATTTGGGTAACAGTCATGTTATCAAGGTGCACCTCTAATGGAGTGTCGTGTTATTGAGGTCGTTTTTCTAATAATTCATGCTATCGAGGTAACAGATGTTTTTTTAACTCCCTCTACAGGAAGTGGAATCTATACTTTATTTAATACGCTAAGGGTTTTTTTGTCTTGAGAACTCCTCCTACAATTCTCAACCGATTTTCAAGTTTTTGGTGTCGTTGGATAGGGCTTAGTCTGAAGTTGTTTCCCCC
The DNA here is from genome assembly GCA_030545055.2 of Neoaliturus tenellus. Classification (NCBI taxonomy): domain Eukaryota; kingdom Metazoa; phylum Arthropoda; class Insecta; order Hemiptera; family Cicadellidae; genus Neoaliturus; species Neoaliturus tenellus. The sequence continues at coordinate 158,485,170 of CM061531.1, forward strand.
AAAAATTGATGAAAATCGGACTTAAAATAAGGGTGCTATCCCCAAATTAAATTTGAAATTTTCCCATTAGAATAACATTGAGATTGGTTTGAGCATTTTAAACATCTGTTTATGTACAGCTGTAGTTTTTGGTGATCACTGATATTCACAATATTGGATTGGTCGGATTTCATTGATCTAGAACCAAATGTAACTTTTGTATTGTATGCAAATAAATTGCTCGATGTTGAGCAACACGTGCACTAGTTTCAGTAAAACTTCTCTGAGAGAGTTGAAAGAAAATAACCGTAATCAGTCTTAAAATAAAAACTAACATAAGTAATATAACTAAATACAAAATAATAAGAAACCTTATCATGAAACCAAACATAAAAGATTCATGAAGACTTCACACAAGTGCTATTGATGTAAGTCTACTTCATGAATCGTGAGGTGGAAAGCAAAAGGGGCCACTTATCAGCAATTTTCAATGTTGAGTTATTGATACTAGAGATCACCTAGTGGCTGAAATTCAACCACAATTTCAGTTGATCCAATACCTCCTAGAAGAGAAGGCCAAACGACTGAAATTCGTTACGTCATATAAGTAGGCTGATTTGTTATGTTACGATTAAGAAAACAGATGTGTTTCTGTCAGTCGACGGGGTTTTATCTGTCATGACTAACTTATTTGTTTACAAACAACGGAAAATCAAAACAACATTAGATGTTTTACCGTTTTTTGGGGACAACCAGCACCCTCTAAAGCATGAGATGGAACTAATGATTTAACACATCAGCCTACTTATATGACGTAATGATCTTCAGTTGTCTGGCCTTCTCTTATTACTCTAGGAGGTGTTGGTTGATCTGGATCCAATTAGTGTAAAAAATAGTTAACCTCTGAAACATATGTTCTTCCTGATTTGCTAGCATTTTTGTTGTTACAACAGCTGTCAAATGATTCAATCAATAACTATCCTTCTCCCATAAGATTAATATTGAAACTTTGAAAGCCTGTAGGACGTAGCCCTGGGGACCGATGTGAATTATAATGCAATTCTGCTCATCTATAGCACAATACCTTTCTAACGGTATATGCGGATTTTCCTTACGATACACAGAAGCTAAAAAAAAAAGGAAAAGAAACATGCTTGCCTATTAATATATAGATTATCAAAATCATTTAAACATTTTTATGATTGGTGCAAGTTCCTAGTCTTTGCGATGTTTGTTGTTTTAAATTATGCAAGTTTGAACTTCCATAAAGGAAAAAGGGTATTTTGTGAAAAATCCCTTTAAAAGTTTAAATCAACACAGAATCTATATTTTTTGTATTCAGGCAAAGGATTTGGCATCAATTTAAAGCTTATGATTCTCTTTTAAAAAGAAACTATTACTCTCCTTAACTTCCACTAGAACTCATGCAAAAAATGTTTTAATTGCATCAAATAGTACATTAGTGCATTTTATACAGAGGTAGCCTACCTCTTGTCTGTCCGTATTGTAAGATTGATAATATTAATAATTAATTATAAAGAATGGTAACCGTCTTCTGTGGTAAATGCCGCAACAGTTCACTGAATAGACTTAGAAGTCAAAGTTATTGGATGGTTGTGGCTGATGGAAAAGTCTAGGTTCCCGGGGAAAAACAGAGAACTGTTGTGATTGGTAAGAGTGGGAGACTAGTCTTGGGGGAAGAACAGAGAAATGACTGTGCTACTGGCTGACTGATAACAGATGTGATTGTGAAGCAGAAAATAGAAAACAATCTTCCCTTAATAGAAACCCATTGTAATTCCTTCAATTACCATAGGTGTTCTGGGAAAACAAGTTTTTCAAGTAGTGCGGGGTGGATTTGTGTGTTTTAGAAAAAGACCCTCTTTTCGGCCCTGTGTTAATACTCCATAAGCAATTTGAGGTCCCTTATCCTAGTCTTCTTTACGAATATTTTTTAGCATTTCATCTAAAGGAAACTGTTTATAATCGATTTGGTCTTGTTGAGGAATTAAAGAAGTATCTGAATTAAAAAAAAAAGTAAATAAAAAAATGTAATAGTAGTTTTCATCACTAGGAGCAAAAGTGGGTCTTTTTGGTGCGTAATCGAGTTTTTCACACCGATTAAGCATCAAAACATCTATAAACATAAGTTATAAAATTAACGAATGTTCTAAAAGAAAAATTACAAAATAATAAGAAACCTTATCATGAACCCAAACACAAAAAATTCATGAAGACTTGACAAAAGTGCTATTGATGTAATTGTACCTACATTAGTTACAAGTAGCTACATAATTGTACTTACTTCATGAATTGTGGGGTGGAAAGCAAAAGGGACCACTTATCAGCACTAGGAAAATTAATCACTAGGAGTAAAAGTGGGTCATGTTGTGGGTTCGAATCCGCGTTCTGCTAGTGACTTTTATCAGTACCTTTCACCTTGTACTGTAGCGGCTCACCCCCTTACTTTGTCTAATATGATCCACGCACCGATCAATAGTCTATGTGGACGGGGCAAAGTAAACCAAAAGAGGTCCTCCAACCTCTTAAAAAAAAGAAAAAGAAAAAAAGACACTTTTTCCCCAAGTGATGAACGTTTTTTATTATAATGCGGAATTAGACTTTTAATCGAAAAAAATATTAACTATAAAGTTGAATTTTTTAGGTTATATTGACAAAGTAAGTAATATGTAATGTTTAAATTTCTTTTACAAATAAGCTCTTTACAACGTTTGAATATCAAAATTCTGCATCTCAAAATTAATAAATGAATAATAATATACTTTTCATCACACTACATCGATATCACCTGTTTTCGACCCTCACTTCTACCAACGAAACACCTGTTTTCTCGGCCTAGGCCCGTAGGCCGGCAAAATTTTCCGGCCTAGGCCGGTAATGGATACGGTAGCAAAGAAATCTTGAATATAATGGTAGTATTCCGGGCGCCTCACCGGGTTTACCGGTGACTAATTTGTCGTCTGCTAAACAATGCAAATGCCTTGTTAGCAGACGACATAGCAGACGAAGTTACCGTTTTGGTGACCCTGGTGAGGCGTCCGGAATACTCTCATTAAGGTAGATGACAAAAACAACACAAAAAAACAAATCAGTGACGTAGTTGCTAGTTCAGCTGATAGCAACTGTATAACGTACATGGGTGAATGGTGCCCTTGGAATCAGCTGTAGTTGTCACCTACCGTTATTCAATGTATCTAGAACAAACCAAGGTAGGTGACACAAACAGCTGATTGAAGCATTTTAAAGAATCTCCTGCACCTTTGATGTCATGTTGTTTATCTAGACACATAAGTGGGTTGCTTTAAATATTTTAAGTGCTGCACCTTTGACGTCATCGGTTTTGTTATTGTTTTTGTTGATGTCACCTTCTCATTCTAGATTTCTTGGAGTATTCTAATTTTGGTGCCCTCAGCTGATGTGAAGTGTTGCCTAGCAACCAGAAACACAAGAAGTATATCTCACTAGGTTAGTTGAGGTTATGTTTTATTTGTTATGAACGAAAAAAAGTTTTTTTTTCGCTTATTTAGAATTTATTGAATTGTATAGTGTGATGAAAAATATCTTTCGTAACTCAGCCAAAAATGTTTTGCCTGCTCTCGATCGCTTCAATCGGCTTTGTCTCGAACTTGAAACACGATCTCGAGGCCGGAATAGTATATTTCGTCACAAGGGCCGAAAGTGGCGTTTTGCCGGCCCCGAGATCGTGTTTCAAGTTCGAGACAAAGTCGAGAACTTGAAACGATCGAGGGTTGGCAAAACGCTTTCGGCCCGAGTTATGAACGATATTTTTCATCACACTACACAATTGAATAAATTCTAAACAAGTGAAAAAATTACTTTTTCGTTCATAACAAACAAAACATAACCACAACTTCAACTAACTTAGCGAGATGTACTGCTTGAGTTTCTGGTTGCTAGGCAACCACTTCACATCAGCTAAGGCCACCAAAAGTAATACTCTAACGGTAAGTGACTACAGCTGATTCCAAGGGAAAAGCACTATTTTCCCATCTACGTCATACATATTTAACAGTTGCTATCAGCTGAACTACTAACTACGTCACTTATTTGTTATTTGTTGTTGTTGTTGTTAAATACTTTCTAATATTCTAGATTTCTCTGCTACCGTTTCCATTACCGCCCTAGGCCGGAAAATTTTGCCGGCCTAGGCCTGCAAAACAGGTGTTTCGTTGGTAGAAGTGAGGGTGGAAAACAGGTGATATCGATGTAGTGTGATGAAAAAACCCCTTTTTGGCCCTTGTAACCAAATATACTATAGCAAACAGCTGATTTTTCAGTCCTAGGACCTAAAAGATATTCCACCTCATTTTTTAGTCCTAGAACAAAAAAGAAACGTTTTTGATATTGAGAGAGCAAAAAACAGGCTGATTTCGTGCAGAATGATAAAAATCAATATTTTTGACCTAGATGACTTAAATCAATGGTACTGAATGTCCACAAGTTCACTTTGCCGACATGAGTCCATTTACTTTCTGCCTCATATTGATACTTTATAAAGTACAAAAAAAACTATTTTTAAACATGATATGCAAGTGGAATTTAAGAAAAATTTTAGTTACCCTTTTAAAAACAATATTGAATGTATTTCATTATTTAGTTAATCATTTTATATGATTAACTTATACCAGCAAAATTTTACCATTGATTACAATCTGATCTACCAAATTTTCTCTTCATCTAATTACTTCTAATGTCTCCTGAAGGAAGTTTGTAGGGGTTTCCCAGACCTGAGCATAAAGACATTGTTTACTTCAAAATACCCGTCCAAACCGCGGTAACTGTGGATGAGCAAATGTATTTATATTATAAAGGTTCTACAACGCAAAACTTGTCAATTGATATCGAGCTAGTTGTGTTTCCGAGGGTTGTGATAGCGGGATCTCCTGTACTACAACTACAATCAATTTTTACCTGTTACCAATTTCATTATACACTATTTAAAGACATAACACATGAGTGATATTAAGTTTGACAACAGTTTGTTAAGGAAGTACGAAAGTTGATGATCACAACATTTGTAAATTAAAAGATAAATAATGTAGATAACAGAGAGTATAAAATTTACTAAGAACTTCAAATGGTGACAGATTTAAAATCTTGATATATTTAAAATCTTGGACTGCAGTTTTTAAAAGGAAACTCGGTGGTTGCACTATCACGTAGAGATTTTTTGTAGAAGATAAAATTAAGGTCATTCTGGGGTTTGAGTCTGTGCAAGTTAGAGGTCATCGCCGGTAAGAGGTCGTCATTTTAAAGATTGTCACATATTAGAGGTCGTTGAACTGGTGATGACATTTTTTGGCTGGTACAAAATTTGGCTGTCAATTCTGCTTATACTTTAGGTATTTTGACTGATTTAGTTGGGATAGAATGTAAAATTTCCTTTTTTGGCTTCTAATTGAACTCGTAATTTTTAATGGTCCAATAAACAATTATCCAATGGTAACTCCAGGTTTGTTAACTCCAGAAATTTAAATTCAGCCATCATTATTGTAATTTATTTACTTTTCACGATTAATCGTTAAAAAATTCATCTAATAAATCTGCATACAAATTTTGTGTGTGATCTAAAGTTAACTGACTGTTTTGAACTAATATTTTTTTACTGTTTGGGTAATAAATAACAATGCTTAAGAATTTTATCACTTTAAAAGATCCAGTTATTATGACTCTCTGCTGACTTAATTTATTGACTTTCTTTGATTTGCTCATTTTGTATTTAGTACCAGGGGGACCGAGCTTGTGCTCAGTAAGATTATTAAGCAGCACTCTCCTTTCTTAGACAAAGCTCATTCGCTCCCCTCACTCGCTCTCTTCCTTTTTAAGACGAGCTCGTTCACTTTGCTCACTCGCCAGGTCAGTGAGTGCTGCACTTTGGTATAAATTTGTTGTATCACAGGTTAGAGATTTAACCACATTTGTTTATATATGAAATTATCGGCTGATTTTTTATCACTTTGTTAGCTGCAAAAAATCTCCTTAAGGATAACATGGGGACTTTGAAGAGCTCTAGATCGAAAACTGGATTTTTCATACAACAAATAAATTTAAAATTCTTGGAGAGAAAAAAATTTTTCACTACAAACATTGCTTGTTTTAGAGTACTAGTGTACATGTTGCTCAAAATCGAGCAATTTAGTTTCTATACTGATAAAAAAAATTTCATTTTACTACAACGGAGAAATTTTTATTTTCAATAACAACTTTTTTTGTAGGCCTGCATACATACACTTTGTCATTTTTACCCAAAATGGTATTTGGCGTATCTTAAAATGCCTACCTATTAGCATGGAGTGATGTAAAGAGAATATTCCGGTACCTGAAAGGGACGTTGGATTATTCACTAATATATTCTAAAGGTGAAAAAATTCTCCATTGCTACAGTGATGCTGACTTTGCTGTTCGACTAGCAAGGAATGCTCTAGAGTTTCATAAACGGTCGAAACACATACATGTGAGGTACCAGTATGTACGAGAACAATTCCTTGCAGGAACATTTGATGTGTGTCACGTATCTGGCAATGAACAACTTGCTGATTTTCTAACGAAGGGCCTAACAGTTTCAAGATTAAAATACCTTCTGAAGCACGTTAGTTTGAGGGCATATTGAATTAAACTAACTTGCTTTATATATAAGCATATGATTTAACATAAATCATGTGTATTTTGTTTATGTTTATCTTGTTCCTTCTATTAATATTGTTTAACACGTTCGCTACCACAATGTTAAAAAAAAATCGTAACCACAGCCCGCCGCCGCAATTTTGCGGCGGGCGAGTTCTACTGAGAGCCCACCGCCGCATATCTGCGGCGATGGTTCCATGATACTAAATACGAAATTTCTTCAGTGCGGTCTATTTTAATGGTCAGACAGTTTAGGCACGGTCTACGGGATAGTCCGCCGCATAGGTGCGGCGCTTGGTCTGTGGCTAAAACGATCACTGACGTCACTAAAATGTTTTACGCACATTTTTATTTAATGTATTTTTGAAAGTAACATTTTTTAACGTATTTGATATATCTTTACACAAATATTCATTAAAATCTCTTATATGACACATTGAAAAAAGTTTATTGTGTAAAACAAGTTTATAAACATTTGCATTTTGTAAACTTGTAAAACATCATGATTATACTACGTAAATGAATTGTAAATAACTCTTTTTGTAAACTAAATATTTCAATACAATGTTTTTATGTATAAGCCGTATTTTATTTTTCGCTTTTCAAAGGTTATGACTAAAAATAAGGTTATATTAGTGCCGACGCTAACATGCGTCACTTAGTCTCTGACCATGCGCCGCAAATGTGCGGCGCTCAAAAAATTACCAAAAATGAAGAGAAATTTGTATATATTTTTTTATTTAATGAAATTAAGATATTTTGAAGTGTGAAAAATTTTGGAAGGTTTCTATTCGTGGTCTGTGGCATAAGTCACAAACACTAGGGCCGGTCTACAGGGAAGTCCATGATTATTTTGGTGGGCTGTGGGATTGGCCTGACCGCCGCATATATGCGGCGGCTGGTAGCGAACGTGTTAAATAAAGTCCAACAACTTTTAACTATTTTTCATTAATTTCTTTTATTATTTAATTCTTACAGGCCGAACCCCTTAGTTAGCTACCTTTACATATTATTCAGTTTGATACAAATAGCAAGAATTTGACTCAAGCTGAATGCCCTTGTTTCACCCAATAATTCCATGTAATAATTTAAATTTCAATTTACCATTATGGGAAATTATTGGCCTCAACCTCTTGCCTCCAAATCTCAAAGTGAAAACATAAGTTTTAAGAAGTGTAAATCGTATCATAATTTGAGTGAGAATAATTTATTAATAAAGCCATTATAATGGCAGTGAGAGAGATAACGTGTCCGGCAATCAGCACCTGTGTCGCAATTAAACTAATCTTTATAAAGTTCAGCACAGTTTACACTATGGATTATAAAACTATTAAATTTCTCGATTAGCCAATCGTAAATATAGGCCTAGTGAATCAATAATTGAATAAACAGTGGTCTAGCAGATTTTCTTGTCATTAGGAACATCAAAATTTAATATAGTGAAGGCCATAATTAATTAAAAGACCGTCTTCACTCATTGGCGTCATCTGGTTGTTTTAAAATTGTTATTTTTCCCCAGTCCCTTTGGCCAAACCCTTTAATTTGAGCCCACTCAGTTAATTCTATAATTTGTGAAACGCTCACAATTTTTCTCAAAATATTTTTCACGCACATAGCGAGTTTTTGGAATGCAGTTCGATAACCAGGTAGGCCTACACTCCGCGGTTTAACATAACCTCTTTTTCATGTTTGAAATAGTACTTTCCTTGATGTGCGGTGTTTACACTTTGCAGCTGTTAACTTGAAAACCAATCAATTTCTTTACCAATGTTAATCAAATGAGAAAATTACGAGTTTTAAGGGCTTGCAGGGCCCTTCCTTTTAAATAGATATTTACCAATTTACTTAAGAAACAACTTCACGCCAAGCTCTATCCAATGACACAAAAATCATTAAAACAGTTAAAAAGTGTGGGAGGAGTTCCTTGTACGAAAAACCATGTCGCATATTAAATATGTATAGCCTAGATAAGATAAGATTTCCCCTGAACTAGTGTGATAATACCACTTTGACTTTCTTTGATAAAGTATACCTTTGAAATTAACATTATTGGAGTTGATTATTTCCTAATATTTGAAACCTTCGATTTTGATAAAATTTTGTATGAAGAAGTAGGACAGCATTTTCAGGTTTCAGACTTTCAGACCATGGAAACAAGCTTTTATGGGGTTTCAAAACGGTCAAAATTGCATTTTCGGCATTTTTTACACTTAACTAGTAAAATTCATCAATTGAAAAAAACTTTCAAAATAACTTTGAAAAATAAACAACTTAGAATAATTAACTTAGCTTAACTGGTTACAGAGAAAAGTATAAAACAAGTTCCCATATTACTCTTATGGGAAATCAATAAAACTTTATACATCGCTTATTTGTTAAGCATATAACTTATTTAGGTGATAAGTAACTAATATTGAGTGAAACCATTGACTATGTACACTAACGTGAATAGACCTCTCATCCAATGCATTTAGTTTGAGGCAAAAATTTGGAAGTTCGGTGGATGCCGCACCAGAGTCGCTGCCATCGATGTTGTTATTATTCAGCTGAATTTACAGTGCTGCCAAAACATTTTACTAAAACATAAACATAACTTTCAGTTATAAAATATTTCATCCTTAGTTTGGAAGAGTGGTAATGTTACGTGTACTTCGATGGACGCCGCACGAGATCGCACCACCGTCAATATGCTTCACACACGCCTATGCTATGAGAAGTCTACTCACGTAGTGTACAAAGTCAATGGTGAACCCCCCCCCCCTCCATGATATTTTAATGTAAAGAAATGTATAATGGAGTCTGAATATAATCAACTGATCACCTGACTTTTGTTTTCATTCTCTTTCTTCTGCATTTGTCATATCCTATATGGTACTATAATACGAGGAGTGTCTGTATTTATACCATCCCTTCACTCTCATGATAAGCTTGATACTGTGTGTGCTTGTGTGTAAATGCACACTTACGGTTAATTGTTAGATTGATTGGAATATAGTCTAGATCAACTGCACTTTCGTTGTATTACTCATCAAGTTATGTTGTAATATAATATTGTAAACTATTATCTTGACATGTTGTTATGTTATTATGGTTGAAATTTGTTGTTACGATTTTGTGTTCGGTCCTACTAATTCTTGTACAATTACTGTTGTTGCCAGAATATGTCATATTAGTCGGCCTATCATTGTTTCTGTTGCATGATTTTGATAGTGATCTATGGATCACTTATGTTATATTGGTATTGTTAAGAAAATGGTGTATCCGTAAATAAATAAATAAAAGAGATTTGTGTTCCACAATCTCAAAATCTAGCGGGTAGATTTGGCTTAAACTTTGCATTTAAGACTCTTTTGGCCCAAAAATAAGTTTACAACCCCAGAAGAAATCTAATTTTGTATAAAATTAAGTTTAAAAATAATAATTATTTACATTGTTGTTATGGGTTGCAATTTTTGTAACGAAATAACAACAAAAAGTAAACAAAGATAAAGGAACATTAATTTTATGCAGTTTTTTTTAAACAGCTGTCAACTGTGAAGAGTCTTGTGTAAATTTAATAGATTTATTACCATGATGACACTATAACCAAAGGTAATTAAAACCAACGAGCAAGGCTCGGTTAACCTGGTACTTAAGGTTTACAATAAAACAATTAATGTATAAGGCAAGTACTGAAGCAATAAATAGACAAAGATGTATCATGTCTCAAAATATAATGTACCATAAAAGTTTAAAAATATTCCTTCAGATAAAAAACATACTTACTGTTCAAATGTTGTTGCTAAGCAATTTATATATATATATATATATATATATATATATATATATATATATATATATATATATATATATATATATATATACAGGGTGTTTCAGAACTCCCTACCAATATTTTAGGGCATTGTTCCTGGGTTAAAAACATATCTAAATATCATATTTAAATTGTCTGGAAGTCTTAAGTTACTCACACAGCCGCCATTTTGTTTTTTACACATAATTTTTATTTCCGTAACGGATGGTTGTATTCAGATCATATTTGGTATAAATCTTTATCATACCAATGTACATTTCCAAGAAAAAAAATTAATTTTTTCCATTGTATATTTTCAAAATGGCGGCCATTTTAAATTTTCAAACTCAAATATCTCAAAATCGGTAAATTTTATAAAGATTTTACAAGACACAAAAAAGTTGCCAAATTAAATTACCTAACCAATGGTGCCAAGTTTGTAAGGATCTGACAACAAATAACGGAGTTATTGCGATTTTACTTCATAAAAACATTGATTTTGCTGTTAAAATGGCCTTATTTGCATTAAATTCAATGCAAAATCCACGTTTTTATGAAGTAAAATCGCAATAACTCCGTTATTTGTTGTCAGATCCTTACAAACTTGGCACCATTGGTTAGGTAATTTAATTTGGCAACTTTTTTGTGTCTTGTAAAATTTTTATAAAATTTACCGATTTTGAGATATTTGAGTTTGAAAATTTAAAATGGCCGCCATTTTGAAAATATACAATGGAAAAAATTAATTTTTTTTCTTGGAAATGTACATTGGTATGATAAAGATTTATACCAAATATGATCTGAATACAACCATCCGTTACGGAAATAAAAATTATTATGTGTAAAAAACAAAATGGCGGTTGTGTGAGTAACTTAAGACTTCCGGACAATTTAAATATGATATTTAGATATGTTTTTAACCCAGGAACAATGCCCTAAAATATTGGTAGGGAGTTCTGAAACACCCTGTATATGTATATATATATATATATATATATATATATATATATATATATATATATATATGTATATATTTTAATTGACTAGGACATATTCTACAAAATAAGAATCCCAGTTTTGACCAAAGATTAAGAGGTAAGAAAAACTAAATATTTTAATTAATAATCTCGTTCAATAATGTAATAATAATATTTATTCCACTGACAGTATTTTTAATTGTACCGTATGGAAATTTACATTATTTGGGGGGTTTACATGGGCCTAAGACTTGTAATATGTTTCACACATTCTAAATGTTCACATTTCTGAAATTTATTTCACCAAGATCATTTTTATTTTATTTGATAACCTAATAACTTTTCCAGTCTTTTCAATTATTTTTCTATTATTTTTTTCTTTCTTCTTTCTTCTTAGCTATCCCACACCTAAATTTTGTTAATTCTAAAGTATATTTAATTTTACAGTACTATATTATTTCAATCTGCCAAGAAATCTTCCCAAAGAAAAAATACCTTGTAAATTTAACAAGTGAAATTCTCTGAGTCACAGAAAAAAGTTATACCCATTAATTTAACTCCTAAAACCTTTCATAACTTGAGATTTGGTCTCTGTTTTAGGAATGCTGTCTGAAATCCATTCCTACGTCTTGTAGCAAGAACCCGACACTGAAACTGTGCTCCAACTTCAGGTATTCCGCTGAACATGCAGTTCACCTAATGATATTCTCTTCAACCCAGGTAGGACCTGTACATCTATACATATTTAATACGCAACATGCTTTTTTTGTTTGAAAAAGAAAAACCTCCCACAGTTTTCAAAAGATTGCATGGGGTACTGCCTCAGATCAGCAAACCCAAAAAATTCTCATATTACAAAAGAAGGCTTTAAGAATAATTGAACAGCTACAACCCACAGAACACTGCAAACCCTTCTTCACATCCAATGAAATTCTTACAGTTCCATCCTTATTCATCCTTGAAACCTTGAAAATTCTCAAACTAGATCCTCCAAAGCTTAGAAGTGATTGCCACAAATATTACAAATACAACCTAAGTAGCACAAACTTAAATTACAACTTTCAACAGCATAGATTAACCAAAACCAGTAAATATCCTCAAATATTAGGGCCTAAAATATTCAATGTTCTGCCAGAAAACTTAAAAACAATAAATAAAAACAAACTTTTTTTCAAAAAACTCAAACTTTATCTTCTAACTAAATCATATTACAGCATAGACGAATATTTCAAAGAGCACAAAGCTCTCCCCAAGCATAGGCTAGAGTAGTCTCAATGCTCACAACACATACATACACACACACATATAAACACACACCCACATAACATTGACCCACATAAAGATGACGATTCCCTGGTCTACCACGACTACGGAGAAGAGGACCTAGGTAAAAGGTAAAAGGTAAAAGATTTGAATGATTTTGGTGTCAATGGATAGAGCTTGTCTTGAAGTTGTTTCCAAAGTAAATTTGTAAATACCAATTTAAAAGAAAGCGCCAAACAAGCCCGTAAAGTTCATCATTTTCCCATTTGACTAACATTGGTAAGGAAATTGATTGAGTTTCAAGTTAACAGCTTTAAAGCGTAAACACCGGACATCAGCTAAAGTACCTACTATCTACTTGTTCACACGATAAAGGTTATGTTAAAACACGGATTGTAACTGGTTAACAAACTGCATTAAGTATGCATGCAGAAAATATTTAGATCAAAGTTGTGAGCATTTCACAAATTGTAGAATTATCTGAGTAATCTTAAATTGAAGGTTTTGGCCAAAGGGACTCGGGAAAATAATGGCATGTCGAAAAAGCTACGAGGAAATTATAAATAACGAAAAACGACCTCCAAAAAAAAAAAAAGCATAGAGGTAAAGAATACATATTATGCTTTGTTTTCATTAACAACACAACGTGTGTTTTGGTTTGATTTTAAAAGGATACCAGGTGACACCAATGAGTGAAGACGATCTTTTAATTAAATATAGGTAACCATGTTACTATAGTCAATTTTTGTGTCGCTATTGACCAGAAAACCTGCTTGAAAAGCAGCACTGTTCAACTTATAATTGGTTAATTATCTATGATTTATTAATCAAGACAACTGAATAGTTGATATAATCATTAGTGTATACGCGCAGTGCTGAACTCTATTGAAAGAGGTTTAGTTGTGACATATGTGTCACACACTACCGTGTGCCGGACACGTTATCTATCTCATTGCCATTATAATGGTTAACGGTATAATAAATTATTCCCACTCTATTATGATGCGATGATTTTACTTGTTATAACTTATGTTTTCACTTCAAGATTGGGAGGTAAGAGGTTGAGGCTAATGAGTTCACAAAATTTTAAAATTAAAATTATTACAAGATATTATTGGGTGGAGTATGGGCATTCAGATAGGGTCTGATTCTTACTCTTTGAATAATTTGTAAAGGCAGCTGAATATGAGCTACGACCTGTTTAAGCCTCTATAGGTATTAAGCTACTTTAATATACGAAAGACTAGGGACATCTTGGTAAAGATGACAAAATGTATGTAGGCTTACGAAAATTTTGGGGCGTCTCCCCCGTTTATTCCGTTTGAAGAGGGAAACTCGATACGATATTCCCTTTTCCCCAAACGTGTTAATTCAATCCCCGTGGATCTTATCCTTCGCCCGTCATTTATCTAAAAAGGAAGCCAGCTTTGATGATTGATAATTACAATTGGCTGGCCTTCCGCGCATGCGCAGATCGCACTGTCTTTGTCTATTGTTCCCTGACCAGCTGATTGAGGTTTGGGGAGAGACGCCACAATTTTTTATCAAGAGTATTATAGAAAAATAAAATTTGTTATAATAAATGAAAGTTTTTATCAGAATAGAAACAAATATTGCTTGATTTCGAGCAACGGGTAGACTAGTTTTAATTTACTGGCTTAGCCTATAACTACTCATTCTTGAAACAGGACATTTTCTCAATCCTTAATGTAGTTAGTATCTGCACATTTAAATGTAATGGTTTCCATGCTAAATATTACGCATTCTGAATTTTATGCCTGAGAATTGCTTTTAAGCTTCCAGATCTTACCACAATGATGGTGTTTAACCTTTTAACATTAGGCCTAACGTTTAACTTTACTCTTTAACTTTTTAGAGGAATCTTTTACTAGTGAAGCTTGTTCACTTTATATATTTTTTTAATTTTAAGGTAAACTCAATTTTTCTTGAACTACAACCATTAGTATTTTTTTATATAAACAAGTTAACGTTTGAATTATTATTTATTATTATTATTAAAATATAATGGCTAAGCAATTGAAAATAAATAAAAATCTCGAAAAGATCGCAGTTGTAATTGCATTTTGCGACGTGTAAAATGGTTAAGTCACACGTGACCCATTTGTCACCTCATCAGTCGTGTCACATATATTCAGGTTCAAATTTACCTGGATTCTTTCTCCATGTATAATTTTACATATTTGTAATTTAATGTTGCAGTCAAGGAATTGTTTTCAAGTAAGTATTAGTAGATAACAAAATTTTATGCGCTCACAAATTTTGCCCATTTTTCGCCTAAATCATGTCATAAATCCAAAGAATATATTTGTGTAATCATCATCTAATTTGGAGTATTTTAGCTATAAGCCTAATGGTATTCTTACTCACAAGTATTTGCCACCTTAATATGAGAATGTGGTTGTATAATGCAAAAACTAACAGACACGTGCAGAGTGGAACACGGGCTGCTGAGGCAGTGGTTCTCTAGTGGGTACTGATTGTGCCTTCAATTCGATGTTGGCAGGCCTTCAACACCAATTTTGACCAATATTGGGAGAGTTTGTGCCAGCAACCAGATAGGAATAAGCTTGTCATCATGTATGTAATTGTATATATTGAGTGGTAAAAGAAATATTTAAAAATAATCAAAGTAAGTGTAAGAACATATGTACTATCTCTACTGAATTTAATTAGATCAACCATAAACCTACATTAATAAGACAACACCTAGAGAGGCCTGTACAGTAGAAGCTCTCTTAACTGACCCCTATAAGACCGGACTATGATCGGATAAAGATAAAGGACGCTTAAACTGAATAATACCGGAAATATGTGTTAATAGCAGTTTATTCAACAAATTTATCATGAAGGCTTTTAAGCTCTAAGTGTTCTTAATATCTCGCGAATGGCTTAAATAATAAATACAATCGTTGCATACTTTATCTACCACAAAGTTAAATTTGGCAAATTACTGTAAGATTCATGTAAAAAAATTATAGGTTATGGATGGCCATCCATTGAAAACGTAGCCACACAGATGTCACTTCAGCAAACTGCCACTCTCACTCACAAATGATCACACTCTTTTGAGGTTTGACTCAAAAATAAACTAAAACCTGAATAGTAATGGAACTATCAGGTAATGTGCGAAATGCATAATTTTTATTTAAACACCACTTTTGTCAAATGCTGAACTCCCTTTGATCTAGAACCTGTATTGTAATTTAAGCAAAAGATTTACATTTGGTTTAATAATACATTTCTTTATGATTATACTTGTAATATCATTGACTATTGGTGAAAATTGCAACGGTCTTAGATAAAATCAATAAGAAAAAGAAAAATTGTTGCCATTTTTACAATCCGTTACAGAAATAAAAATTATGTGAAAAAACAAAATGGTGGCTAGTGGCTTCACGAAGAATTTTAGACCCATCGTTGTATTATGTTTTGTTTATCTTAACCCAAGGAACAAATTAAATCAAGTGATTTTTATAAAATACTGTAAAATTTCAAAAAGTTGTACAAAACAGTTTTGTACATGGAATTTTTCTTACATCATTTATAAAAACTTCTACTTAAAAAAGCCCAATGAAAAGAGCCAACTTGCATTTTTTTTCTATTTAGTTTACATTAGAGCGTTAATTAACATTTTCAATTAAGAACTATCAAGTACCAAAAGAATGGGTATTAAAGGATTTTTTTTTCATTGCAGAAAATTTACCAAGTAGGCCTATACAAAATTCATCAAGTCAAAATCAGAAAGTGTTGGAAAAGAATGTAAATTAGTGACCAGGAAGAGGTGATTCAGAAAATTCGGACATCAAAAAACTGCCTATCAGAAGCCTGAAAATTGACTGTTTGCCTATCAAAATTATCTCTAAAATTAAATGTATGAAGAAAAATGTAAATTAATAGTCAACAAGAGGGAAGAACAAAAATTTGGGAATAAATTGATTGTAGTATGAAGATAACAAATAAATTAATTAGACTTCAAATTTTAGTGGAGCAAGAAAATTATTAGTCAAAAATAGGAAAATCAGAAAAAGAGAATTCGAACATCATTAAATTACCTATCAGAAGCTTGAAAATTTACTGTTTGCCTACAAAAATTACAGTACTCTAAAATTGAAAGTATGAAGGAAATAAGATAAATTAATAGTTAAGAAGATTAAAGAACAGAAAATTCAGAAATAAATTGATTGTAGTATGAATATGTCACATGAATGAATTAGACGACAAATTTTAGTGGAACAAGAAAATTATTAGTAAAGAAGAAGAAATCAGCGAAAGAGAATTCGGACATCAATAAATTACCTATCAGAAGCTTTAAAATTGAATGTTTGCCTATCAAAATTTGACACTAAAATTAGAAGTACAAAGAACAAATTAGAAGTAAAATTTAAGAAAGGAAGATAAAATGCACTGTGGAGAAATTTTGAAGATCAACCCTTTGGATATGGTCTAAATCATCAGTGTTTAAAAATTGTAAGTATACCTCATTGTTTTACTCAAGTTAATTTTAGATATTGATTGTACTCAGAAATAGCACTTCTAATAAAATGTTGGTCAAAACTAAAAACAAAAACAAAACAAAAATGCAAGTTGGCTTTGAGGCTTTTAGTTTTATAATGTTCCAATAACTGATAATGTTTTGTTATACGTCACACGTTTTACAGCAAATTTACAGCACTCAGTCTTGGAATGACTACCACCTTGAAGGAACACTCGTTCAGTAATTGTCACTCCCAAACCAGAAATACACTAATTGAGGTTACATTTTACATAAAGGTAAGCGTTTACTAGTTTTCCAAGTTCCAGTCGACTACAGACTTTTATTTTATTTTCTTGCTTCAAAACAGTCAAGACCAATTAAACTTAAGGGTTATTAAACTCGGGAATTTCAAGCGAGTTTGGTATCACAGTGAGTATTTTAATCAATTAAAATAATATTAGGTGTTTTTAGTTTTAATTTCAAATTATGTAACCTAAGCATATTCAACTATTATGAGGCATGTTTTATCGTTTTGAAACAAAAAATAACTAGGAGAGATTTTTTATATTTTTTAATGATTTTTTATAATTTAATACTTATATTTAATAATTTCTGCAATTATTAAGGCACTTGTTATACCGTACAATTAGCTTTGCAATTCTGTTGTCATAAAATTCTGCCGCCTGCCATGAGAAACACTCCAATACCTAGGTGTTTTGATATCGTCGTCATTGTCATGGCACACACTGCTTAGGTCTTTCTTCAAATGAACATTTGATAGTCACTCAGGGCTAGATCGGGACTTTAGGGAGGATGATCAAGTTGTTCTCAACCAAATTCTCTGATCATAAATCCTGGGTTCGATAAGTGACATGTGGACGGGCAATATCATGAAGCAAAATGATGCCATTAACCATTATGCACATTTGTGCGGCCATCTTTAAATGTCCTAACCACTTTTGTACCATTCCATTACTCATATTTTTTTCTCTGTACACTCCACAGATCTTACGATGAATATCGATCGATTTCAGGCCTTTTGCCTACAGAAAACGGATAACCGACTGTACTTCGCCGTCGGCGGGAATCTCCATGAGCGAAGGCTTTTTAAACATTTGAAATAAACCAAACACAGCGGTGAAAAATGCCGTAATGGCGTCCGTGCGTTGCCGGTACATGTAGGTAGATGAAGGTATACAGTGCGCAGATTTAAAAACATTACTTATAGAAACACACATGGTATCTTCACATGAGTTTAAAAAAAATTATACTTGCTCTAATAATTTATTTGGATTCCAAACAATGACGGCCTGTCTCTATCTACAACTAATAAATTCAATCTACTTTATGTTGCCTGTTCAAAAGTTTTCTACAATTTTTTGAGTATTCAGTTTCAGTTCTTGTGTTTTGTATGAATTTTGTTTTGTTTTGCTTAAGTAAACAGTCTGTATTACACTATATATCACTATATAACTATTTTGAGACAGGGACATCACATAGTGGGTTTTTTAAACCTGAATATGAATGAGAGATGAGTGTAGGATGATTGTGGCGCGATCTTGTAGTCTTGTTACTGACTAAGGCAGACATTTATTGTGTTATTTGATTCAGAGATTTATTTATACCTTCTATGTTGATTATTTATTTATTTAATTACTGTTATTGATTGTTATTATTTATTTATTGTTATCCATATTAATTTATATAAACTGCTTTCTTTATTGTTAAATATTTATTTAATGTTGGTATTGTTATTGTCTTGGACAGATTGTTTGTTGTCCTTGATCTTGGAAAGCCAGGAATCTAGAAGCTAAAAATAAACTTTTAAACATTATTATCTAAACATGTAAATACCAGCCAGATGAAGGATATATAAATTTTCTAGTGTTTAATTTAATTGTCTCGCACGTGCGTGTGCACATGAGACAAAAAAGATATGTAATATGAAATTTTCTTTGAATAAAGAGTTTTTGAATTTGAATTTGAATTTGAGACATTCTTCTTAAACAGGACTGCTCATTAACAGCACAACAGCCAATGGTATCTAGGGAACTACAGTTTAACGTGGGATCCGAACCACAATTTCGACCTCATGTATACAAATGGGTCTAATTATGAGGATTTTTAATGAATATGAGGAAGAGAAGTAAATACTTTATTTATTGAACACAAACTAACAATTTTCATTGCTAGACACCATTTATGTTTTGTTGCATTATAAAAAAACTTTAAAGTCTCAAAAAGACAATAAAAATTGTTAACTTTTAATGAAAATTTACATAAATTACTTGTGATAGACGACAAAAATTACCGACAACTATCGGTTCAAAACACTTAAACCGTGTTTCACAAAAAAGCATTTATAAGAAGCCTACACTTGAAATTTCTACTGAATTGTAGACAGTTAAAATTACTCAACTTTAAAAGAAATAGAAATACCATATAATTAATTTTTAAATTTTAAATGTTATTTCCTACCTCACAATAATTTAACCTGGAAACGGAAATTTCTAATTGCTCATCCATACAAAAATTTCTGGCCAATGTACCACTGGCAACAATATTTTACATTGCAAGTCTCCTTTTCCGTTTTAAATATTTTTGTGTTTACAAAAAAAAAAAAAAAACTTATTCTTTTATTTCATATTTAAAGAGTTTGAACGTTCAAATTTCAATTTTTCATAATCTTAAAATTTTTTTATTGATTTATATTTTGCTAATAAAATGTTTTTACCTACAAAAATTTGTTTTAGCGAATTTCTTTATAGGAAATATGTTATTATGGTAGTAGTCATGGTAAAACCTAAGCCTGGGGTTATGATACTTTTTTGTTTTGAGGTCCCCAGAAGTCAAAAATACCGTTCGTTCAAATAAATAAATAAATATATAAATATATATAAAGGATAAGTCGTTTGTCGGTTTTATTGGTTTTTGGCTAACTAGTTTATTTTTAAGGCATATGTCAAATGCATAAAATAGGGCTCAGCCTGATTTTTGTTGGAAACCTTGAGTTGTTTCTTGTTTACATTTACAATCTAAAATAAACCGAAAAACCGACAACCGACAGCCGTTGCCAGTGAAAAACCAAACCGAACCAATAAATTTTACAACCGACCCATAACTAATTTACTTTTTGGAATTTATAAACAGATCATTGTTTTTGTAACTTTTTACATGAATAGCACTAACTTTGCACACTTTTTAATTCTTAAAACTAATTATCTACAATTATATGCCAATAATTAATGTAAATATAATATAATGAAATATTTTATATTATTTTCATGTATGGATTAATAATTAAATTTATACCTAATTCCAATATATTACTAATTTACATCATTATTTTGGTATTAAAACAAGAACAGCCATTGGGAATTTGCTTAGTATGGAGATCTGCTGCGATGGGGTTATTTAATTGTGTCTTTTGGTTCTTGTAGGTTAGTATTTATTTGGATTTAGGATAACCCAGAAAGTAGCAAAGATTTATAAACTTTGGCAAGTTTGAAACACAAAAGCTGGAAAGTTCAAAGATGTTATAGAGCTTGCCTAGAAATAAAGGTTCGATCGCAAGAAAAGTTTGTACAGCTTTTGGACAAACTGGACCTGATGCTTCATTCAGGGATTGTTAATTCACAATCATGACAAGTGAATCAGTTTATCTTTGCCAAAAAATACCTCACTCCCAGTTTATTGATAGTCGCCGCAAAATACGCCTCAACACTGTATCTTTTATAGTGATAAAGAATATAGTGATAAGGAATAGTTTTAAAGTTTATCTGCAAAGCTTTTTTTTAATGATGGTCGTACACATAGTTTACCTTCGCCGTGAGCCACCCAGACGCCCAGCACGCTGCCCTCCATGCCTCGCAGGTGGATGGCAGGCGACGGTTCCACTCTGACTGTGGACCAGCGACACTCAAACCGGCCCGACACGTTGTGGTCCAGCACTACGTCCGGCTTTCGCTCAGCGCCTGCAACATAACACGCCCATATTGGTTTACGACTCAACCGATAAAAGATACTGTATAGGTTTGATTACCAAAATATAGGTTTTTCCTGTTAAATCAAACTGAAAGTTTGTGGGGAAAAGTTATTAACAGACATAACCAATTAAACCTAATGCAAACAAAAATATCAAATAAAATCAATGAGCATGGTGATATCAGTCTAGGGAAGTCATCAAATCTTGTTGATTAGTGGTCTGTCGAGAAAAACTTTTAAGATGGTTTGCGATGGTTTGCAGGAGCGCTTTCTGCATCTCGCCATTCTCAACTGTAACTCAAGATGCAGTTGAGAATGGCGGAATAAGAGCTCTCCTGCAAAAAATATTCAAAGATTTATCTGAGGAACCACAAACCGATAACAAACCATGCAAAATATTGTATTAAATATAATAAATAAATCAAAAACATAAATATGTAAGAAGATGAATAATCTGTTCAATGAGGGGTTTAATTGTTGTTTCATCAGGAATTTTGCAGGCTTGTGAAGACCTATTGAAAGGGTCAATGCTGGAAACCTGGTTTTAGTCATAAACGTATTTGTGAACTTCCTTATGACATCAAAACTTGTAGGCCTATTTGTTTAAAAAAAATGAGCACGGTTGAGTTCTAATTTAATGCATCCAAAATTATAGTGGATTACATCAGTAATTTTCAATGCAATGTGTAAATTTTATGAATCAGAACTAACTATACAAGGGAATCAAATACTCATGTTCTATGGTTTGTTATTTGCCAAACTACTACCAACCTGCAAGTCCGACCCAGCCGAGCAGACTCATGAGCTGGCAGCCATTGCAGACTCCGAGACTGAAGGTGTCCGCACGGCGGATGAACGACTCAAACTGAGCCTTTAGCGCCGGGTGGAAGAGCAGACTGGCCGCCCAGCCCTTCGCTGACCCCAGCACATCTGTGGAGTGTTACTCTTCAATAAATACTTCTCCACACACACATTTTTGTATACTTACAAATTATTAGGGGTACCTATGTAGTGCAATGCACCGCATGCATTACCGTAATTAGATTGGGTCATGTCAATGTCAGTGGTTCTTTCGCCCCTATTCTGATTTTAACATATGTTCTTCTGTTATTCTATGTTTTACTATCAACAGATGTTTTTGTTTGCAATTAATTAAAAATTTTGCCCATGTTAATGTAAAAAAAAAACCTCAAGGGCTTCCCGTACTCTTCTGAAAAGAAATATCAAAAAACCTAATCGAATGAAAAACCTTTCTACAATACTAGGAAATAAACAATTTTTGGACACCTGAAACGTTAATTGGGTCCAGATATAGGGGAGGAGTGAGTTCACAAAAAACCCGCTTCATGAATTATATCTAAAGATTTAAATAAATACAGTAAACACCCTCAAATCTACCACCTTGGGACTGGACAAGGAACCCGTACTCACCTAACACCGGATAAGGTATTCATCTAATGAATTCATTGTTTTAGTCATAATTTAATCGCTCAGATTATAATAGGGCCAAATTGACAATTGGACGAAGGACAAGCAGTTACTAGTGATGGTACTGTGTTTAATGAATCAAAATTTTAGACTAATATAGACAGTCAACAAAGGTACTAACCTAGAAATGGAACCACAATCCATCCATTAACAATAAATTCAATGTAATATTATTGATCGGGCCGCAAAAAACGTTTCAAATAAAATTAACAATTGAAAATGATATTTCAGAACACGTCTAAAACTGAAACGTCTAGAAATCAGCAATTGAACTGAGATATTTTAGTGATTAAACCAGATTTAGAAATGGAACCGGTTGACTTGTGCCTATTTTAGCCATGGGATAAGCAGCTGAATGTTCCATTTCTGGGGGATTGCGGCCTGACTAGAGGGCTTTTACCATACTGACAATTTTTTCTAAAAAGAAGAAACAAAAAATAAGTTATGTACATTAAAGTTATGGAACAAAAATAGCTCCCATAACTTAAGTCTTTTTTAAGAGTATTTCAATTTTTGAAATGGGTTATCTAACATACAAAATCAATTAATTAGTAAAATTTTTTCAGCAACATTTAACAAACAGCAATAAGATTCAAATTTGAGTACCAACATTAAACTTAGATAGCGTGTAAAACTGTGATTGGTGTTTGTCTTATGCTGTGTTATCTTCACTTAACAACAAAACTAATAAATTAATTGCACCCAATGTTGCATAAGTATTATATGTAAACCTAGACTATAACCTAAGGTGACTTTCTTAAATAATTTTTTTTTATCACACATCAGGCCTTTCCTTTTCTTATTTACTCTAAAATTTATTTATTTCCCTCTCATTTTACTTCACCTTCATAACCCTTATGGAGGAGTTTGACATACCGGCGTAGCTGAAGCCCCCGGGGAACACGATGCCCTGGAAGTGGTCGACCGTGACTCGCTTGTCCAGGAGGTCCTGCATGGTGACGTCCCACGCCTCGAGCCCGGCCATGTGCAGCGACGCGGCCATCTCCCGGTCACCGTTGGAGCCCTCCTCCCTCACCACGGCCACCCTCGGACCTGCACAGGGGGGAAGGTAAACTACGGCACTACTGAAAACCTAGCAGACGGACTATATGTCGAAACAATTCTTTGATTCAACATAGTTCAAACTAAGAGGATAGTTCAAACTAAGAGGACAAGTCAAGAGGATGCTGAAGAAAAACATCACTGCAGTGTATGTTAAAGACAATAATGTTTACCAGACAAGTAGGCCCTCTTTTAACTGACAATTGCAGAACTGGGTGTAGTTCGGATAACCTAAAAGGTCAGATAAAGCAGGTGACTACATAAACATGTAAAAAATATGTATAAATAAATGTATTGTTGTATTATGGAACGAAAATAGGCTCACACTGCCAATTTTAAAAATAGGCTATACAGCCATGCGATGAAAAAACAGAAAAATATCTGATTTTAAATGACGTTCTACAATAACATGAGTTCCCTTGTGATACATAATAAAGATTTATCTGACTGGATACAGTTATATTAACAAAGCAAATTATCATCCTTGTCATAATCTGGTTTAACTACAGTTAAATTTAAAAAAAATTTTTCTCTGCACTGTTGGGTCTTCAAGAGTTATTGATATTGATTTATTTTGGTATCTGGCTGTTGAAGACTAGCTTTCAGCCTAGCATGATAAAGTGGAATTGAGAACCGATGAGGAAAGTGAGAAATTTCTTTTCACCTATTTGGTGACTTTTTGGTCAATACACTCAGCCCTTTTTGGTCAATAAGCCAGTGAGTCCCATTTTTTTTTTTTTTTTTTTTTTTTTTTTTTTTTTTGCTTGCGACGTCCTAACTTAAACAAGATATTTTTATGCAGTCAAATTTGAATAGCTTTTTGAGGTATCCACTTGCTAAGCTAAGAGGCTGGATGGATGGTTATTCCCTTCTTGATGAGGCACAATTTCTGATTACGAGGGCTATTCAGAAAGTAAGGAACGTTCCCATCTTACGCCGCTAGGAGCGCGTGTATCGCATATATTTGGGTATGAAAGCGCTCGGGGCGTCAGTGGCTATCCAGCCGTGATACTAGGAACATCATCACACCGCTCGTTTTCTTAATGTTTACATTCAAAATGGCCGCTAATACAAAATCCCGCCAGTTGCAAAGTGCGATCGGTAATTCGGTTTTTGCTGGCAAAAATCTTAAAACCGATAGAGATTTATCGACAAGTGTGCGAGGTGTATAGGGAAAATGTCATGAATGAAAGTTCTGTGCGTAAGTGGTGTATTCAGTTTAGAAATGGCCGAACAATGTTCATGATGATCAGAAGAGTGGACACCCGAGAATTGTGACTGACGAACTGGTCACTAAAGTTGACGAGAAGATCCGTGAAAACCGCCGCTTCACCATAACAGAGCTTTCATTATCTTTCCCTCAAGTTTCACAGACTTTGCTGTTTGAAATTGTTATGGATTTTGAACAGGTTGAAATCTTGATTAGGTTGTTACGGATTTTCAATAGCCTATTGAAAGGCGGCAGAAGAGGGAATCGCAAAGCTTGTTCACTGGTATGACAAATGCCTTAATCTCATGGGGGACTATACAGAATAGTAGTATTTTAGTTGCTCTTCAAACTGTATACAATAAAATTTGTTACTTGTACTTGGTTTTTTTATATATCAAAATGTTCCTTACTTTCTGAATAGCCCTCGTATATTCCTTCAAATACCTCTTTGACAATAACTATTAGAGAAGTGGTTGGGTAAAGCAGCATTCTAAAACAGTCCCACTTAAATTTTCTCAAGAATCAACAGCATATTTTTTTTTAACTGAGTTGAATTTTATCCTACGAAGGTTAAATAGTAGGCAAATAAACATTAGAAGATACACAGAAGAAGATATGATTGTTATCAGCAGTTCTGGGACAATTCTACACCATTAAGATGTCAAAATATTGTATTGGGGACAGTAAATGTACGTTGTTGGCTAGTATCAATTCCCACCTTGTGCCAGTGGCCTGGGTGGCTTGGGCTGGAATGTCAGATGGTATTGCGGGCCAGTGCGCGACGCCAGGCCCTCAAACTCGGCGCGGGCACTGTCCGGGTTGGCCTGCCGCTTCTCCAGCTGGTAGCTCGTCTCCTCCCACAGCCGCATCAGCGACCACACCGTCTCCTCCAGCAAAACATCTTCACCGTCGCAGATCACGATCTACACAGACACCGACAGTCAGGTTACAGCGAGCAGGGAAATCCAGCCTGTGTATTATATGTTTTATAAACAGCTTTGGAGGCTTCAAAATCTTTGGGAAACTTAGATTTCACAAAAAGTGTACATTTATAAAAAACCATAATTTATAAGTATCTTAGCATTATAAAATAACAAATTAAACTATAAATGAATACAATTACTCTTATTTTAATATAATTAAAATCCAAACAATACAGTATTTTTATTTCAAATAATGTTAATTAATTACTAGTTTCATAATTACATCTTAAATAATAATTCAGTAGAGAGTTGAATATCCAAACTAATTGGGACCAGGGGTGGTTCAGATAATCAAATTGTTCGGATGGTCAAACACACGAATTGTTTACCATTTATAACTACTACACAGTTCATTGCCTTTCTCAACAAAAAATACTTCAAATCAATTGATCAATCAATAGTAGAGTCGTGCATCAGCACTCCAAAAGTTCTTTATATTGAGGTTATCCTAGCTAATACGTCGATATATAGAGGAAGAAATAACATTAAATTGATAGGAAGGTTCAAGGGGAATGAGAAAACTTCGTTACATCGAGGATTTAGATATATTGAGGTTCGATATATCAAGTTTCCACTGTACCTACGCACACAATGCTCATAGCTCTTGACAGTATATCGACGTAATCAGACTCTCCGTGGTTTCCCTTCCAATCTCTTGATGCCAAACCGGAATAATATATGTGCAATGTAGTATGAGTTAGTCTTTGAAAGTGTTTTGTTTAATTTTGGGAATTTAATTCAGACAAAAGCTGCCGCTTTTGTCCATTGGACCATCAATGTCTAACAATATTATAATATATTCAATCTGTATATTTGGCCTTTCCCGCAATTTTATCACTAGCTTTTCAGCAGTCTGATCATGACTGAGAGCTCATATTACACGGTCATATTGAGTGAATGGTGGGAAAACAGTGGCTACAAAAAACTCGACAGGGCCACTCTGAGAAGAGGTTGTGGGGTTTTTCTGCACATATAATAATCTTAAAAAGACAATCAATCATTATTCTAGTGTGGAAAAAGTTGAACCCATTCCATTGTATATAAATGTCAAGGTACTTTTGAAAAATGAAATATTTTTAAAGACCTAATCCAACCTTGGCATTCATCCCAGCGCTGCCGGTCTCGCCGAGGTAGACGTAGGGCACGTTGTTGTCCCGCAGCGTCTGCTGGACGTGTTTCACCTTGTTCCGCTCCACCTCCAGCACCCAGCCGAGCTCCTCAGCAAAGAGCGCGTGCAGCGGAGACTCGGCGCCGCGGCAACGCTGCTGCACGTCGACAGTCGCACCAAGCGCACCGGCGAAACACATCTCCAGCAGACACGTGACCAGGCCGCCGTCACTAATGTCGTGGCCGGACAGTACCGCGCCTTCTGCTCAACACCAAAGAATATTCATAATTGATCATCCTTTTAAACTCAAATTTTTTGTCTATTTTCAGTTATCTTGAATTACAGGATTCTTTACTCATTCTTTCATCATATTTCACTTTCTGTATTAAGCATTTTTTTAAACCCTCCAATGGTCACTTAAATTTCAAACAGTGTGGCTAGTGAAGTGGATAAATTCTCCGTCACTTTTTTTCACGGTGCAGTTGTTAACAATTTTGGGGTTAGCAGCTTTGCCCAACTAGGTATATGTGTCACACCAACCATGCAATTAGTAGGCAAACCCCTCCCTTGATATTCATCGTCAGTGATTAGTATCAGTTGAACTTAAATGTCTTCATGATGAAACCATAGCGAGAAATGGTTTACAGGGTTAAATACAGGCTGGAGGAATCCACCGCTACGCGAGCGGTGCTGTTTGAAAATTTAAGTGACCACTTTAGGATTAAATAAATATTATAAAACAGAGAATATGAAATATGAGAAAAGAAGGAGGAAAGATAAGGAGAAGAAAATAGAGATTATAAAAGAACAGGGAATGACTTGAAAAATTTTGAATTGATAATACAAGACAAGTTACTGAAGATTAAAATCAATATTAGTCTTTTGTACAATATACAAAAACTGATACAAGATAATGAATTATTACCAATATGTATAAGAAAGGTATATATATAACTCTAAAAGGAAATGATGCAAAAATTAATGGTACTAAAATATGCAATAACACAGCAGTCTACTCACTTTATGCATCTCTTACTTTCAGGGGAATCAGGGTTGAAAACAGATTTCCTATTCTGACATGAGTTTATTTTTTCTCTCAATAAGGAAGATGCCAGAATGGTTCCTAAACTAAGCAGGCCCGGATTATCCACTAGGCCAACCTAGGCCATGGCCTAGGGCGTCAGCCGAGAGGTGGGCGTCAAGCGGGCCTTTTTTATTCTATGTTTCAGTCAAAAAATTATTTAACTGCAAATATAATTTAATTTTGGGGTTTTCACATTTTTTTATTAAATTCTTTAATAATAAGAGTAAATAGAATATTCGGCAAAATAGAAAAAAGAAAGGATTAATCAAGCGAACTATATGATCCCCTAAGTTGCCGGGACCCGAGGGGCTCCTTTGCGGCGGGAACGAGCGCCCCTAATGTGCCGTGTGTCCCTGATTAGTGGTCAAGAACATCACCCCCGACTGGCGGTATAAGCATCGCCCTGTACTCGACGGTAAATATCACCCCTGAGTTAAATCACGCCTCCGACCGCCGGTAAAGAGCGCCCCCTGATCGACTGTTAAGAGCGCCCCCAATACGCATAAACAGCGCCTGTGGTCAGCAGTAAAGAGCGCCCCCTACAAGCGGTAAAGTCCCCTAATTCAAGGTAAATAGCGCCCCTTTGCCTTGACCGTCGCCTTGTAAGGTTTGCCTTGACCTTGTTCCTTTGCCCTAGATTTAAATTTATTTCTGTATTACAATTATACAAGGTGTTTCAGAATTCCCTGCCAACATTTTAGGCCATTGTTCCTGGACCAAAAACGAATATGAAAATCATAGTAATAAAGTCCAAATGCCGCCAGTTACCCACACAGCCGAAATTTTGTTTTTACACATATTAGCCCTAATTTTTATTTCCACGACGGATGGTTATATTGAGTTCAGTTTTGGCATGAATCTTTATCACAAAAATGTCCATTTCCAGAGAAAATAATTTTTATTTTCCGATGTGTATTTTAAAAATGGCGGCCATTTTAAATTTCTAAGCTCAAATATCTAAAAAAAACGGTAAGTTTTTAAAAATTTTTACTAGAGACTAATAAATTGACAAATAAAATTATGTAACTAAGGATACCAAGTTTGTAAGGATATGACAACTTAAAAATGGCGCCATTTTAAATTTCTAAGCTCAAATATCTAAAAAAACGGTAAGTTTTTAAAAATTTTTACTAGAGACTAAAAAATTGACAAATAAAATTATGTAACTAAGGATACCAAGTTTGTAAGGATATGACAACAAATAACAGAGTTACTGCGATTTTTTCTTAAAATAACCTAAATTTGCATAAATTTTAATGCAAAATCATTGTTTTTCAGCAGAAAAATCACAATAACTCCGTTATTTGGTTCAAATACGTCCTCGGAGTAAAGTGACGAAAATGCCAATCATCACTTTCCTTTAATAGTTCTGTGCTTTTACAGTCAAAGTAAATAGACTTAAAATAAGTCAATATGTATCGGATTGTTTATAAGTTTTTCGTTTTTGTTTTTTTTTCGGGGGGGGGGGGGGGGCGTAATTGTGACCTTTGGCCTAGGGCGTCAAAAAGTGTTAATCCGGGCCTGAGCATAACCCATCAGGAAAGAGAAGATAGGACTTACAACTACCACATCTGGTTGAATTAATGTCCTCTGAAGAAAAATATCAACATCAAATTGTAAATTAGGATCATTATTAGGTAAATAGGTAAATTAGTACATGTGTTGTCATGACTTTAGAAAATTTCCATATACTATCAAAGGAATAAATTATTATTTATCACTATTAGCATTATGAAGACACATATTTTTATATTTGACGTAGGCTAGGGTACTATAGTATTTGTTTTATAATCCAAATTATTAAGAACACTATCCCAAATAATATTAATGAATACAACAACAAATTGTAGCATAGTAAAAACTTTTAGTCACACAAAAATTATTGCAACAATGAATGTAGTTTAGTTATATGTGGTGAATTCAAAAATAAAACTGATCTGAAACAGTCTAAGTAAGTTGCGTTAATGAGAGGCGAGAGGTATAAAAAAATATATGCTATATTGATATTTATTTATTGACTACTAGTTGACTATGTAAACAAACTTTTGAGTAAGTCCAATTCTACAATAATTTTACATTTGGTAACATAAATACGCGGTGAGCTTTGGTTTTATTTAGGAATTCGGTATACAAAACTGCACGGAACATAAACTCACAACAATTTTTAAAACCTAACAAAAGTGTTACAACTACAAAATTTTGAGCCAGCTACGTTTACCTTTATGGTAGGATGAAATCTTACTGTTAGAACAAAATGTCAAAAGACAAAGCAACACATCAATCAAAACCACAGAAAGTTACTAATCAAATATAACTCACCGTTTGCACATGTTCAAGAATAACTGTAAATCAGAATAACCTTCTTCAGTTATTATAAAAGTAAAAACCTCTACTCATAAACTACAGTAATGTACCAACAAATAATATATTCATTATTTACTACCAAGGAATCTAGAATAGACATGAATTGGTTTCCCTCTCTCTGATAGTAACTCATGGTATGGTTATAACATAAACATATGGGTTTTCAGCAGAACAAATCTGTTTAGTTTACATAAATAACACTTCCTGAACAAGAGCGTCAAGGAGAGTTTGAAACTTACTTTTGTTCACTTCTGTCTAGTGATTATTCAAATTATTTCCAATTCTTTGTTATATTAATTGTTTTTACAGATCTATATCCATAATTAATTACCGTAATTCTTAGTGTGAAACATATGTACTTCATGAACGTTGGGTAGTTGAGTTATGACTACTTAATTAATCAAAAATCAAGTAACTGGCTGGGTAGCTGAGTGGTTATAGTGCTCGCCTTTGAATCCAAACGTTGCTGTTCCATCCTGAGGAAAGTTAATAGCTTTTCAAAGGTTCCATTCCGGACCCAGTTGCCATTTGTCATTGAGCTATTTAAATAAGATCGATGTTAGATAGTAACAAGATTGGGGTTTAGATTCCCTCTCAAACGTTAAAAAATGTGTTAAAAAATGCCACTGGCGTAGATAGACACAAAGTAAAAAAAATAATAATAAAAATGCTCCATACAAAACTCATCATTACATACAGTAGTCTATGACTTCTGTAGAAAGGAATTACATCCAACCAACAAACTCAATGCAATATGGACCTGGGCAAGTTTAGTGATTGTAGAGTTTCCTGAAACTTGTACAATGCTCTTTGTAGCTAGGAAAAGCACCCGAAATAGCAATATAATTGTGTTTAACGACTGTAGATTCCATGTGAGAGAAAAAAAATTAACAAGTCTTCAGGCGCTTTATAAAGCACTGTTGACATGTAGCAATGTCCTATGTTAAAAAATTGTAGTTTCGCCCCTGAAAATCAGAGCGAAATAAAACGCTGATGCTGGTGTTACTCCCTGATTGCCAGGGGAAGCACTTCTTTCTACCTCTGAAATGTCAAAATAAGTATATTTGTTTACAAAAAAAAGAATAAAAGGAAAAAAGCATCTGCAGAAGTAGTCTAATAATCTGTTTCCATTCAACCGATCAACATGATCCTTAAATAAAAATTAAAACCTGATGTTGCTATCTGGTGGGCTATCTGGTCATGATTAATGATCTAGATGTAAATGTGCTTTCTCAAGCTACTCTATTGGCAGAAGATGTAACTTTTTCATAGTGATGTTACTGAATTGAATTAAAATCTATTTATGAGTTTTGTAATGCAGCAAGCTAAAACCTAGTATAATTCTAACAAGTTGTTAAGGCCTACTTAATTTAAATAAAACACAGATAATAAATTTTCTCTTAGAAATTATATTAACAATAGTGTTGAAATGCTCCACTTCTAGGTATTACTCTAGATGGTAAATTTCCATGTTGTGGTCACATAAAAGAACTATGTAAAAAAACTTTCATAGTTAATTTGTGTTGCAAGACATCTTAGAGATTGCTTGCCTAATGCGTTCCTGAGAAACTTGTATTTTGCCTTGTTTCACAATGTTATGGCTTATGGGATTGTATACGGGGGAAATAGTGCCTGTGTCAATAGAGTTTTATTATTGCAAAAATGTCATTAGAATTATTACTTTTTATCTAAATCACTGTAGGCCTTTATTCAAAAGAGAATGTATTGACTGTGGTTAATAATTAATTACATATTTGAATGTCTTCTCAGAACAAAGGAGAATTTTTCAAATTTAACTTTAAATGCAGATGTTCACTGTCATGACACAGAAATAGTTTTAGAATTCACAGAGAGTTTAACAAGTTTTACAACAAAATCTTATAAGGAAGTTGGAATTACAGTAATTGGTCTTTTAAATCAACTTTGTCCCAGTGCCTTCAATGTGTCAGTCAATAGTTTTAAGAAATCTCTCAATCTCAAGTCTTGGATATTGGAAAATCCCCTGTATGACATTGCTGAAATATTGGATTGTGATCTGAGTAGAATTAGACTTAATCCTCTTAACTGTGTTATATAATCTATATCTGTGATATTAGCAATAACGAAGTGATCTATTGTAGCTTAACAATCAATAAATGACCCATGATGCTCGCTGTTTCCTTGGTCTATGTGCTTTGGTGGCGGCGTTCTCACTTTCCCACAAGGATGCCTCTACTTATTTGGTTCTATGTACATTGCATGTAATGTTAAGATAATTGGAGTGATGATTTTTTTGTAAGTTGAGTTTATAGTTTTACTGTATAATTAATTTATATTTTAAAACCATGTACTTATGTTATTTTTTTAACAGTCAATATGTTTTACTAATTAAATAGACAAGATATAGAAGGCAAAATCTGTCTAAAATTAATTACAAACAACAAACCACTTTAAACAGAAACTGTAACCTATAAAAGTTTATGATTCTAACACAATTAGGAGAATGTTTTACAAGAAAAGTTCTCATGAATCGAAAAAAAAACCACACTGACGAAAGATATTGCCGTCGAAACAATGTCTGATTACAGAACATGTCGGACCAAAGAAAGTCAGACAATTGAGAGTCAACTGTAATTTTAAAAATTTTCTGATTATGTACACTGGAGCTTGAAGAAGGCCTTCCTAAAAGCGAGTGGCAAGATTGAAGGGTTAGGAACATATAAAGTATGACAACGACAACCAGCCGTGCATGTTTACCTGCGATCAGCTGTTGGGTGCAGGCAAAGGCTCGCTTGAGCAGCGATGGGTCGTCGACATCAGGCGCAGCGTCTCCCAGCTGGCTGTAGCACTGCGCCAGCGCCGAGCCTCCCAGCCGAGCGCGGCCCGACAGGTCCACTAGCAGCAGCCCGGCACCGGTGCCCTTGAGGTCCGGCGTCACCACCCGGCGCACATCCGGGCAAGGCGCATAGCTAGACACCACCAGCGCTCCTATATAGGCACATTACAGTGAACACAAAGTGAGGAGAAGCAAGACAAGCGACAGGCAGAATTTACCAGAGTGCATGTGTTGTCCATTTTGCTTTTTCCTTTGGTTAGTTTATATTCATCAATGAAATTTTTTAATTTTTATAAAAACAGTCTAATTAATGTACCCTGTATTCACAGCTAAACGTTGTTACTTATCTTAAAATAGCCTGCTATGCCTAGAGTTCTCATGTGGAGCGAAAGAAATGAACATAAAACTTAAGGTTTTTAAGATTTTTTTAATAAAATATATTCCACAGACCAGGCCTATGATAGCTTCTTGTATACTATCAAAGCAGCAATGGATATAGCGTGCCCCATAAAGAAAATTAGATAAAAAAAACTTAAACCGAAAAACTTTGCAGATAAAAGAGCATTGGACCTGAAATCTGAATTTCTAGCACATCTTGAAACATACAACTTGACTGGTGATGAAAAAGATAAAAGCACAATGGTAAAAGTGAAAAAAGAATATGATCTACGGCTTCAAATGCTGAGGCGCAAAGAGTCAGCAGATTACATCCAAAGAGCTGAAAATAAATCTAAAGCAGTCTGGCAAGTCATAAACAATGAGAAAAGCAACAAAACATCAGTAAATTCACTTCCAGCATTCACAATAGATAGAAACACAGTCAGTGATCCAGATAAAATCGCCAATTTTTTCAATGAGTTTTTTACTAACATAGCACAACAAACACTAAATAAAAACCCCCAAGGACTGAAAAACCACAAGTTTTGCCCCCCACAACCAGTGACTTCCATTACCTACCTCCTACTGATGAAAATGAAATCAGGAACATAATAAACAGCTTGAAGCCTAAAACATCAGCAGGTGTGGATGAAATATCAGCAAAAATCTTAAAACACTGCAGTGGTGCCCTAATACCTCTTGTCTCAATCATAAACCTATCCTTAATGCAAGGGCATTTTCCGACTAATCTAAAAACATCAAAAGTCTATCCTAAACATAAAAACAACTCCAAATCTGAGATCAAAAACTACACGCCCATATCACTAGTCCCAACGTTTTCAAAAGTAATAGAAAGAGTGGTACTTAAAAGGCTGATAAACCACTGCAAGCAACAAAATAACCTCACTGAGAAACAACATGGCTTCACTAAAGGAAAATCAACAACCACAGCAATCATTGAGCTTGTTGAATTTTCAATAGACAACCTAGAAAAAAAGAACTTTGTTACAGCCATAATGCTTGACTTCAGTAAAGCATTTGATTACCTAGGTCATGACTTGATTCTCCATAAACTCGAAAAAGTAGGTATAAAAGGACAGGCAAACGCTTGGTTTAAAAGCTATTTAGAGGGACGACAACAAATAGTAGAAATAAAACACAGCTTTAAAGGAACCACCCAGAGTGCAACTTCAAAACCATTGCCACTATGCAGAGGAGTGCCCCAAGGATCGGTTCTAGGTCCAGTGCTTTTCATCCTCCTTTCCAATGACCTGCCTCAACACCTGGAAGCCTACTGCTCACCTCTGATGTATGCCGACGACACAACCCTGCTACTTTCAGCCAAGACCCCAGAAAACCTGGCAGTGAACTCATTTATTGCACTTAATATGGCATATCAATTCTGTCATAACAACGACCTAGCGGTGAACACAAGAAAAACAAAGCAGCTGACATTTGGTAATAAACAGGACGTCACAGAAACACTACCTGATGAGGAGGTTGAAGACTACACAAAATTCCTCGGTGTAACTATTGACGCTCAAATATCATGGAACCACCACATTGACACTTTGTCCAGAAAACTCAACACCAGTCTTTATGTCCTGAAAAGAATTAAACACTCCAGCAATGAAGAAACAACGAAGATCGCCTATTATGCTCTATTTGAGTCCCACTTGACATATGGTCTCGCAGCCTGGGGAGGAACTACAGCTGGAAATCTGCAACGTATTCTCCTCCTTCAGAAAAGGGCCATCCGCATTATCAAGGGTCTTGACTGGAGGGAAAGCTGCAGGCAGGCTTTTGCTGAACAAAGCATCCTGACTGTTGTCGCACTGTACATCAGAGAGGTGATCCTCTATGTGGATGGGAAACCCCTACTAAAAGGAACAGACATCCACTGCCATAACACCAGGCATGCCACCAGGTACCAGCTACCACTTCACCACAGCGCATTGTTTGAGAGGAAGCCTTCGTACACCGGCAGAAAACTCCACAATCTGCTCCCGGAGGACATGAGAAGACAAACGGAAGAAACTGAAGACAGCACTCACCAACTGGCTGTCAAAGAACCCATTCTACTCCCCGGACAAATTCCTGCAATGGAGGGACACGCTTCCACCTCCACACTAATGAAGAATATGAAATTGTAAACAATTGACACTATTACAAATCTTTATGCTTTGTAAATAAAGAGATTTTGATTGATTGATTTTGATTCTGAAAAATAAGTTTTTTAAACACAAAATGTGTAAGCTATTTTCATGTTACTTCCTAAAAGAAAATAAATAAAAGTTATTAAAACTGACTCTGAAAGAGACCGTTTGATAAAAACATAGAGATTACCGCTACAATCAGATGAAATAAGTATTTCGGAATACTAGTTAAACTAATTGGACTGGTTAATGAAACTGGACTGAGCTGTCATTGGCTGTTGGGCTATTAATTTAATGTTCCTTGATTAATTTAACATCTAAAGAATCAGCTGGTCTTAGGCAGTAACAAAGCTATACGAGGCATCACGCCCATTCTACACTCATCCTTCATTCATACTATCCTTAATATACGACTGTAGTCGTAGACTGGTAGTGTAGGCATCTTATAATAAGTGATTGTTTTGTGCAAAATAAATATGAAAATTGTTTTAGGATATTTGAAGGTTATACTATTAAAATTTATTAAAACATTGATAGATCAGTAAAAAGAGAGAATCAAGAAAATAATTCACAAAATTAGGTTACCTGGAGCCTTGACAGTGTCCGAGCCAACTCTGGCGGCCATACTGAGAGAGTCCTTGCCTCCGTCCACTGCTATACCCAGCTGGCACATCAGTTGACACATGGCCTGACACGCTTCGTAGAGCGCAGCACCTTCACCCGGCAACTTGGCTGCCCACATCCAGTTGCCGCTGCATTTCACATCCTGCGACAGTCATTAAATTGACACATTACCTGACACACTTCCAACATCACAGTGACTTCAATTGCCAACATTCTGATTTCCCCCAAAAAGTCGATCGGTATACAATAATATTTGTAAAAACAAGAAGGCACACTAACCTGAATATCAGTTATGCAGGCAAAGACAAGGTTGGTGAGGGACTCAGCGACGGCCATCCTAGCTCCAGCCGCACAGTCCACGAGGCCCTTGATGGGCTGTTCCCCGATAGCAGTCGCCACTCCTTCCTGCAAACAAAATTAAGGGCAAATTAAATTTAAGAAATAGGAAAACTATATGCTATGAATTAAAGACTTTTTAAGGTTGTTATCTTTTAAAACTAAAATAAATTTATGTTCATAATTCTTTTTTGTAAAATAAAGAATTATTTCTTTTTGTAAGAAAAATCAAATTTTTTATCACATTTACTGTTCAAAAATGCTTAATAGGCGATCCCCAGTGGTTGTCCCTGTCCAGCGATTCGCACATTTTATAATACCCCTGTCACAGCAGACCTGCGTACTCAGCGAATTTCCAAACGATCTTAAGATAAAGTTAAAAATTCAAAATACTAAATTGCTTGATTTTTTAAGCTCTTTTAAATGGTTTTAGTTAAAATTGTTGAATTTTGAAAATTAGGCTCCAAAAATACAAAAAACCCATTTTTGACCCTTTTGAAACCCCATAAAACCCCGTTCCCATAACCCGATCATGCTGGTTCGCGAACTCATGAAAATAGACATAGTCTTGCACCTTCCTACCAAATTTCATCAAAATCGGAGGTCCCCTTCAAAAGTTATCAGCACCACGGACACACACACACATATATTATATATATATATATATGAAAATGAACGAACGGTGTTTTTGGCTTCTGGGGACCTCAAAATGAAAAAGTAACATGGTCCCGGACTTAGGTCTTACCATGGCTACTACCGTAATAGCGTATTCCCTATAGGGAAATTCGCTAAAAATAAATACCCCCCTCGCAGCAGACCTGCGTACTTAGCGAATTTCCAATCGCAATCTTTACATAAGTGTACATACATTTAAACACACACTATGAGTCTTTACATAAGTGTGTGATATCAAATTTCATGATGATCAGACAATTTTTTCGATACCGATCTTACTGGTTAACGAACTCATCCAAGAGAATCTAACTTTACATGCCTGTACCAAATTTCATGATCAGACAATTTTTTCGATACCGATCTTACTGGTTAATGAACTCATCCAAGAGAATCTAACTTTACATGCCTGTACCAAATTTCATGATGATCAGACGATTTTTGCACTAGTTATCGTATTCACAAACACTCAAAATTGAAAATTCTATTTCTAACATAAGCCCATGTTAAATTTTTTTGTAAATCGTTATTTGTGTAGTTTTAAATGTGTTTCCGACAAATAATCACTTCGTATCCAGAAAGTACACATAAAAAGCCACAAATTAATATATAAAATTATGTAATCGCAGAGGTGTCCCTACAACGATATAAACGGCAGCTCCCATGAAAACGACGGTCTAATAGCTTATTTCCAAAGGAAATTTGCTAAAAGCAATAATGAAATTGAAGGTTTAAGTGAAAAAAACTGCTTGGGGCTCAATGGCAATAGTCTGATTATTTTAGTTTTTAATATATTTTATTTTATTTTTATTTTTTGCTTGGCAATTGTTTTATTAATTTAGTAACAATTTTTACTATTTATTGATCGTTTTTTATTTAGTGATTGTTTTTCTTTTTCAGTGTGTGAGAGCTAGCCCGAGGCCAACAACAAAACAGGCTTAAATTTGAACATAATTAGTTTATTAAATGGCATGCCCTATCACAGTGTGGAAGAAATAAATCACCAGAAGTCAGAGAAAAGATGTTTTAATTAGTATTTTATAATACCAAACCAGAACACTAAAAGTAAACAAACATTTTCAAATTAACATGTGTTGATAAAAACATATGACATAAAACAATTCACTAAAGGTGAATGGTCGCCACATCAGCCCCCCGCGGAGAAACAGAGTCCGGTAGTCGAAATCTGACTTTTCGGCCGTAACGTGTAGTGTAAGCTGGATTTGGATTTGTCTTAGAAGATGGGGGCAATGCCGGAGCGTTAGGGACCGATGGTAAGGCGTTGGTGGAAGGGGTGTCATCTGAAAGGATGAACGCTGGTTTGACACGGTCGATCGTGACACGCACGTTCTGACCACGAAGCAGGAGCGTGATGGTCTTGTCGTCTCTGCTGATCACGGGGTGAGGTCCCGAGTATGGAGGTTGCAAGGCGCCTCGGACAGTGTCATCTCGGAGGAAGACGTGGGAACATGAAGCGAGGTCCTTATAAACGAATGTTCCTGGTCGAGCGTGGCGTGAGGCTGGTGTTGGACGGAGACGTGACATAAGCTGTCGGAGTTGTGAGACGTAATCCGTCGCGTCAGGGATGTGTCCTGGAGAAGGTGTGACAAGGAGTTCACCGGGCAGACGGAGTGGTTCACCGTAGAGAAGTTCAGCTGGAGATGCATTTAAGTCTTCCTTGATTGAAGAGCGAATCCCAAGCAGGACGATGGGCAAAGATTGCAACCATGACATTCCCTGATGACACATAATAGCTGCCCTAAGCTGTCGATGAAAGCGCTCGACCATTCCATTAGAGCAGGGGTGCCAGCTACAGGTGCGAGTGCGCATGGTCCCAAGAGCATTGCCAAGAGATTTGAAGAGCTCAGACTCAAATTGTCGTCCCTGGTCGGTTGTTATACAGGAAATAGAGCCAAATCGAGAAATCCAACATTGAAGAAGGGCATTAGCTGTTTCTTCTGCCGTAATGCGTTCAAGAGGCCAAACCTCAGGCCAACGTGTGTACCGGTCGACAGCAGTAAGACAGTAGCGGTAAGGACCGGCAGGTGGCAGAGGGCCGATTATATCCACATGCACATGCGAAAATCGCGCAGATGGGAGCTGGAAGTTGCCGAGTGGTGAGTGAACGTGGCGTGTGATTTTTGAACGTTGGCATGAGAGACAAGCTCGGGCCCATGCGCGACAATCCTTCTGGATATGAGGCCAAACGAAGCGTTCGGAGACTAGGCGTGTCGTAGCCCGCGTGCCGGGGTGACTCAGATTGTGTAGGGCGTCAAACACTTGACGACGAAATGGTGCTGGAACGTAAGGACGAGGTTTCGGAGTAGCCGTGTCAGCATAGAGTTCCATATCAATGCCGGGAACTTTAATCCGCTCGAGTTTTAGTGACGTATTACCATCCAATATAGTTTGAAGTTCAGTGTCACCAGTCTGGGCGTGTGCAAGGTCCCGAAGGTCGACAGCGTGCGCAACTTTGACTGCACCGACTCGAGACAGGGCATCAGCAACTACGTTGGAAGCTCCATCGACATGGCGGACATCAGTCGTGAATTGACTGATGAATGAGAGCTGATTAAGTTGAATCGGCGGAAGCCTATCACGACGTTGTTGGAAGGCGTAGGTGATAGGTTTGTGATCAGTGTAAACAGTGAAGTTTTGGGCCTCCAGCATGTGTCGAAAATGTTGAATAGCGGTGTAGATGGCGTGCAGCTCACGGTAGTAAGCAGGCCATTCGACTTGTCGCACAGTTAGCTTACGTGAAAAGAAAGCAAGAGGTTGCCAGCTGCCGTTAACCAGTTGCTGGAGACAAGCGGCAACTGAATTGTTAGAAGCGTCAGTGAACAACCCAAGTGGTGCTGTGGAGTCAGGATGGGCTAGGAGAGTTGCATGCGCGAGGCTCTCTTTACAGTTGTGGAAAGCTTGCTTTAGTTCTGGTGTCCAAGTAATTGGTTGATTCCCACGGAGATTAGCAATGGCGACATGGAGAGGAGCCTGGTGCACAGCAGCATTAGGCAGGAAACGACGATAGAAGTTTACCATACCTAAAAACCGGCGAAGGTCACAAGATTTTGATGGTAGAGGGTACTCCTGGAGGGCGGCAATGCGGTCTGGCAGTGGGCGTGTGCCCTCAGCAGAAACCTCGTAACCCAGAAACCTGACAGCAGGTAAGCTAAAGACACTCTTCTTTATATTGATAAGAATCCCGTGGGTCGAGAGTCGCTGGAAAACAGCACGAAGGTGACAGTCGTGTTCCTCTGGTGTGCGGGATGAGATGAGGATGTCGTCCACATATGAGAAACAGAAGTCCAGTCCGGATAATACCCCATCAATGAAGCGCTGGAAAGTTTGTCCGGCATTACGAAGGCCGAAAGTCATGAAAGGGAATTCAAAAAGTCCGAATGGTGTGGTAATTGCTGTTTTGGGGATGTCGTCTGGATGGACAGGAATTTGGTTGTATGCACGGACCAGGTCAATAACAGAGAAAACTGTACAACCACTAAGATTACTAGCAAAGTCGTGGATGTGGCGGACGGGATACGTATCAGGGATCGTACGGGCATTTAAGGCGCGATAATCGCCACAAGGGCGCCAGCCATCTGTCTTTTTGGGGACTATATGAAGTGGCGACGACCATGGGCTATCTGATGGGCGAGCAGTTCCATCAAGTAGCATGGTTTCAAATTCCTGTTTTGCAATTTTGAGACGATCAGGAGCGAGTCGGCGCGGACGAGATGAAACAGGAGGTCCTGGGGTCGTTCTTATATAATGAAGAGTAGAATGGCGTACTTCCCGCGGGACTCCAGTAGGTCTGGTAAGCTCTGGAAACTCTGCCAAAATTTTGTTAATTGGTAGTTCCGGAGAAACCGCTTTGATACTAGGCTGTTCCGAACATTTCGTGCGGCACATCGTAGACAAGCCGGTCAACCCGTCTACAAGACGACGTTGTTTGCAATCAGGTAGGAGGTTATAGTGGCTGAGAAAGTCCGCTCCTAGTATAGGCTCAGAGACGTCAGCAACTAGAAAGCGCCAAGGGAATGAGCGTCGGAGTCCAAGGTCGAGCTCGGAAGTTATGGTTCCATAGGTCGAAATAGCGCTATTATTTGCTGCAGATAGAGATAATGAGGATTTCGGGGGCCTGACTCGAAGCATGAAAGTTGGAATGATCGAGACATCCGAACCAGTATCAAGGAGGAAGCTCCGTAGTGTCGTTTTGTCAACAATGAAAAGGCGATGAAAAGCATCAGTGTGGCAACCAGTAGACGCCCCAACTACTGGTTGCTGTTGAAGTTTGGGGAAAACTTACATGGTAAAATGCACCGTCGAGCATCTCTACCAAAACGGCGATGATACCAACAGGTTTGCGAGATGACATCAGACTCTTTATTAGAGGGCGATAGTGCCCGAGAGCGACTACGTCTGTGGAAGTCGGATGAACGGCGGCCCCCTTGGTCATCAAGACGAGTTGACAGAGCCGATATTTGACTCGTAAGCTGATCGAGTTTGTCGCAGATGTCGACTCTATCAATGGGAATTGGCGAATTAGCGGTAGAGTTGACCTGTGGGGAAGAAATGGTGGGGGCATTAGTTGGTAAAATAACCTCAAATACCTTATCCGCTAGCTCAGCAACCACATCAAGAGGAAGATCCTGTTGTGTCGCAATGATGGATCGAACTGAAGATGGAAGACGTCCGCTCCACAAGGTCCGCAGTAGTTGGTCAGGAACGGTCTCGGTGCTAGGCACTAAACTACGTAAGTACCGTAAGAATTGAGAAGGATTCCTATCACCAATCTCAGCCCGTGTCAGTAGCTGGCGGATCCTTTCGTCCTGTGTGGCTCCGATGCGTCGAATCAGTTCTGCCTTCAGTTTTTCAAACTTTCCCGTGGCCGGAGGATTCGTTATTAAATCCTGGACTTCGGCGGCGTACCTCTGGTCGAGTTGAGAGATGACGTAGTTGAACTTGCTGTTGTCTGAGGTGATGCGATGAATTGCAAATTGAGCTTCAACTTGGGCCAACCAAACAACAGGATTTTCGGGCCAAAAGGGTGGTAGTCGGAGGGAAACCCGGTTGACTTGAGCCATTTCATCTTGCTGTGGTGGAGGTGTTTGGCGAAGTTGCGTAATTTGCTGCTCTAGCGCCCCAATGTAACCCTGCAGCTCTGCAATTTGCGATCTTAGTGCCTCTTCTGACATGGCAAAGATTTATCACGTCGGGGTCACCAATGTGGAAGAAATAAATCACCAGAAGTCAGAGAAAGG
This sequence comes from Neoaliturus tenellus, assembly GCA_030545055.2. NCBI lineage: Eukaryota > Metazoa > Arthropoda > Insecta > Hemiptera > Cicadellidae > Neoaliturus > Neoaliturus tenellus. Next base: position 158,527,862 of record CM061531.1, read on the forward strand.
ATGTTTTAATTAGTATTTTATAATACCAAACCAGAACACTAAAAGTAAACCAACATTTTCAAATTAACATGTGTTGATAAAAACATATGACATAAAACAATTCACTAAAGGTGAATGGTCGCCACAACAGCAAAACACCATACCAACTACTCATTCTTATCTTGAATCAATTATCCCCTTAGCTCAGCGCCGGCCGCCGCGGCGGTCCGGATGTAGAACGATAGATCACCTGGAAATTTTTTTTGTGTTTTCCTTATTCTATCAGGCTGTTCCAAAATACAATCATATTTTTATTTTTTAACAACCAAGGAATTTCTTCATCGGTTTACTGATTTAATTGCCATTGGCTCGGCGAACAAATAATGCATTGATAAGTTCTAACCAACCCAAATTTGGCCCAAAAAAATCAGTGGCCCGACTTGATCTGTTGACCAGCAGACCCACCGTGCTGAAGTGTGACAGCGCAGTGACCGCCACGTCGCTGAGCGGAGTGTGCAGAGGTCCGACACACTGCTGCTGGGCCACCAGCCCCGTGACGCAGCGGTCCACCTTGTTGGTCAGGAACCGCTTGCTGCCGACGCTGGCCAGCCGCAACACTCGCTGCAGTGCTGCCAACACCGTCAGGTCGTGGGGCAGGCTGAGCGCTTGCACCACCACCGGCTGTCTCTCCATCACAAACTCCTGCAAGCATATGAAGATAAATAGCTTTATAACAAGCCAGCAGTGCCAACATCCGCTACTAACATAAAGCCGGAGCGCTCTGATGTAATCTAAAACGGCAAGGTCAAATAAATCATTGGTTTTTATTTATGTTGCTGTTCTTGGTTAACTTCAATAAAATTTTATCATGTTTTATTTTCAATAATTGTAAATGTAGTATGTGACGTTTTAAAACAGATTTTTTATTCAAGAACAGTTTTATTACTCATAAACGACTTATTACTTATTGTCTTGAAGTTTATTTTAAATATACGAAGTGTTTTTAATGAATTTGTGTGTTTGCATTGGACAGGTTTTATATTGTAACGACAACCCTAAATAGTGATGGGTGATTCACGAATAAGTTGTTCAAATTTAACAAGTTAGTGGGTGAATCAAACGAATCACGACTCAATTTCTAAGAGCCCATTCGTCCCACAAATCATTTAAAGGATGTTTTTTGCTTGTGCTGGTGGTTTGATTCGTTTAATTCACAAACCGAAAGAGGCTGGCATCAGCGTATCATTTGTTTGATGTTTGGTTTGAGAATCGTGATTTGGCTGCGTGCTGTATAAACTGCAACTATCAGTTTGCGAATCAGTTGTTTTTGTATTCACATATCTGCAATATTATAGCTGTCATCGGCAGTTCAAATCTTCACTTAACAACTACATTTTACTTATGATATTGGTTTGCGAAATATGAATTGTCGGTTCCATTTAATTCTGTTGATTCTGATACTTTCCTGATTTTCGAAACCAATATTGATACAGATACAGTAAACTAAATCACTAGAAAACTATTAAGTTGAGTGTTACAATTAGCCAGCACTTGAGTAGGTCTATAATTTTTTAAGCCAGGTAATTTTTATGATAAGCCGTAAATGTCGTTTCTGCTCTTATTATGTCTGATTTGACTCAATACGACCTTTTTAGGTATACTAACGATTATTTACATTAGTTATTGTAATTTGGGAAAACCAAACTCAAAGGAAACATAGATATTCTTTATGTGGTATTGTGTTAAGATTTAGAACGGAATCTATTTGTAAAACAAATCAATTCTATGACCCCTAACTTTAGTTATTTTTATTTTTTTATTTTAATATAATTGAAGTAAAGATCTCAATAAAATGATTCTTTTTCTGCTATTTATTTTTTAATGTTAGCAGAGTACCAATCCTACCAAATGAACTGGTAACAGTACAAACCCCATTTCTCAATTTAAAACATCAGAAGGGCAGTTTAGTTGCACATCACAATATTCTTAATAATTGGATAATGTAGTAAAAGGAAGATACAGCGGGCAGCGGGAACGAGGAGGGGCAAAGGAGCGAACAAAACAAAAATAAGTCAAGTTCCTTGGATTTTGGATTGAAATATTCGCGACAGTTGAGTGGAGACGTCAATGCAAGTGTATTATTGGCTCCCTCCCCTCCTGGTCACATGATAGTGTCTGCGTGCGAAATATAGTGATGATAGTGTTTGCGCATTAACAAACATAGTTTTGTCTTATTTTGTTTTGTGAATTTAAACCATCTTACCGCTTGGGCCGTTGGTTTGAAAACAATTGGTTTGCGAATCGATTATACATCTGACATAGTGACATGTATTGCTAGGTAGGGGGGAAGGCCAAATAACCACTTCTATCGTCTTTAGCATGAAGAAACAACTGAATCAAACAAATTAAATGAATCGGTTCAATTTTTCATTCTTTGTAATTGAGTGATTCAAATAAATCGATTTACCAAGAAGAGTCGTTTGCCATTCAATAACCCTAAAGATTAAATAGTGTATTCAGTTAATAATCAGAAAGTAGTGTCTAGATGGTTAAACATTATTCTTGACATCAATGCTTGAAACAAAGCCAAGGTTGTCTGCAAGCAACCTTTCTTTGAGAAGGATGTTTGTTCATGGAAATATTATTTGTACTAAGAGTGAGCGTGTAAAGATTTATTTTCAGAACTTTTCAGTACAAATGAAGGCAACTGGCGGTGATTTACTGAAGAAACTACAATCAATGATGATGTTGCTGAGAAGAATAATTACGATGAAACACCGCTAACCTAATGCAGAAGTGATGAAGTAGTACAGCAAAGACTGACATTTTCCAATCTAATTAGCACAAGTTATATTTATTAGACTTCTATTCAAGATTCCAATTCAAAATTTTCTCTCCTGAATATAATGACTAGCCTACCAATTGATATATTATTTTCAAATAAAATGTTTGAATCTTTGTAGTTAAATATTAGTACACAATTTCTTAGTCATATGTATGTATAGGTAAGTATGTAAATAAATGGTATTGCGAAAAATTACATTAAAGGCCAAAGAATGGTTACCAGTAGTCTTTTATTATTTTTAGTTACTGAAAAAATAGTATCAATTTGTGTCAGTAAAAAAATAATTTAACATATAAAATTGTTTCACTCAGCCAATTGTTTTAACATTTTCTCAAAATATGTGAGTAAAAGTAAAAAATTAATCGTAATAATTAGACCTTTTTAAATTCATGAAGACCTATTGGAAAACAAAACTGTAATGAATAACGTACAATCTTTAGGTTAGTTGTAAATTTGGGCAGAAAAATGTTTTCTTATCATTATCAGCTGATGCGAAAAGGCAAACAAAAATGGCAGCGCTCCGGCTTTGTGCGCTAGGTGGTATTGGCAGTGCCCAGTTTGATTCTGGGTGATAACATTAAAAACACAAATGTCAGTCACCTATTAATTGCTATGTGACTAAACTCATTAATGTAAATGAATAAATAAATAAATAAATAAATTACAGCATCTTGTGTCTTTTGGTATCAGCTCCCCGGCCCAATGAAAACACTGATACTACGCCCATGGTAATAACTACAATAACTGTAAAAATTTAATTTGATTTATTTACTACTTAAAAGAAATATGATGTTTTAAATTGTAAAATTTAAAAAGACAAAAATAAAAGTTATGAATACCTTTTGGGGCATTTTTCCGAGAACTAATTCCAAATCCAAGTTAAATGGATGATTCTCAGCCTCGCAGTTATAGTTGGAGTCAAGATATTTAGATGGGTCTGGATTTTCTTCTTCAGACAGAATCACCTGTTCACAATATGTTAAAGTTTAAAATATACACTATCAGTAAAGAACGTAAGGGTAAGGATCAAATTGTAGAGGTAATTAAATTTGTTGTTTCAGGCCACTTACACACTGGCGACACTTACTGCTGCGACTTTTGTCGCTGTCAATCAGGTGTTGTTGTTTATGCCACCACCTGCATTTTGAATTATTGAAATTACAGACTCAGTTAAATTGTGAAGCTATTGTAGTTGATTTTATTTCCCAGTTATGCTGTATCGCACAGTTGGTTCTAATACACATTATGATTTCCAAGGACTGAAGAAAATAAAAGTAATGTCCAATATATATATATAATTCATTAGTTTTTATTAGTGTTTATTTATTTATTTATTGACCATTGACAATTGTATAAATTGCATAGGTTTTTTACAGATAAAAGCTACAAAAATTTTGAATCATAAGTAAAGTATTTTTAGAATTTGTCTTGAAGATAATTTTCGACACTATAATAACATTTTTCTTGAAATAATTTCTTTAATTTCTTTTTGAACTTGAATGGGCATTTTTCATTTTTTATATTATCTGGTAATTTATTAAATAGTTTGGTTGCAGAAAACATATATTGATTTTGATAAAAACTTGTTCTGTGTGGTTGAATGGGAAAATTTTCAGTGGTTCTTAAATTATAATGGTTTTCTTTAATTATGTCTGTCTCTTCAATTTTTTTCATGAAATATTTAAAATAATTTAAAGATTCGTATATATAGATGCATGGTAATGTTAAAATTTTCCATTCTTCAAAAATAGGTTTGCATGATCTTCGTTTCTTTAGTCTAAATATTTGCCGAATGCTTCGTTTTTGTAATATAAATAATTGTTTCGTTCTTTTATTTTTATTTCCCCAAACAGGTATTGCATATTTTAGATGTGGGAATATAAATGCATAGTATAAGTATAATTTCATTTTTAAATTAAGAAATTTTGAAAGTCTTCTGATAATAAAAATACCTTGGCATACCTTCCTTGACACTTCATGAATATGTTTTGAATAATTTAAATTTTCATCGACGTGAATCATTTAATAGGTAATTTATTGTAAAAGGTGTTATCATGATATATGTTATATTTTTAATATATAACTGATTATTTAAAATACAGGATTTTTGGTAGTCAGTGTCAAAATTTTTAAGGGGTTATGATACATGTAAAATGCAACAATAATACGTAAAACTCACCCTGCCACTGCCAGTGACTGTGCCAACAAAGTTGACGGGGCAGCGCTCCCTGGCAGCTATCCGCCTCAGGAGCTCCGCGTGGCTAGGTCGGCACAGCAGCGCGTTGTTCTCCTGGTACTCGGCGCCCCACAGCTCCAGTGTGCTGATGCTCGGGTCGCCGAGGGCGAAGCGCTTGCTGAATATCACCGCCCCCGCTGGCTCCACCAGCTCCTTCAGCACATTACCTGCCCAATTCCAATTATTCATTTATTCAAATTATTAGCTACTAGAATTGGACTTTACAGCCAAAATTTTATTAGTGTCCCTGTCTTTTGGAAAGTTTTAATTAAGAGCAACTACTACTAAAGTTTTCAGTGAGCTTATTAATTACCATCAATACTCACTTAATGTAAAATCACTTAACTGTCCAAATCCGACCAAAATTTCAGTTGATCCAGACCCAATTTTTTGAAAAATTTGTTATAACTGAAACACATGTGCTTCAGGATTTACTAGTATTTGTGATTACAACAGCTGTCCAAATATTCAATCAATTAATTATCCTTCCTCCAACGTTTAACGTTTTAACTTTGAAAGCCTGTAGGGTGTAGCCCTGGGGGCAGATGAGAAATATAATGTGATTCTGCTCATCTACAGGACGATACCTTTCTGATGGTATGCTCGGATTTCTCCTACGATGTGCACAAGCTGAGAAAAAAGGAGGAAAAGAAACCTGCTTGCCTATTAATATATAAATTTTTTTACACGGATGAAAATAGCTTTTGAACCTGGAAACATTGACTCATACATTTAATCTGACGTGCCAAGCTCCAAAACATTATTCTCAAAAGCTCTACTCTTAAACAAATCCTCTAGTGTATTGATTTATTTGTACAATTCAAGAATAAGTAATGTGATATTCTGCATGGTTTTGAAACAATGCACGACACTAAAACCTTGTTATTTTAATTCTACGAGGGATAAAATTCATGTTCCAACTCGTACCGTTCCCTCCGGCTCCCTGGTCGTGAATGCTGCAAACCGGGTTGCCCGCCGGGTGCTCAATGCAAGCCCGGATCACTCTGTTCAGTTTCTGTTCCATTTCTGCGTCTCCTCGCTGCACCGCGCCAAAATCCAGCTCCGATTGATTGTCCCCTTGCACCTGAACACAACCGGAAACTTAAAGAATAACATTTATTCAATCATAATTATATTATTACTTCAATAATTTTAAGGATACTTTCTTTTTAAGATTAATAGTCCTAATTAATTATTCTTAAACCTAAGATAGTTTTCAAAATAAATATAAAGTCTAGGTTCACGCCAAGTATTCCTTACGTTAACATTAAAATGTTTTATACAGAACACTCCAGATTATCCAAGCCCTGGTTATCCGAGGTCCCTCTAAGCTGAATTTTCATTTTTGTACTTTCTGTCAGAGCAGAATAAGAACGTGCTAACTTCTATTTATGTTTAAAGTAAAATAACATATTGGCAATTTATAAATTTGGTTAATTAATTACTTTAAATAAACATCAAAGGTATTTATTAATATTAATGTAAGAGTTATACACAACGCCTTTTCAGAACAAAATTATGAGTTGACAAGCTGAATTAGTGGTCTGCAGAACGTAAACAACCGTGCATGCAGTCTCCTACCTCTCAGTTTGTCTGGTGATTGAAGGAAGTGTATTTTGGTTGTTAGTTGGTTTTGTCATGAACTGTTTAAAAAGCAAAAGAACGGTACTAAGAAAACTTAAAGAATGTGTCACTATTTCAACTTTTTTGTGAATAAAAACTACTCTATTTTCAATGCCCCTACATATTGATAAAACATATATTTTACAAGCATTTCACATGAAGATAGGGTCTTGTAGCTCTGGGTTATCTGAGGTTTTCCTTATCTGAGGTAGCCTCGGTCCCAAAGACCTCGGATAATCAGGCATGCACTGTATTTAAAGAGAATTTTAAACATCTCTTTAATTTTTTAAAGAGCAAACAGTTTACTGTCTTTAATGAGCTAAATAAAAAGCCACCCAGATTTCTACTCAAAAGTAAAAAGAGGGAGAATACTTTCTGGATTGGAGTATTTTTTAAGTTTGTAAACATATGGAAATACGCCTGGTAATGTTTTTTTTTTAAGATTATTCCAGTAGTTTAAATTGTTAGGCTCAAGTCAGACCCGTTGATTGCGACTGTACGATTGTATGTGGTTGATTTACCTGGACGGAACTGGCAGATCCTCCGCCGACTCCGATCCTGTACACTGGACCCCCCACCTTCACCACCTCCATTCCTGCAATGTGCAATGAGAAACTTATAAACATGCGTCAAAAGAATATAACATTACAACGCCATAGGGTACGGGGTGGCGGGGGTGGAGATGGGAGGGGGGGGGGGTCAGGCAGGTAGTTGACTAATAAGATCAAAGTAGTACTTAGGTAAACTATCCTCCTGATCTAGATGTCGTACAAAAACAAATTATGGCTAATTTTCCATTTAATTTTCACAAATTGCTTGAATATCAATCAAAGTTGTATGACATTTTGTTCAAAAGATTGGGTTAATGTTGTTAATTTCTTTACAGTATTTAAACTTTAATATACAAAATTATTCTTTATTATATCATTAGGGGCATATAGGGACAAAAGATAACAATCATAAAATTGTAATAGAATAGATCAGGTGTATAACAAGCACTTTACTATGGAGTTTCTAAAGGATTTAATTTTTATTAATAATAGTTTAGTGAAATCGTTAAGATTAAAAAAATTCTGATCAGGTGATGGTTAGACAAAGCGTGGCTCAAAAAAGTTTGAGCTGGATGATTTTTAAAAAAGCTCGGCTTGAGACTGAAAACCACTTTTCGCATACCCCTTAATTTTTTATCAATCATAAAATTCTTCACAAGTTGAACTTTTAATAGGTTCTTTGCATCGCAAATTGGATAAGTTATCTCAAACAAACAAGAAACAACTGTTTGTTTAACACTGTAATCAATTAACAATTAAATTCAATCTGAATCAAACTAAAACATCATTCTAGACTTGTGTTCACATTATCAGTTCACCCTATCACTTTCAATTTCATTGAATTACGTTCAATATGTGGTGTAGCAAAATCAGCCAATTGCATTTTAATTTTAATGTATGATAGATTTGAAAACTATCAGCAGGTCAGTTGTTTTCTACATAAAACAGAGACAACAAATTAAAATCACGCACTGTCTGAAAAACCAAGCACTATCTACCATAATCCATATCAGTATTTTCCCCCATCAACTACCAAAGTCATATTTAATTATTCTCCTTGTAAATACAAATTATTAAATATAATAGTAGTTTTCATCACTAGGAGCAAAAATGGGTCTTTTAGGTGCGCAATCGAGTTTTTAAAAACCATTAAGCATAAAACAGACACTTTTGCTCCGAGTGATGAACATAGTTTTTTATCATAGAGCAGAATTAGACTTTTAATCGTTAAAAAGTATTAACTATAAAGTTGTATTTTCGAGGTTATATTTACAAAGTAAGTAATATTCAGTTTTTACATTTCTGTGGTTTACAAACAATGTTCTTTATAAAGCTTGAATTTCAAAATTCTGCTCCTCACAATTAATAAATGAATAATAATATACTTAGCAAACAGCTGACTTTTCAGTCCTAGGACATTAAAAATATTCCAGCTGATTTTTCAGTCCTAGGACAAAAAAGAAACGGTTTTAGTACTATTGAGAGAGCAAAAACAGCCTGATTTTGTGCAGAATGATAAAAACACATTTTATTATGCGTGAAATAAAATAAAATAAAAATCAGGTTAATTTCATAGAAAAAAACAATTTCCACAGTTTGCATAGTTTACCGGACCTTTCTCCGGCGCTTCCTTGTCCACCATTCCTGCCTCCACGGCCCCGACTCCCCCACTAAACATGATTGGTTTGATCCACTCGCGGCGCTGCCCTGTTGCATCACTCAGTCCAAACGCTCGGGTGAACCCGCTGATGACCGGTTCTCCAAACTTGTTTCCGTAGTCAGACGCTCCGTTGCTGGCTTCCACCAATATCTCCAGAGGCGGCGCCAGGTTTGGCGGGTACTCCGCTGCTGCATCCTCCCATGGCTGCTTGTAGTCTGAAGAAGGAAAAAATTAAATTTAAGAGTGTAATCAAAAGTTGCCAGTTAAACGTTGTTGAATCTTATTCTAACATAAAAAATTATACATAAACAGCTATAATTTTCAAAGAAATTTATTAAGAATCCCCCAAAAAACATACAAATGAAAGTCTCTTGTTTTACTGGATAACCTAGGTGTTTATTTTTTGGCTAATGAACTTAATAACTGACCACAACATTAATTCCCATGACTGTCATCAGCTGTTGAATGAGTACCTGGTATGAGCAGGTTGCCCACGCAGTAACCAGCCGTGCCGGCAATACAATGCCCGCCTCTTCCCACGGCCTGCACATCCCTGATTCTGCCCCCGGTGCCCGTCGTCGCTCCACTGTGACAGAAACACTGCATTACACCATGAATAGACAGCAACAACAGTGGTTTACAAACTGTGAGTTATAAATGTTGGATCCTGGTAACAATTACACATAAATCTATAATAATATCATCCAAAGGTTTACTCCCACCACAATTACTGCCCCTGCAGACAGTCCATGAGATTTAGATTTGTTGGTACTGGCAACAAAAGAAGTCTCATTGCATCTAGGCACTAGTGTGATTTCTGAAAACATTAGACCTTGGTCAGAAGGTTATGGTGATATTTATTTAAAAGCAGAGTAATCAATAAACTTTATCACATCTAAAGAAGAAAAAAAATTTTTTAGCTGGAATGTGGTAGGCTTCTATGTGCAGTAAAGATTGTAGATTGTACCTGAAAGGTGCAACTCCAGTGGGGAAGTTGTGCGTCTCGGCTGTGAAGGCGATGTGCGTGTGCCCTCGGGAGGTGACGAACCGACTAGCCGTGTCCACCGAGGTCGGCCTCAGGCGTTCCAGCTCATACCCTCGGATGGCGCTGCGACAATCATTCGTACTTAACCATCTTTGCTTTTAACGTATTTTATAATTAAAATAGGCCTACATTAAAAAAATTATCTTAACACAAATTAACTACAAAAAATTATCTAAGCACAAATTAAAATCTTAACTTAACAATAAATTATGTATAACAAAAATCGTTCAACATTCATTAACACGTTCACTGCTTTTATAGAAATTTCTTAAGGTTTTACTATTGTGCGTCACAAGAACTATAGGTCTCGTCAGGCATGATTACATCTGTGTTGTACAGGCCCCGAGGTTTCATTGCACAGACGATCTTTTGTGCATTATAACCTAGAAATGAACTGAGACAGAGAACTCGCTGGAGTATTTTGTGAATAAGGACACTGTTACTACCTACAGCCTGCTCAGTTCTTTTGTACAACTTCCCAAGGTCTCGCTTGAACTGTATATAAATAAAGATATTGTAATTAACATTATAAATTACTACAAAAGCAAAATATTTTTTGTTTTCACTAATTTCAATATTAATAATTTAGGGTTATCATAGAGGAACAAACTGGAGTTGTTTACATGTATTTTTGTTTTTGTATAATTGTTTTATCTTGAAAATTGCATATTAGTACAGGTTTTTGAGATCATACGGAATATTTTTTGTATCCAGGATATTTTTATATCTTAATGACATATATCCTTTAACTTATGAAAAATTACACGTTTGTGTGCTGTTTAAGACTTCTCAAAATTATAGGCATATAGTTGCAACATTTCAATAGTGACAGATAAAAATGTACTTAATACAAGCCAAATACGTTTAGGACTGTTTATTTTGTAAAATAACAAACAGATGCATCATAATGAATGAGAATATGTGGACTAAAAACATTACAAAGTAGTAACAGTTATTATGTTGACCAGCCAACAATTGCTTACAGTTCAAAAACCATCACAGCAAACAAAAAAGTGAAAAACCAGCACTCAACTTAGCTCAACTCATGAACATTACGTGAAAATTTAATTGGAAAACATAAACTACTAAATTTTGCCGGGAGGCGGTTTTGTACATCTTAACATTTGTGGTTTCTAGTGTTCTAAAACGATAAAGCAATACTAGAAATTTATAAATCTCTTTGTTTCATTACTCTATGTTAATTCTACATCAAATTATGTCAAATTGAAACTAACCAATCAAAATTTAAGACAGAATTTCAATGTGGCATTACAGCATTATATTTAAGTTTAAGTTATGTTACAATACCTCGGGATCTCGTAACACAGTGTTACATGTTAAGACCTAAAAAATTTACATCTTAACTTTCAACAATAAATATTTTCAGACAAAAATCTCCTCACAATTCTTTAATCCCTGTTGTTTATATTTGCAGATTCTAATTTATAATCTTTCACTGACTATTCTCAGTAAACGACTGATTTTGGATCTGGCAAATAACGAATGGCTGAGTTTTGGCAACTGCAAAACAGTATTCTGGAATACTACTGTATTACTGTATTAGTAATGGTTAGCCTATTTAATTTACCTCAGTAGATCAAGAAGAAAATGGAGATCCACCAATCAACTCGAGGATGGTCTAGGATAACGAGATTTCTATTTTAAATAATTCAAAGCTACTGTATTATCACTTCATTTAAATTTTGTAAACATTGTATATTTTACTAAACTTATTATTTGCACTTAATTTTACCTGCTGTTGTCACTAAACTTGGTTACATTGTTATTGTTCGTGTAATCTTGTGTCTTGAAAATCATGTCTAATAATGAATCTGGCATCTCTTTCTGATTAATAATCATTTTACCCTGCAAATGGATTAACTTTGAAATAAGAGTAAAATTTACAAACCTTTAAAACTATTCAACAATTAATTACCAAACCTGATATCTTTTTAGAACTGTTTTACACAATAACTGTACATAATGTAATTTTTTGAGTGTAAGTCTTGTAAGGATTTGATAGGTGCATGCTCCTTGAGAGGAAAACTTTCGTTATTGTTAACCCTGAGTTTACTACAAGAGTGAATCGCTATATCCAGGGCCGGATTTACGAATTTGCCGCCCATGCGCCCAAAACATTTCCGCCCCCCTCCTCAAAACACAAAATCAAAACATTTGATTTCCGCCCCCCTCCTCCCACATCCACGAAACAATGTGTTAAATCCATAACAATATTCGTTGTACAATATGCGCCAAAATAAACAGCACTGAAATTCAATCAGCCATCTTCACCAAAATGATACAATACCTTCAAGAATGGTAAGGTAATACACGAGTGTTGCCTCAAGTGGACTGAGGTCATATTGAACATTTTATGAATTGAGTTTAAACCTTGGTGTTTACTTTTAAATTTATATGTTAGTGAAACAAGGTATATCAAATCTTACAATTTCAATATGGTATTGTTTATTTTGGTGCATAGGCTACTGTAGAACCATATCATCACAAAATATCATAATTTTTTTCATAAGCTGTTAACACCAATGTGCCATATATCCTTGGTACCTCATAATTATGGTATTATGGGGGTGCATAAGTGTTTTCGTAAAGTTTATTGCTGTTAGTGTGGTGCACTATCTGGGTCTAGGTCGAATGTAAATAAAGACTGCATGTTATTTGGGATGAACAGAGAATTTATAATATCTTTTGATACCTTTTCAGGGTATCACTTTTATTATTTATCTGTTTAATGGTCCAGGTAAATCTTAATAAAGTAGTATAACGAAAGAAATTTAAAATAAACGATTATTCAAAGTTTAATTTTTGTGACTTGATTGCAAACAAACGTTAATAACCGTATCCTTACATGTTAAAATTTTTCTCGGTCGTACATTTGTCTACTATCAACACAGAAAATAATATTTCTGTATAGATGATAAAACTACATAAGAACTTAATAGAGTCAGAAAATCCAAAATGAAAATCAGCAAATAACTTATAACCCCCAGCAGGGGTTAAAAGATCAAACATCTCAAACCACAAGCTTCGGGATAAAACGTTATATCTATACAATAAATGGGACTGTTAAATCTATACAATAAATGGGATGAAATGGGAAATTCAGCCCGGAGCTCAGGACCACCGGGATTTTGATTTTTGCTAGAGTGGATGCGCTGAAGGGGCAAGACGATCAGCCTAATGATATCAAATAATTAGCAATGAAATCATGGCTCGTGCCTTAACGGTTGCCTGTACATTAGTGACGCTAACACGAATCTGATAAATCATCTATTGTTTAAAAAGCTCATTGAACTTTTTCAAGTTTTACTCAGTGTATAAACCTTAGTGAAACCAAATAATCTGCATGGACTACTCTTAATATTTTAAAATAACTTAATCTAATACAAAAAAAAAAAAAATCTGCCGCAAATCGAAAAAAACCGGGCCCATGTGGCCCATGCCTAAATCCGGCCCTGGCTATATCTGATTCATAAGTGAAATAAAAGTCAAAAGTAGAAAGGTATACATTTAAGAAAGTTTTGAGTAGGCAAAAATTATAATCAAACATCCAACTACAAAAATGAATTATACCAATGTAAAGTTCTTTATAATGTAACAATATATTAATTCTGAGAATAACATAAGACCTTTGGACAGTTTCAAGACTCAAATATTTGTAATTTTTGTTTTAAGAATTAAATCAACATGACTTATCATAGTTCTAGTGATAACTTACTTTAAAGAACCAGTGACGACTGTGCTCTGAGTTAGACTGTGCCAAGTCAAAACATTCAACACTTGTTGGATTTCTTTTCAGTTTCTGAGAGAATAACTCTGTATAGAACTCTAAATCCCAGTCATCAAATGCAAGGCCTGTAAATAATTCACACCAATGAAATAAGCGTTTAATAAAGTAACAGTTTGTACAGTATCAACACTTATAATACTAATTAACAGTTTTTAATTCTTAAAGGATATTGATACTAAAACAATTAATAATTGTAAGCCTTAATGAACACTATGTTACTTTAATATTAATAAGTAACAGGTTAACTGAGCCTTGCTCGTTGGTTTTAATTCAGTTTTGATTTAGTGTCACGGTAATTAGAGCTATTAAATTTTCCCCAACAACCAACTATACCTCTTCACAGTTAACAGCTGTTTCAAAAAGTCTGCTTTACATTAATGTTCCTTTATTTTTATATACCTTTCGTTGTTATTTCGTTACCGAAATAGCAACCCATAAGACCAGTGTTAAAAATTACGATTTTAAAATTTAAATTTGGACAAAATTCAATTTTTCTAGGGATTGAGGCCTTTTCTAAACTTATTTTTGGGCCAAAACACTCTTAAATGCAAGGTTTAAGCAAAATCTAACCGCTAGATTTCGATATCGTAAAACACACATCCCTTCAGACATTGCTTGTATTATAGTATAGGATTGGACTGTTTTTAAAAGATAATCAATCAATCAATCAATCAATAAACTCTTTATTCACAAAGTACAGTTTTGTACAGAGAATGGTGTCAAAAATAGAAAAGATCGTAAAAAATAAAAATAAAGCTCCTATACATTTAACAAAGCCAAGCCTTACAAATTAACATACCGTACACACTTGCTCTAACACATTACGCACATCCCTCAGCCTCAAAACAATTTATTTCTTAAATCCAAGTTAGTTCTTCAAAGGAGTACAAAACTTTAGCAGTCACTAATTCTTTCACCCTTTTGCGAAATGTTTCAAATTTGTTAATATTTTTAATATTTGGGGGCAAAGCATTAAAAAATTTTATCCCATTGTATGTTGGTGTTCTAGTAAAAAGTTCGGTTCTATGTGGCTTTATTGACAAATTTTCTTTATTCCGAGTATTGTAGGTATGAATATGGCTGTGTCTTAAAAAATGCTCCAAATTTTTCTTCACATAGGAAATTGTTTCAAGAAGATATAGGCCGTAAACTGTAATGATTCCAAGTTTTCCAAAGTGTTCCCTACAAGATGTTTCAGGAGTTAAATTTAGAATGATACGAATGGCAGATTTCTGTAATCTTAATAATTTATCTAAATTGTTTTTAAAAGTTGAGCCATAAATAGCTATACCGTAAGCCAAATGAGAATGAATATTGGCATAATAGATAATTTTAAGCGTCTCTACAGTTACAAGATTTTGCATTTTCCTCAACAAAAATATCCCAGCAGAGATTTTGTTACAAGTTTGTTCAATATGCAAGTTCCAATTCAAATGCTTATCAAGATATAGCCCCAAAAATTTAGTTTCATTGGAAATTTCAAAATCTTGATCCATAATGTTTAAATTGTAAAATTTAGGGTGATTCTGTGCGGAAAAGAACTCCATGACAACTGTTTTAGCACTATTTAACAAAAGATTCTTTTCTGCCAAAAAGTTGTTTATATTAGTCACCCTTAAATCTGTTGATTGTTCTATTGAATGGAGGTCTTTACTGGTAACTGTAAAACTAATATCATCTGCATACATGCAAAAGTTTGATTTAGTAAGAGTTGTATTTTGAGGTTCAGGTATTCCTTCAAGATAGCAGATGAAAAGAATAGGGCCCAATACTGAACCTTGAGGAACTGAATATTTAAGAGTTCTTAAAGAAGATCTGGTAGTTTCTATAAAATTAGTTTTTTCATTTGTGTAAGTTAGAGAGACATACTGCCGGCGCCCCTCTAGATAAGAGCTCAGCCAGTCCAGTGCTGCACCTTTAATACCATAATTTGTTAAGGTTTTAAAGAGAGTCTTATGACAAACGCTGTCAAAAGCTTTACTCAAGTCCAAAAAGGCACCAACAGCTGTCTCCCCCCTATCTAGAGCCTCAATAACAGATTCTACAAAGTTAATGCATGCTGTTAAGGTGGATCTACCTGATCTGAATCCATGTTGGTGATTACTAAAAAGTTGATTTTTTTCAAAGAATTGTATCAATTGATGGAGAAAACATTTTTTTAATATTTTGGAAATGGCTGGTTGAACTGCAACTGGCCTGTAGTTTGATACTTCCTCACGACTTCCTTTTTTATGGATTGGGACAATTTTTGATATTTTTAACTGCTTAGGGTATATTCCAGTAATAAAAGAAGCATTTATGACATGTGTTAGTGGTTTTAAAAGTTCATATCTAGCATCTTTTATTACTTTAATTGGTATCTCATCAAAACCAGAAGATAATTTTGATTTACACGATGATATTAGTTTTAGTACCTCTAACTCTGTGACTTGATTAATACGGAAATAAGTTGAAGGATTAGAGAAAGGTTTTGAGGCTGATACATGACTACCGTTTACAATATTTGGTATAACAGTTTTCTCAACCACGTCTGAAAAATTTGTATTGAATATGTTGCTAACATTATTTTGATCAGAGTAAACTAATTTATCCTTGACTAAATTAATTTGATTATTTTTCAGATTTGTTTTTGATTCGGAATTGACAATTTCCCAAACTGTCTTGACCACATTCTCAGATTTTTTTATTTTACTATCAAAGTAATTCTTTTTTTTATCAAAAATCAATTTTTTATATTGTTTCTTGTGTTTATTTATTGCTTCTTTCCCAGACTCGCTTTTCCTTAGGTTTTTTACTAAGTAGTGGTTAAAAAAATATGGTAAAAGATAGTACACTAAGAGTTGTTTTCCCCAAACACATTTACCTTAAACATAGTTGAATTCAATAATAAACATTTAGTCAACTTTTGTGTAAAGTTTAAAACTTGAAGAAAGCGACCCTGATACATGCTCAGTCTTTAATCATATTCCAATCCAGTTATCTGTTCCAATTTAGGTATTATAAAATAATTATCTTTTTAAAAATTTAAATTTTCACAAGAAAATACCTAGTTTAGCATTGACTTCTTCCAATGCCTCCCGCCCCCGACCCATCACATCAACTGTGAACCAAGGCTCAGGGACAATCCCATGGTCAAAGCTCTCTATTGGCTCTGTGTAACGGCATTCAGTCATGCGATCGTGCAGAGCTCCTACCAGCTGCAAACATAAATCAAGCTTTAGATTTTTGTGTAAAAAAATATTATTCCCTTAGATACTATCCACTATCCAAACAATTAGCGTCTTTGACTTCAGTTCAAGAACTTGTTTCATCCCGGGATGCCAATACAATTTTGAAAGGTTTGAACAGAAATTAATTGAATTTGTCCTTATGCTGACCTGGTTCTCCAGAGCAAGGCTAATCTCCAGGCCATCCATCTGCCAGTGGATGAGGTAGCGGACAGATGCCTCCAGTCTAGTGACCTGCGACAGGCCAACGGAGCGGCAGATGGAGACTGCATTGCTGGAGAACGCTGTGCAGAAGTTCAGCCTGTGCAAAACAATTATCGATTATAACACGTCCCACGGGAAAACAGATGTGAAGAGTGATGAAGTGCGGGCAACAACAACAATGTTAAATAAAATTTGTTAGATGGAGGTGATGATGTAATGGGGGAACTATTGTTTTTGTGTTAATTATTTATATTTATTAATGGTTGCTGGGTTCTAGAACGTCGGTTTCAGTAAGATCAAGGAAGTGATGTAAGGAGGAAGTATTTGAGCTTGTTATGTGAGTAGGCTGGAACTGTTATTAATTAAACACTGACTTTTTTATGCTAACCTATTGGTAGCTCTGGCTTATATAAATCAGCAGACTTAGATTTGAGAAAGTCAGTGATGTGAGTGTGTGGGATTGGGGTGTTAGGTCCAAGAGGCCATGGGGTCCAAGGCCTGAAACCATGGGTAAGTCTAGATTAGATGGGAGTTTTCCAAATCGGTGGATTTATCCATATTAATAAATTATTTAAAAGTTTCTTCAGTTTAAAAGTTTGAATTATGGTATTCTAAACGAGTTCCATTCTGCTTGACCTATTATTTAATTTGTTAAATGTTGATTCCTTTTAAGTTTGTTGATCATTGTTATTCTACTGGTGGAGATTATACTGGTGAATTATAATCACTATCATTTCTTCTATATACTTCTTTTTAATATCAATTGCTTTGCTGTTAATTAGATTTGCTTTGAACCTTAACGTGTTTCTCATATATTTGAGCTTCGCCTCGGTTACGTATTGTGGTTGATTATGCCTGGCCAGCAAAGAAACCGAATATAACACAGGTGATCGGAGTGTGCTGGACGTCTTATTTCACAAAATGTTCTATCTTGGTATAGAAATATATGGTTCTATCTCTGGGATTTACAATTTCCTATCATTGGCTTTAAATTTGGGGTTTTCAGTTTACAGTAAGTGCGGAAGAAAAGGAAATGTGAAAGCTCCAGCAATATGACCTAAATAATCATGCGTGATTAATATAAATAATTGATAAATATTGGTTTGCGTGTTCCGGGGCCAGAACGCTGCTATAGTCAATGGTTGTAGTCTTCAAACCATTTGTCTGGCCTTCTGGTGTGGCTCCTGTGTTTACTTGCTGTGAGTTTTTTCTTTTAGAAGGTAACCTGTTTATATTTCTTTTAAATCCTTTAAAAGTCATTCTCGCCTCCAACTGCAAGAGTTGCAGTGAGAATGGCGAAAGTGCTCCTGCAAATAATTTACAAAACGTGTCCCCCACAATTCACCAAGGTTCAAATTCAAATTCAAACGGTACACTTCAATGGAAAATGCCCCTCACATAAATGTGCTTAAATTAGTAAGTACAGGCAAAAAAAATTCATGTCCAGTTCAATCAACAGACCGTCAGATTTCATCTTTTTTTTCATTTCTTATCTACTTGGCTTCTGTACTAAAATAACTGTAGAAATTTATAATCGCACATTTTCAAATCACTAGGTTGTTTTCCTGAAACCTTGGATCAGCTCCTTTTTCATTCAATTCTGTTTATCTTCACGTTGATATAGAAGCAATAAAGTAAATTAGAATTGTTATAGGCCTATGTGTTTGATTCTTCGTTACTTTCAAAACCGACAATTTACTACGTTAAAATACTGACCAATTACGTGTATTTTGAAAAGACACATATTCACAATTTGAAATATGTTCCCGGTTTATCCCCGGTTTGCTGGATTCTGGCTTATTCCCAGTTTTCAGGGATACCCAGTTGAGTGGCCATACCCTGCTGAATCTAGCCTATAATTATGAAAGAAAAATAAATCTATGCCTTCTACTGATTAAAGTTTTCAGTATCATCACCAGAAAATAAGCGAGCACCAGCTAGTAAGTTTTCCAATAGTGATAAATAAGGAGAAGAGGTTTTTGAAAACCCATTTTCATTATAAGGAATGTTTACATTACAATGTGTACCTTGATTTTTACGTAAAAAATACTAAGTTCCATAGCTGCAGAGATTACTAACCCTAACAATAAAAGCAAACTGACAATCTAACCTAACCTGACTCACCTGGGACCTATCTCCACGAGTAGGCTACCAAGCCGTTGCCCATAAAGATGAGGCTGTGTCTGGAGCCCACTGGGTTGCAACGGAGCCGATAACACCCACCGCAGTTGCTCCTCCTGGGCAGCATCTAGTGGCTCAGTCACTTCAACATTGTAGCACAGCTCGGAACTGAGGGAGTCCACCAGGGGGGACAGAGCTTTGAGATCTCTAAGCTTCCTGGATAGAGCTCCGCCTGACAGCCCTGGCTCTCGGTAGTAATGCAAAACCACCATCCTAACAGGGGAAGTAATGGCATGATTAGTTTACATCTGACATAGTTACTATCCCTAAGTGGCCATGAGTTTTCATTTTACAATTAAAAATGGTTCAAAACCTTAAATCAAAATCAAAATCTCTTTATTGTCACATATCGTTTTTTAACAGCTATGCTATTTTTACAGGTGACAAGTTCAATATTTAAAACTATAATCTTACACTATATTAAAAAAAAAAATGCATACTGCAATAAAAAATAGAAAGAGATAAAAAGGGAACGGGAGATAAAAAGGGAAATTAAAAAAAAATTATACAACTATCAATTTATTTTAAAATTACCAGCCACTACAATGTTAAGAAAAATGTCTAAAGACTGAATAAAGTAAGTTCTAGAAGACAATATAGAGTTTTTACACATACGGTAAACGCTAAACGCTATTTAAATAATGGTGGAATTCTCATATTTTAATTGCTTGAAGTTACAAAAACTGGTTGAAAAGTGGTCAATGGCACGTGTCACACATTATTTATTAAGTTTAACCATGTTGCATACCGTATTATTCTAAAATCTGCCAATTTTAAAATAGCGTTCAGCGTTTACCGTAATATTTAACATATGTTGCAAAAACTCTCTATTACTATCACATAACATGGCAATTTAAGATTCATATGTTTTCTTTTAGTCTGTAAGTTATCTATCCATCATCCAGGGCCGGCGACAAGGGGGGGGCAGAGGGGGCAAATGCATAGGGGCCCGGGCTCACAGGGGGCCCGGGCCGACGAAAAACATTTTGTAGATTTAAAACATCCGAAAGTGTACAATGAACATTCATTGTTAAATTAAACATGACAGATTAATTTTGAATGCTTTACGGCTGCTCTTTTTATTTACGAGCTTAATGTAAATGAGCAGAGAATAATTAGTTTAGCTTCATTCTAAACAAACAAATAATTGTAATTGTAAACACTGAGGGTGGTGGTGCTACTGTGAGAAATTCCCTGGAACAAGAACCGTTGTGCCTGCCTGGCGCTGGTCGCACACGCACTCACGGGCCCCGTGCAGGCGCAGCGTGACTCGGGGCCTACATAACTAACGTAGTTCTCGTATGCCCCGATCTCACCCAGCCTTTAAATAGGGCCTACATCAGATCAGGTTGCGACCTGAGCACCAAACAACACTAACACGATACTGAACTTATATTTCTTTCAAGCTCGCATTTGGGTGCTGTAGATGTTTTTATGTTCTAATTGGATTGGTTTTGTACAAGTACCAGGTTACCCAAGCCTGGCTCGTTGGTTTTAATTCAGTTTTGATATAGTGTCACGGTAATAGAGCTATTAAATTTTTCCCAAAAACCAACTATACCTCTTTACTAACAGCTGTTTCAAAAAGTCTGCTTAACATAAATGTTTCTTTATTTTTGTTACAAAATTTTGTATACCTTTCATTGTTATTTCGTTTCCAAAATATAGCAACCCATTAGACCAATGTTAAAAATTACGATTTTTAAACTTAAATTTAGTCAAAATTTGAAAATTTTTCTGGGATTGAGGCCTTTTTTAAACTTATTTTTGGGCCAAAACACTCTTTAATGCAAAGTTTAAAGCCAAATCCAACCGCTAGATTTCAAGATCATGGAACACTCATCCATCAGACATTGCTCGTATTAAAGTATAGGATTCTGTGTTGTTGTAAGAAGATTAAATAAATACTTAAGATTAAAACTCTAAATTTATAAAACTTAAAGGTAGGCCTAAGTGAGCAAATATTTTTTTTCTTCAGAAAACTGTTTAAAAAAATATTTCTGCCGACTTGTAAGCCTAATGGTTTTTTTTTGGATTTTATGGTCCGCCGACCGACAACTGCATTTTTATCATTTACATTTTGACATAAAGAATTCTAAGGCCTCATAAAAACGGGCTTCTCAGTTGTGATTTTTTATTTTCAGATTATTTGAATTCCGCTCTTTATATTAATACGCAATGACCTTTACTGCTGGACACACCTGTTCTTTCGCCCGCGGGGATGTGCTAAAATAGAAACAAAAATTGATGACTTTGCAAGGAAGAAGGTTAGACCAAAACCTCGCCACGGCTAGACAAGTTGTATTATGATGATGTGTGATGTAAATGAACATAAGCCTAATAATTCTCTATTGATTTTATACTATTTTCATTAAGTTTTTTTATATAAAACATACACTGCTTTTGTAGTAAGAAAATTAATCGCTAAACCTCCATTTTTTATTTTTTACTAATATTTATTCACCAATATAATAAATACAAAAAATAAAAATCATGACTTTGGCATATTTATTTGGGAGGAAAAGTAAATAATTTAATAACAACTAAGTAAATTAGGTAACAGCAGAATAGTAAATTTGGGTTTAAAATATTGCTTGCAATGTTAACATATATCCAATAAGTGGTTTTGTTGTGTTGAAGGGAAGTGAATTTTTAAGGTAAGGAGGTTGGTTGCCTGAATCTAGGGGCCCGGACTTCATAATTGCACAGGGGCCCGAGAATCCTGTCGCCGGGCCTGCCATCATCAGTTCTTATCTGATGAATATGCCCAACACTAAACATAGGTTCATCAACCTGAATTGTTTTTCCCTTTTTTAAATCATAAGATAACAAGCTAATCTTAAGCCTCATGCTTATCTACCGAACGCAAAATTATTTTATGTAGGTAGGCCTATTCAAAATGTTGAAACTAAAAACACATATTTTGTGTATTTTCAGTCATTTAGCAAATTTCCCAATAGGGAATACGCTATTAAGGTGGTAGTCACAGTAAAACCTAAGCCCAAGATCATATTCATTTTCATTTATTTATAATTTTTTTTAGGTTTCCAGAGGCCAAAAACACCGTTAGGCCTACCTTAGTTCAAATTAATATATATGTGTGTGTGTGTGTGCGTTAATATGATAACTTTTGAAGGGATCCTCCGATTTTGATGAAATTTGGTACAGAGGTGTAGGGCAACATCCATCGGGTCAAGTTTGAAAACCAACCTGATCGGACCATGGGAACAGGGTTTTATGTGGGGTTCCAAAAGAGTAAAAAATGGGTTTTGGCATTTTTTGCCCTTAATTTTTAAAATTAGACAACTTAAACTAAAACCATAAAACCTACAATTTAGTATTTTGAATCAATAACATAGCTTACTTGGTTAAGGAGAAATTCAAATCAAGATTCCCATGTGTTATTCTTATAGGGCTTATCATGGGGGAAAATCTTAAGTTATGTAACCGCTTATTTATAAACATATCATTATCAAATTTTGTATGAACCTTCACGAGTGGGAAGTAACTAATATTAGATAAAAAAAGCATGGCAGCAAACCTACAAACTAAATCACCATGGTATTGTCATGGAAAATAAGTGTAAATGGGAGAGATATGGTGTCTGTTCTTAATCAGCTGATCAGCTGTCTTCTGCATTTGTCAAATTTGTAAGTTTTATTTTTTGGGAAATTGTAAACAGATCATTCCTTTAGCATTTCAGCTTTGGATATCCTATACTATAATACGAGGAATCTCTGAAGGGATGTGTGTTCCAAGATCTCTAAATCTAGCTGTTAGATTTTGCTTAAACTTTGCATTAAAGAGTGTTTCGGCCCAAAAATAAGTTTAGAAACAGTCTCAATCCCAGGAAAAATCAAATTTGATCTAAATTTAAGTTTAAAAATTGTAATTTTTAACATTGGTCTTATGGGTTGCTATTTTGGTAACGAAATAACAACTAAATGTAAACAAAAATAAAGGAACATTAATGTTAAGCAGACCTTTTGAAACAGCTGTTAACTGTGAAGATATATAGTTGGTTGTTGGGGAAAATATTAAAATTGAATCAAAACCAACGAGCAAGCCTCGGTTAACCTGGTACTGCACTTTTATTACCGTACTTTAAAAATACCCCCGTCGCAGCAGACCTGCGTACTCAGCGAATTTCCAATGGAATTTTGGTATATTTTCTATTTCCCCATAAAATCCATGGGGATGAGAGTATGTAGGTTTGCCGCCATATGGGTTTTGTTGGTAAATATATAAGATAAACCCTATCTAGTGATTGTACATACCAAATTTTATAAGTCTATGGTGTTCTTTTTATTTCCCCCATAAACCCTATAGGGGTGAGTACGTAGGTTTGCCGCCATATGGGTTTTCTAAGCAAATATAAGTTAAACACTTCATAATGAATGTACATACCAAATTTTATCAAGATATGTCAATAAATAAGCAAGATAGAAGGTTTTGTTGATTTCCCATAAGAATAACATGGAAAACATACTTTTTGGATTTTCTCCATAACCATTTAAGCTAGGTAAAAAATTCAAAATACTAGATTGTTTGTTTTTTTAACCTCTTTTAAATGGTTTAAGTTAAAATTGTTGAATTTTCTAAATAAAAGTAAAAAAAGCCAAAAACCCATTTTTAACCCTTTTGAAACCCCATGAAACCCCGTTCCCATGGTCCGATCATTCTGGTTCGCGAACTCAACCTAGTAGACGATGGCTTACACCCCTGTACCAAATTTCATCAAAATTGGAGGTTCCATTCAAAAGTTATCGTGTTCACGAACACACATATATATATATATATATATATATATATATATATATACATCAATTTGAACGAACGGTGTTTATTTTGGCTTCTAGGGACCTCAAAACAAAAAAGTATCATGGTCCCGGGCTTAGGTCTTACCGTGACTACTACCGTAATAGCGTATTCCCTATAGGGAAATTCGCTAAAATATAACAATATTTAAATAACAGTAAAATATAAACTTAGAAATATCAATAGAATACTAAGAATAGAAATATCAATACCTAGAAATATGCCATCAACTTAAATACTTCGTATTATCTTGTGAGGCTTATTAATATTATGATAACAAAGCTTTGGTGATGAAACAAAAATATATATTGGAAATTCGCTGAGTATGCAGGTCTGCTGGGATATTTAAGTATAAAGAAAAACTAAATCAAATTAAGGAAACCCAAAATTTAAATCATATTTTTAGTGATTAAGTTTTAAGATCAGAAGAGAAGTGACATGAGTAGATAACCACTGACCTTTAACTTCAGTTTCTCTTTTTACAAAGCAAGAGCAGTCTGAGAATATTATGTCCACCACAGAACTGGAACCATCCAACAGTTTACTCTGGAAATTATTAAATTCCTAGTATTAAAAACCAATATTTTTTTTAGTTGGAAATTATTTAATCTGTTAAATGTATTTTGTATATTTTTAAATATCATTTTTAAGCAATGGGCTGATATATAAAAGTTTATAAATTGAGGTAGATACATATAGAGGCATATTTGAATATTTGCCGCCCCTGGGCCAACCATTCTACACCAACCCCCCACTCCTCCAAAATTGTTGAGGAGCATATGCTGCTGAAGTTTGTACCATGGTAATACCTCGTTAACTCTACAATCCGGATTGCTCGAAACTTTAATATTACACATAATATTTAAAACAGAAAATGGGCCATTAGTTAAATTTTGTAAACCGTTGTTTAGAGCAATACTAATGTTACAGCGGTATTTTATACCATTGGCTATCGTGGCTTCCATCCCCAGCGACTGTGTTTCTGTTATCAAGAATCAATGAATTGAGAGCCTATAGGCTATTATAAAAGACCCCTGGCGAGAGTAAAGGCCTTATATCGGCTCTGGGTGTAACTAACAGGCAAAATCAACATTTTGGAAATCCCAAACATAACCTAATTGAACGAGGAGGGTTGGATCTATCTATCTCTATATATAATATGTGAAGCCGTTTTATGTAAACACTACTCCTCCCTTATTTCTGGACGAAATTCAATGTTTGAGATGTCATAAGATTCGTTTCAGTTCGTAGTTTTGCAATAAGATTTTAGATTTTTTATATTTGTACTCTGAAGGGTACAGGAAGCCCTTAAAGTTTATTTTTGACAATAAGATGGGGAACAATTTTTATTAAATTTCAAATAAAACAGCTGTTTATAGTTCAATCATAAAAACACATGTTAAAATCTGAATATAAGCAATTGAAGTATGCTGCCCAGATGTGAAATGTATACTATTATAAGTCTATTATAGATGTACTGTATAAGGCCTACATTTTCTCAAAACCCCTACTAACTTATGATTATCATTTTTAAACTCTTTTTTTTGTTTTGTGCAACTTAGTTATTAACATGTTATTATTAAAACAAATTAAAATAAAGCCTTCAATGAAAAAAAATTACAGTCACAAATTAATTTTGAAGTTTTATTTGTTTTCAAACTATAGGCTATACATATATATACCGGGTGTCTCCCATAAGGTGTCTCAAATCGATTACAGATCAACAGCTTGTCCTACAATCTTGAAATAAAATCATTTCCCACTAAATTGACCCCAAGGAATAATTTTAAAATATTTTTAACGTCGTATAAATACAGGGTGTCCCAAAAACTGGGTGTCACAGGTTCGAATCTCGGAAATTTCAAATACAAACATATGTCATATTATACATCATTAAAAAGGTCTATTTAATGCAAACAATTTCATGGAAACAGAATTTTGTTATTTTTATTCGTTTCAAATAAAAATAGTAAATGTAGTAATAATGTAAAAATGTCATTTTCCCATTCAACTTGCATGTTAATTAATCAGGACATGGTAGTATGGCAGTCCTTCTCCCATTGGTGGCATACCGTTAAATTAACATGCAAGTTATATGGGAAAATGGCATTTTTTTACTTTATTACTACAAAACCAAAAGAGATATGTCATATAATATGACATATGTTTGTATTTGAAATTTCCGAGATTCGAATCTGTGACCCCCAGTTTTTGGGACACCCTGTATTTATACGACGTTAAAAATATTTTAAAATTATTCCTTGGGGTCAATTTAGTAGGAAATGATTTTATTTCAAGATTGTAGGACAAACTGTTGATCTGTAATTGATTTGAGACACCTTACGTAAGACACAAGGTATATATTGGATGACTTTCATAGCCAGCCACCGACTTCTGAAAAGTATAAAAGGTAGGCCTACTCTGCAGTTCATAGCACCTGCGTTAATCAGGCCCGGATTAACACGTTGACGCCCTAGGCCAACAATAAAAATTACGCCCCCCCCCCCCCCCAAAAAAAAGACAGTCCGATGTTATTGTTTAGCAAACTGTTGCTGACTTTTTTATCACTGGTTAGTGATAGAAAACACATTATTACAAATTCCGACATTTCGGGATCTAGGGCCTAGCATTTGATCCCTTACTCATCTGGAAGTAATAAATTGAACATAACAAAGTTAGTAAAACACACCACGTGAACCTGGAAAAGTCCATAGCCAAATCTGATATCAGAAAAGGCAATCAAAGAATTTTAAAAAAGGAATTATTTTTATTTGAAAATTTTGGTATCTGAATCTGATCCCAAAACGTCGTGAATTTGTTTTTACTAATTAGTGATGGAAAATGTCCGCAATAATTTTCTAAACAATAACATAAACTCATTATCACCAACGAGGAACTAATCAAAGAACAAGCTGATATATGGGTTTATTTGAATTCTTTCAATATTGCCTTTTCTATTAAACCACAGAACTAACTAAGTTTAATCAGTGTTTTGTCACTTAAATCTGCAAATGCAATTCTTTTCCATAATTTTAACATCATTTAACAGTATATTATTGTAATATTTGAAATAAAGTATTATATTATTGTAATACAGAAATTAACATTATTTAGTAAAGGAAATACATTTTATTTTCATTACTGAAAGCAAATATGAAAAATTATTAAAAAGGTAAATTATATATTGAGCGCTAAAACTAATTTACAATAAAAAAATTAAAATTTGGAAAGGCGTCGGGGCAACAGGTTGAATGAGTCAACCAGCCACCATCCAATATCTACTCATTGCAATACGCAGGACGCACGCAATATGAGAGCCCAGCCCTACGCACAAACAAACTAAATAAATGTACAGTATTTAAATTCTGGGAATTAAACTTACAGCTTAAATAGAGCTTTCTTCTTCAACTTTTGTCGAATATAATATTTACCCTTGTTATTTTAAAATAAAATAAACAGTATTAGATACTGACACATACTTTCTCCCAAAAGTATAAAAATGTGTTAAAAGCCTCTAAACATTAATAACTTGAAGGCTCAGTCGGAGAGCTACCAGCTGAGCAGCACAAGTTTGACTCTACATGCGTCTGTGACTTTTAAAAACATACTGTGTTTACCGCTAATAGAAAAATTGAATTTTCTCCGCAACCATTTGACGTAGAGCAATAATTTAAATAATTTTAATATTAGAGCAATAATGCTGGATTATTTAGCTTTTGAGCTTGATTTAATGGTGATAAGTAAAATTTATTTCATGCAAACAAGTATTGTGAATTAAAAAAATTGATTTTTTAAACACTTTGTGCTCTATAACTTTTGAACACACATCTTCTCGGAGATGAGGGTGGTGTCATTTTATTCAGGGTTTTAATCTTAATAAACCACAAAATTTAGAGCCGTTTTTTTTTTTAATTTTAATTTTTAGCTTTTTTAGGGTTTTCAGAGATAAACCACCCTTAAAAATAAAAAATTCAAAGAAATGAAAAAACGCCAATAATTATTGTGGATTTGGACTTATATACCAAATTTCATAATCAAACCATCTTTGGGGCATTCTCTAGCTCTGTTTACATCCAGGCACACAGACAGACATCACTCTGAAAACCACTTTTTTGGTCTCAGGGGGTACTAAACAAATAAATCCACAAACAACTCAAATTCGAAAGATTTGACGAAAACAATACTTTCTCCATTACTATGGTAAGTTATAGGGGGAGAAAGAAAAAATTTAATTTTGGGTAGGCCTAAATATTTTTCTGCCAACCTATTGATAAAAATAGATATTTGGGCCTAACGCTCCCCCCCCCCCCCCCCACCCTGGCTGACGCCCTAGGCCATGGCCTACGTTGGCCTAGTGGATAATCCCGGCCTGGCGATAATATATTTAAAACTAAACTAAAACAAACATTTATGATCTCTCTTTATAAAGCTAAATACAGGGCGCTAAGCCATTGCAGAACATCTTCACTTGCACAATGCAGACTAATCAACCCTTCGGGGAAAGCACCCAATGGGCACTCAGTGACTATGTGAGTCATAGTCTGGAACTCTGCTCCACAGCCGCATGACTGGTATTCTGTCATTCCCCATTTATATTTCTAAAATTACATCTTCCCACTAGCCTACAATGCAGAATCAATTGAAAACATTCCATTGCTTTCAAAGAAGATCCATCATGGGCGGAGTTTCGGGGGGGCCTGGGGGGGGCCGGGCACCCCCAAAAATTTCAAAGATGTGATGTAAAAAACCTAAGTTTAGGAGCTGAATAATTATCCATTCAGCTAACGCTCAAAGTTTTATCTTACTTTAACTGACTCTAAAAATAACACTATAATTTAGGATCTAGGAAATGAAACTTTGTTTGCGCAAATTATTAAGTAGGGATATTTCGTAGATCGCCAAGGGAAAATTATAGGCCTAACCTTAGGCCCTACAGTTGGCAAAACTGACTGTCAAACTCAGGTGAGTAGGCGCCGGGCCCCGCTACGACTACGAGACTACGACGCTTAAATGTATCTCAAAAATAGATTTGTGTCTCTTTACACTTTGAATTAGTAACGATGTAAAATTGACATGATTTGCAATTACTGTAAATTTCCTATACATCCTTGTGTCACTAGACTTTTTATGTATCCGTAGGCTACTATCGTCAGAATTTAACATCAGTGTCACGATACTCCGTACTCATGAGTGATAAGTGTTCGGCATGGAAGACTAGATATCCCTAGTGCTGCAGAAACTTAATTTACTTGTTTTTACTGTAGATGCTGGCGGAGGACAACTCCTCCGCCATTCAAATAGAGCGTTTTACTTGCTCTTCCATTCATAATAAAAACGGGTTTTGCTATAAGGGTATCTTTAAAGGACGTCACCATCAAGCTTCATAAAATGGTTAATTGGATCAAAATAATCAAAATATTTTAAATTGTAAAGGTATATCTTGAAATATATTTACCTAGATACCCACCATTTTGTCTATCCCACTTAATAATTTTTATTTTGGAGATGGATTGTTGTTGGAACTTCTTGGAATGGACCTTTATAATAACATTACTTAATGTCTATTTTTGTCTCATAATGGACATTTTAAATTTTGAAACCCAAATATATTGAAACCGGTATATTCGATAAAAAATGTACATGGGGAAAAATTTTAACATTTAATTATCTAACCAGTTACGAATGATATCAAGTTCGTAAGGATCTGACGACAAATAAAGGAGTTATTGTGATTGTCCAGCCGAGGTACATTGATTTTGCATTATATGTAATGCGAATTATGGTTATTTTAATACAAAAATCACAATAACTCCATTATATGTTGTCAGATCATTACGATCTTGGTAGAGCCTATCATTAGTAAAATAATGAAATTTTAGAGCTTTTTCGTTTTTTGTAAAACTTTACCCAACCTATACGTTTTAAGTTATTTGAGATTATAATTTTAAAATGACGGCTATTTAAAAAAATTCACATAGTAAAACAAAATTTATTTTTATGGACATTATGATTATTAACTGGAAAAACAATATGGCGGATTTTTAAGTAAATATGCATTTTAGGATATACCTTTGTACGAAATGTTTTGCTTATTTCGTCCCAATTAACCATATTATGAGGTTTGGTGACGTACTTTAAAGTCACCCTGTATATGATTTTTTTTTAAATCAAAATGTCGTGCATCTACTACATGGACAATCCTTTAGTTAATAAATCATTAAAACAGTTCAAACAGGTAATCACTTATTGGGAGTCTATAAACAACAGGAGCGCTAGTGCAGTTCATCCCCGTTCCTGGGTTCCATAAAAACTGACCGAATGTCATGACTAAATTTGTATCCCCAAAATGTATCAGACTGTGTTATTTACCATTAGTGTTTACTTCAAACTTCGAACGCCGCAGCTTGGTTAAAGATGGCTGTCAACGTGAATGAAGAGGATATTGGTATTACATGTATTTTATCACTGACCCCCGTTGGCCCCCCCAGCAATCAGAGGTAAACTCCGCCCATGAGATCCATACCAGCTACTGCTCAGGTCGGGTCAGCAATTAAAAAGTGATTCCGACATTGGAAAGAGTTGGACCCTTCAGAATATTTTACAGCAGGCTCGCAACATTGGAAATGTTATATGGCGAAGTATACCCTACCCTATTTGGTGAATTTGCACAACTTTATAAAACTTTTTTGTATAAAACTTTATTAATAGTAGGGGCTAGATAACACAGAAACCCATCAAACCTCATAATGGACTAACTGATTGAATTAAAAACTAACAAGCCTAGGTTGTAAAATTGGAAACTAAGTTAATAGATGGAAGGGTAGCCTAAATGTTTATTTAAAAAAAAATTAAATAGGCCTACTGTAGTTAAAATTTAAGTTAGTAGGCCTATAAATAAAAATTTAAAAAAAATTAAAATTATAACTTAATTATATTATAATTATAATCGTTGGGTAAAATTTCTGTAGATTTATAGGCTAAAATTTGCATAGCAAGTGTGAGTCTTTGATCTTATATACAGAATAATCTTAATTTGAACTTAATATAAGGAGAATAATCGGTTATATAACAACATTTTGGTTCAAGGAATAGTCAAGGCCAACTTTTAGGCTGTGAAGCGTTTAGTCAGTTCACTAAAAACTTAACCTTAATTATGGAGTTATTTTACACTTTTTAATGTCCTCGAAAATTAAATACAAGAGACCTTCTGATTTTTATCACTGATCAAAAATTAAAATTTGAAACCTCATGAAAAAATACATTAGAAAAGGCTAAATAATCCGAAATTCTAGGTAACTGTAGGCCTAATAAACTTTAACTTTCTGTATAAGTTAGTATTAACATCAAGCAACTAACCTTTTACTTTAAATACATACTTTTGAATAAGAATAATTAGTTTGATGACAGAAGTCTAAAAAATAAGTTACAAAATAAAAAACCTCTCACTGTAGAGAATAAAATTTTAAATTACTGTTTTCAAGTTTGAAAGTAACACCGGCACGGTACACGAGCAAACACAAAACAAAACTCTAGCAGACGGCAGACGACAAAAGCATCAAGCGAACAGCCAACAAGTGACTGTGACATAACTTTCAAGTTTTTTGTAGGAACATGTATTGTAGTTGCTTTTCAAACTCAATTTGCTTATTAAGTAGAATTCGGAAGGACATTTATTTTATTGGAAAGAATTTCAATGGTGTTATTTCCAGAGAGGCAAACAGGCGTAACTTATTAAAAAATATAATAATAATAACTGTACTGTACCTGACTTGTTCTTTGTAGTACCTCCTCCTCCGCTCTTCAACAGGTGGAAGTTTCAGCTCGTGAAAAAGCGGGATTTTTGAACTTACTTTTAGAAAAGTAATCAGAATTATTAGATCTACTCTAAGTTAATACCGTAATGTAAAACTAAAAACTTTACCGCACCATCAATACAACAAAACAAATAGAAGAGTACTAAACTAATAGAACTAAAGTACAAGACTTAAAATGTCCTTAAGTTAAACAATAAAATAACTGCAACTATTTAGTTCATGAAGGAGAATTGGAATAACAGTCTCTACAATCAAGCTTTGGTTCAAAAAGAGCAGACTGACGCAAACAAACTAGTCTGTAAATAGGTTATTTTTGTTTACTTCTTTTTAATGTTTACTGTTAAAATTTCTTGTTTCTTTTTATCACAATAACAGATAAGAAATAATGTCTAAAATAAATAAGTTTTACTTGGAATGTTGGACCCAATCTTAAACTTATAATAGAAAATGAAAAATTTTTTGCCACACTGTAAAACTTATGTTATACTAACAAAATATCTTCAAAGAGAAGAAAAATTTTTTTATAAAAATTAATTTATCGCTATTTATTTAATTGTAAATATTTAGCTCGTACTAAATGAACATTGCTGAAACTAAGCAATGAAAGATTTGGAAGAACTTCCAGAAAACGACCAGAGATTCACCTTAAAATACACACCACAGAGTGTGTCCGGTGTCTCAAGAAAAGACGGTGATTGGAGATCTACTTTGAGATGTTGTGTTTAAATTTGGTGACACTAAATCCGCGTCCGCACTGGCCAAATATTCATGGCAAACTTGTTCGGCGAACACAAAAAATCAACAAAACTTTCCTAACAAACAATTACTGGCTATATGATTTCCATGATATTTGTATGTATACATACAAATATCACGGAAGGTCAGGGACTATTTCTTTGAAAAATTTATTTTCCACAGATCAATATAGATAGATCGATATGGATCAAATGAAGCATTTATAACGGATGTCTTAGTAGTACAGGGTTGTAAAGAGTGCTTTTGATGCAGATGGTCGATGAAACCGATATTGCTAAAATATTGTCAGTAAAATTAACTCTTCTGGAAAATTTTGTAGTGAAGTACTGGTAATCTGATATATGGTCAATACTATTTTGGTTTTACAATTAGGGGCTTCTGACCCTAAGTGCAATAAGTCACTATTCTAGGCGCCACAAAATTGCAAGCTTTGAAATTTAAACAGCTGGCAGACGATTTCAATTATTCTTTCCTAGCGGTGTTGTCGGATTTTGTTATGATTTTTGCTTCCGTTTGCAGTAGTTAATAACAGAAGCCAACAGCTGGATGAGTAGGCAAAAATCGGCAACACTGGTGTAAATCCAGGCCTCGCAATTTCATGAAGCCCTCTAGGGGTGCACATCCCCACCAAAGCCCACAGCGTAAACACCCCCCCCCCCCCCCCCCTACGACAACAACGCACAAAATGTTGTACTTATGTACCTAATGTTATGGTTAGCTTTTACATCGTTGGATTTTAAATGAAATTCCCTAAAATAGACATAAGAACATAAAATTTGCTTCCTTATGTAATCTTTTGATTTTGATTTTGATTTGAATCTATTGTAAGGTTGTTGTTATATTGTATGTCCATTGTAATTCTTTTGAAGTACCACTGTACTTAGTTTAATATAACCCAATTTACATATTTAGAACAACATAAAAAAATTACCAACTAGGCCTATTTTCACTCAACTTTCTAAAATGTTAAAATAAATAATGGTGACAATGAATAATTTTTTTCTGGAGGGATTATTGTGTTAGTGCAATAAACTTTCCTCCGTTGTTTTAGTGCAGATTGTTACAGTTACATGTTTACTTATTTTAAAATTGAATAATTTAATAATTAGCGAACCCTTTATATAAGGTCGAGTATAGCAAATTGGCCAAAGCGGTTCGGTCAACACAAAAGGGTTTGGACACTAGAACTGAAATTATGTATGTTAAGTTACTGAATTTACTGAGGCCTTTATGGAGAAATTTTTCAAATAAAAAATTGGAACTGTAGGCCTTATAGCACAAAGTACGGAATTCTAAAATTATTCATTCTCCTATAGCAGTGGTTCCCAAACTTTTTTAACCCATGGCTCCCTTTCAGTACAAACATGGCTTGGCGGCGCACTTAAAATAATTTACCCATTTTGCATTGTATTAGAAATTACATTTTAAATTTATCTTTTAAACAAACAGTTGACGGTTAATATATTCTTACATAGCACTTTAAATAAGATTGTTACTATAATACAGAATTCAGAATCTTAAACATTTCTCACAGATTGGTCAGTTAGTTTAAAGCAGGAAACCCACTATAGCCCGGCGGCCTCCGCCACCGTCCGGCATCGGCGAGTCCCGGCACATTGCTTTGCATTGATTAAATTGGGCCACTATACCCGTCAGGCACGGCTCCGTACCGTCACCGTCCGTCACCGGCGGCGATCATCATCCGTCGGTGGCGGCGGCGGCTCTTGGGGGCATTTTCGCCGGAAGGCGGACCCATCAAATTTTGCAGTCGACTTCCAACCTTCATTGTGGTTACATCGGCAGTGCCGTAAAAGCTGCGTGCAATGAGAACGGATGAAATGTTCATGGCATTTACCGTGTTTCTCGGGGAACTCCATAGTAGCTGAAGCAACTCATAAAACTTCTGTGACATAAGAAAGTATGAAAAGAATTTCACGTCGTCTTTCTTCAAATCTTCAAACAAATTGTGAAATTCGCCATATTATTTTCTTCTCTTGAAAATTTCATGAATTCACAACTTATGCTTCCTTCTCTTTAATCCTTTCTCTTGATGACCACACGCCGCGGCTATCACAAAACAACTCATCGTCCGACGAACTCTCCATTGCAACTGCTGTATTTAGTACCATAGCACCGTTTCTGACGGAGCTTACCGGGCCGGCGACGGACAAGTGGGTTTGCGCGGGAAAAATCGACGGCCATCGCAAAGTTTTGTAGTAGGCCTTTTTGGTAGATGACGGCGGCGCACCTGGCACCAGCTCGCGGCGCACCGGGGCGCCGCGGCGCACAGTTTGGGAACCGCTGTCCTATAGAGATGTTTCTTTACCCTGAACTCAAAATGTTAATTAGACTATGTAAGATGTTGTCAACATTTAAAATTGTGTAAAAATGTGATTGCAACTTTGCAATGTTAAGATTCAAATCTGCCATTTTCAACTCGATTTTTTAATGATGGAACCATGCGTAAATCTGACTCCTAAGCTGTCCCTATCTCAGGAGTATAATGTCAAAAAACCTCGTTCAAAAGTAGATTACATTTATAATGAGGTAAAAATATCAATCCGTCTACATATTTTCACACTGTAGTGTATATATAGGTTGTAATAAATTGTAACATGTGGTCCTATATTTGGCTTGGTTCTCTGTCTGTGATGTTAAAAATAATATTTCATCATACTGCGTGCAAAACAGAGGTTTTCCATTCTGTTATTATTCCGCAAGGGCGGAGAAGGCATTTACAATTTGTCGTCGTCAGAAAAGTACATGGCCAAAACGTCTGTTCAGGACTCCTAAACGAAAAAGTATAACAACCGCAGCAAAATAAACTTCTAAGTTACTTGTTTAACTTATATGTTTGAATGAAATTATTCATTAAAGTTTGTCTGTTGAATTTAGAATTTGAAATTTAATTTAGAACTGATTAAAATAGAAAGTATAATAAACTATAACCTAATAATAAAACTAGTTTATTCTTAATGAGTGGTAAGCCAAAGTAGAATAGAGAATCGAGTTAAACCATTGAATATTACATTCGAAAAATCCTTGCTAAATAACAAAAATCCCCTCCCCCCCCCCAAATTTTAGCCTGATAGTGCAAACTGCGCCATCGATCTCCCCCGTGGGCACCCCTGACGCCCCCTATATTTATTTTGTGTCTATCAAGCCAGTGGCATTTTTTAACGTTTTGACGGGGAATGGTCCAAACCCCAGTCTTGTTACTATCTAACATCGACCAGTTGTTAGAAAGCATCATTAATTAATAGCTCAATGACAAATTGCAACTGGGTCCGGAATCAAACCTTTAAAAAGCTACAAACTTTTCTCAGGATCGAACCGGCAACCTTTGGTTTCAAAGGCGAGCACTATAACCACTCAGCTACCCAGCCAATATACAGGGTGTCCCGGAACTCTCTGGAACAATTTTTTTTATATGTGTTCCTTGCATCGAGACAAGAAAAAAACATCATACAAATAGGGGTCTAAAATCCATAGATAAGTCGCTAGCCGCCATTTGTTTTTTTCACATAATAATTTTTATTTCCATAATGGATGTTTGATTTCAGTTCATATTTGAGATAAATCTTTATCATACCAATGTACATTTTCAGGAAAAAATTAATTTTTTCTACTGTGTATTTTCAAAATGGCAGCCATTTGTGTCTATTTTTTTGTGTGTGTCTATCTATGCCAGTGGCATTTTTAACGTTTTGACGGGGAACGGTCCAAACCCCAGTCTTTTTACTATCTAACATCGACTAGTTGTTAGAAAGCATCATTAATTAATAGCCCAATGACAAATGGCAACTGGGTCCGGGATCGAACCTTAAAAAGCTACTAACTTTTCTCAAGATCAAACACACCACAAAATTTAAAATTTTGAAATTAGTTTTGATACAGTACAAAAGTTACATTTAGTTCTAAATCAATGACATCCGACCAATTCAATATATTGTGAATAGCTGTAATCACAAAAAAATACACGTATTTATAGCTGTACATTAACAGATGTTTTAAATGCTCAACCCAATCTAAATGTTATTCTAATGGGAAAATTTCAAATTTAATTTGTGTATAGCACGTTTATTTTAAGTCCGATTTTCTTAATTTTTTTGGCCGAAACAACTACAGACAAAGCCCTATCCAACGACACCCAAAACTTTAAAATCCGCTGCATATTGTAGGAGGAGTTCTAAACACAAAAAAACCCTTAGCAAATGAAATAAGTATAGATTTACTGTTAGTAAAAATAACTACGATATATTTGTAATTAAATGTCAATAATGAATTTGAACACTAAATAATGAAATATTTTATATTTTCTTGTGTGGATTAATAGTTGAATTTTAACATAACTTCAATATTTTACAATTACCAACTCAATGTCAATTACTAACTGCATAGTTTTCATTATGCAGTTGGTTGTTATTTCATTTTAAGTGTTAATTTATTCCGCTCCAAGAATAAAATGTTTTCATGGGGTCCAACGTTTTCAAGCTCAACAAACTTAACATCTCAACTTCTTGGATTGTTCCAATATTCTAGATACTGTGGATTGCTCCATCAAATTCTGTACAGATTCATATCATCACCATAAAGATTATTATTTTGAGGCAAGCTTATTGCTAATGAGTTGCCTGCATCATTGATGTCAAGTAAAAATAAGGGGACCCAGGATTGATCTCTGAGGAACAGCACATTATATATATTCTGTTTCTGTGGGAAAAACTTAAAATTATATGGTCCTGGGTTTGTTGCATAATTTCCACAAACTGACAACAACCATTACGATATGATTGAAACCATTTTATCCCTAACATTTTAGTTTAAGTAAGTTTTATTTTTAGTTTGTGAGGGTTGACACTGTCATAGGCTTTCGACGATAGGTTCTTCCATTTGTCATAGTTAACAAAAACTGTTATAGTAAATGAAAATTTTTATGAGTCTCCAAAACCAATTCGCTTGATTTAAAGTAATGGTTAAACTAGTTGGATAGAAACAGTTAGTGATAGTAACAGTAACCTGGTGGGGTTGAGAGATAAGGAACCACACTACTCTTGATTCAAGATAAGAGTTTTGTATTTTAAAACGTGTTTTTATTTAAAAAATAAACTGCAGGAAAGCCATATCTGGGGTTTTCAGCTAGTAATAATTGGAATGTTTTTGTAATTATGTAAGTACGGTAAATAAATAAAATAAAGTTATGTGTGGAAATAAAGTTATTTAACTAGTTTTATAGAACTAACATACTTAAATAAACTAATTTGTCAAAAATTATTTTAGGGTGTATTACTGTAATTCTTTAGCATCAATCATTAAAAAAAACCTTCCTTAAAAACCAATGAACAGTGTGTAGTGTTGTGCTGAAGATAGACCGGAAAACGTATAGTCCAGGCTCTAAACAGGTTGAACATGCACTAAATCTCTAATGAAATTTGACTTTTGATTATTGTTGGGAACATTTACTAGATGTAAAAAATCAATGTTGCCACATTTCCAGAGTGGGCACAACACGGGGGACGCCCGCTAGGGGAAGTCTTAGAGGGAACTGTATTGGCTTATGTCATGTTGTATATCATTTTAAAGGTCTTTGAATGTAGATTCAAATTCCACAAACCCGATCTCTAAAAGTCGAATATAACACAAGTTATTGCATTTTGAAATTTCGGTAATCTTCTTTTATGCAAAGTTGGACTGCCTGCCATTTCTGGCTCAAACGTTAATTTAAGGTCGAGTTAGCGACAGTGTTTTCAAAGCAATTTAACTTCTATCTATCTCCTCTTTATAAAGATCCTGAAAATTAAGTTAAATGTTTTCTTTTAAGTCTTCATTTGCCATTTTCGATTGCTGTCCAAAATATTATGATTACATTATGATTTTCATCCCGATTTGGGACAACCCATGAAATTTTTTGTGAAATATTTAATTAACATAAGCTTTAGAGATCGGGTTTGTGGCATTTGAATCTCTGTACAGATTCCTCTACAACTTCCTCTAGAGGGCGTCCCCCATGTTGTGCCCACTCTTGAAATGTGTCAACATCGATTTTTTACATCTACTAAATGTCCTCAACAATAATCCAAAGTCAAATTTTGTTAGACTTTCAGAGCATGCTCAACCTGTAGAGATTGGACTATTAAAGTATAGGCTAATTTGCCAAATAATTTTTGAGTATACCATTTTTGTACTGAGAGTGGTTGAAGGTTTCTTGATGGGGACAACAAAAATTTTTAAGCCTAATCACATGTCTCATCACAAACCCTCTCTCGTAATTGGTACTATAGTTGAATTAAAAACAAAAGAGTATTGGGACTCTCGGTGCTTTTTGGCAGTGTTCGGGTACGTTCGGGACTAGTCGGCTCCTCGAAGTAAACAACTGCCGAGTTGTTCAAATGAACGAATCAATAAAATGAATTGAATGAATCATATTATGCCATTTTCTAAAAGAGTCATTTGAATCAGCGACCACAGAGAATTCTTTCTTCGCCGATTCGTATCGATTGTAAGATGATAACTTTGTTTTGATCGCGATCTGAGAACCAGGCAGATGTTTCATCGGTTTTGTTTACAAGGTTTCATATCCTTTTTATCATACAAAGGTTAGCGTTATTTGATGGATCTCACAAGTACCTACGCCTATATAGTTCCCACTTCATACTAACTTATTTATTCTCTATTTTGTTACATAAATATAAAAAATTAAGATAATTGCTTATAACCTTGTAGAGTTTTTTTTTATTTGTCAAGCTATTTCATATATAATAGATAATTGTGAATGAGGCTTATTAAAATGGCCAGGAAACTAAAAAATAGAAATTTAAACCCTCAGTTAACACCTTTACATTTGACGACACAACAAATGCAAGACCCCGACACGGTATTGGTGATGGTGAGCACCAAAATCAGGGCCGGTTTGACCATATAGGTTACCACGTTCGCTACCAGCCGAAGCATAACGCTCATCCCACATTGGTTCCATATCCTCCCTCCTCATCACTTGCGCGGCGTGCGAAATTTTGAGCGTCTGTGTATTAAACAAGTCCCGTAGCCTTTTCTTATTTTGTATCTTGAGTCAACGTATACAGGCCGGCCGGGAGTCAGCACCAATAAAGGCAATGAATTATCTCATCGCCTGGTTGTTATAGTATGAACGCAATCGGTTCACAAAATGGAACAATGATATGTCTGACATAGGCCTACATTGAAAGAATTTGAAAGCCACATTTGAAAAGCGAGTCATTTTAGACTTAAGAGTAGTGGGAGGACGGGTCACGTGATGGAGGGGAGGCGCCACAGTAGGGGTAAAGCCGAATGACCCCGACGGAGGTGGTCAGTCATTCGACGTCGTCTTACCTTGGTTGAAGGGACGATTACTATTTATTAATAAAGGTTTTATAAATACTTTATATATGCCTTATTCTACTTCAACTATTAAAATTAATAATCGACTACATTACTTGGGTGAAGAAACAATATAGCGTAACTAAATTGATTAGCTTTCATCCACTGCCTAATTATTCAATCAGTACATCACATGAGTGGGAAACCAACGTACAAAATCAAATGGTATAATTCATCATTTTTAATTCAATTGTCCTAAGAGATTATAGGCATTTACGTCGCGCGAACCCTGTAATTAACCTCGCTTTCAAACTGAGTGTATCCCTGGTAACTTAACTCTTTTTTTACTGTTACGTACAAACTTAAAATTAATTAAACATTCAAGTGACCCAAAAGTACGTCACAGAATATTAACGTCAATTAATCGATGAAATTTGATTTTATCACATTAAGACAGGTTTGGAAAAATAGCTGTATCATACGGACAAAAGAATAGGTTCAACATTCTATTCGTGAAAAAGATCGATTCAAATGAATCAATTCGCCAGATGAGCCGAATTTTCCATTACCATCAGCTGATTAAATCAGCGGGTTTACCCGAGTGTTGCCGAACACTGCCGAAGCACCGCCAGTCCCAATACTCTTTTGATTTTAATTCAACTATAAAGTGTGCATTACTATATGGAAACAAAAAGCCTTACTTATGAAAAAATGTTCAATTACTAGAAATCACATACCATCAAGCATGCGGAACAGGGAATTTATTTGTTCTAAGAAACATGTAAGAACCAGAAAGCCTAATACCGAAATGTTCCTATTGGGTGGTGTGAAACATCTAGGCTTTCTTCTCAAAGATCTTATCTTACCTGTTTATTCA
Source organism: Neoaliturus tenellus (assembly GCA_030545055.2). Taxonomy (NCBI): domain Eukaryota; kingdom Metazoa; phylum Arthropoda; class Insecta; order Hemiptera; family Cicadellidae; genus Neoaliturus; species Neoaliturus tenellus. The sequence goes on from CM061531.1 coordinate 158,568,824, forward strand.
TAGAAACGGTAAAGCCCAGTCTGACTTAATTATACCAATTTTGGTGGTGAAGTTTGGGAAAGTTTTCATATTTTTTTGGATCATGTGCAGCACATAGTTTAAGATGTAATGTAATTTAACTTCTTGTATACGAGAACTTCAAAGTCCAGGGGATTGTAAAAATGTTCTACTTTAATTAAAACTTCACATTAAAACACATTCACAACAGCAGTGAAAATTCTAAAGTAATAATTGACAGAGTCACTTTCCATAAAAATTACTAAAAAGTACTTGTTTTTAATTTTACTTTGATTTAATGATAAAAGTATGCTGCATTCCCGTTTTTGTCTGAAATTCACGTTAGAATTGACGTAAAATAGTATGATGAGAGAGTATTAAATTAGTGTATATTGCTTAAATAAATGCAATCGTGTTCAAATTTTCAAATCGGGTACAAATTTTCTATGAGCTTTCTGCTAAGCATGAAAACAAATTTAAACAATAATAAAAGTAAATATGTTAGTCAACAATCCTAATCCTTACTAACATTATAAATGTGAAAATGTGGATGTTTGTTACGCTTTTCACGCAAAAACTACTCGACGATTCATAATGAAACTTTGTATACATTCTTGGAGGTATCAGAAATAACATAGGATACTTTTAATTTTATAAGAATTATTTAAAAAAAAAGATAAAAAAATTAATAAAAAATCTAAAACTTTATTTTATCTCTTTTTATTGGTTGCTAAGAAACAAATGCAATGATTAATTGCAGTTTTAGGTATATCAGCAATTTATTATATATAAGGGGAACGTGTGACAGCGAGTGAGTGTAGCAAACGAGCTAAACCTGAAAAGTAACAAGAGCGAAGCCGTGGGAAAAAGCTAGTAGTATTATAAAACACAAAGAGCATGTACCCAGTTGGGTCCACTAATTGGGTATTGGGGCTTTGTGTAATCAACTCGCCCATCATTTAAAAAGCACTTCCCAATCGGGCCCACAAGTGAACATGTTAACCAGTAGACTTTACTAAGTGGTTAATTTAAGTTACAGACTTGAAAGATCTCTAATTCAAACTATTGCAATTATTCAAATTATATATTATTTTCCAAGTTGTGCTATGAGAAATGTGAAAAAAACACTTACTGCATGACACATTTAGGATTTTTCAAATTTAGCCAAATTAAATCTCAAAAATATTATATATAGGCGTACATAGGTAACTGAGTACAGTTAGAGTTATACCTAATGTATCATAACACCAGGATTCTTAGTGATCCCGGAATCAGTAGCACAATCCGATTGGATACAGTATGTAGTAGAGGCAGGTAAGAATATGATGTTAAGCCAATAATTATTGATGCATTTGGTTGGCTTACCACAGCCAAAATCGGTATGAGTCTGGGTGCATTTTGGAGCCTTACACGGCAGAGAGGGTAGAATGTCGATTACGAAGCAACCACAAATTGTACAAGTGTATAGCTTAGTTTTTATTGAGAACAGATGTAAAGTTGGAAAGTTAAAATTTACTGGCCCAACATCATATTTGGAAGCTTTAATAGCTTAATAGTGTTAAACTATTGGTTAGCAAAAATTAAGGGGAAATTGTGTCACACTTAATTAACAACAATATAAACACATCTTTATTATTTATAATTAAAGATAAAACATTTACAGTAACATAAACTGGGTTGTACAAATTGAAATATTTAAACTTATAATTAGAAAGAAACTGAGCATTTTGCATAGATGTTTTTCCAAAAGGCCAGTCTTTCAGGGAATACAGAAGTATCAATTGTCTTGATCTCTTTGCCGAACTCCAGATAACTGGGACTTGTAGGGCTGTCTTCTTTCCACGTTTTTTCAAGCTCTTTGCAATTTGGGTTTCTAAAACCAAACAAAACTTTACTAAATCTTAAATCTTACAAACGAGAACCAAACAAAACATCGAAAGAAATAAGAATTTTCCCATGGGCGGAGTTTAGGGGGGACCTGGGGGGGCCGGGCCCCCCAAAATTAGATGAAAAAAACAACAAAGTTTAGGAGCTAATTTATCCACTAACCTAACGCTCAAAGTTTTATCTCACTTTAACTTACTAAAAGAAAAAACACTATTTACATTTTTTTACCTATTTTCATGTATGATGAAAAGTAAATTAAACAATAATAGATCATCGTAAATTAAACACTGTTTGCGTGAACTACTAATAGTCAAACTCAGGTGGGTAGGTGCCGCGCCCCCGCAACGACGCTTAAATGTATCTTAAAAATAAACGGTATCAGTTAACTGACACATACTTTCTCCCAACAATATAAAAAAAGGTGTTAAAAGCTCCAAACATTAATGTCTTGATGACTCAGTCGGATAGCTACCAGCTGAGCAGCGCTCGTTTGAGACCCTACGCGCGTCTGTGACTTTTAACAACGTACTGCGTTTACCGCTAAACGAAAAATTGAATTTTCTCCGCAACCACTTGACATAGAGCAAAAATTTAAAATACTGGATTATTTAGTTTTTTTAGCTTGATTTAATGGTGATAAGTAAAATTTATTTCAAAATAACAGCTATTTTGAAAATCCAAAAAATTGATTTTTGAAACACTTATTACGCCATAACTTATGAACGAGCATTTTCTCGGAGATGCGGATGGTGTCATTTTATTCACCATTTTAAGCTTAATAAACCACAAAATTTTAATCAAAATCGTTAGAGCCTTTTTGAGAAATTTGGATTTTTCACGATTTTTGAGGGTTTTTGGGGGCAAAACACCCTTAAAAATCAAAAATTCAAAAAAAATGAAAAAAACGCCTGGAATTATCGTGGGTTAGGACCCACGTACCAAATTTCACCAAAATCGGACCATTGGGGCATTCTCTAGCTCTGTATACATCCTGACACACATACACACACACACACACACACACACACACACACAGACATCACTCCGAAAACCACTTTTTTGGACTCAGGGGGAACCAAAATGGATAAATCCACCAACAACTCAAATTCGAAAATTTTGACGAAAACAATACTTTCTCCATATACTATGGTATAGGGGGAGAAAGTAATAGTTTTGTATGTGTATCTTCACACTTTGAATTAGTAAAGATGTAAAATTAACATGATTTGCAATTTTTGTAAATTTTCTATACATCCCCTATGTCACTAGACTTTTTATGCATCCGTAGGCTACTATCGGCAGAGTTTTAACATCAGTGTCACAATCGACAAATACAACTGTTGTAATTTGATGATAAAATGTTGTTTTTGTGTTTATAAATTGATTTGTGGGCTGATAAGTTTTTTATAAATCATAACAAAGAGCCCTCCCACTGTTCCTACCCACCAGCCGCTAATGCCTATACCATGCTTAGTAGCAATTCTTAGTTCATAATAAATCTAATCTTCCAACAAATAAATAAGTATATTTTAAAGAGTTGTAATAGATAAAAAAATTTTAAAAATTGAAGACCTACCCAGTTTTGGCAAACGTTGTCCACGCGCCCACAAACTTCTTCATGAATGCCTGGTCCTCAGCATTGGGTGGCAGAATGGGTGCTTGAGCCATGTTGGTTTTGAACTGAAGAACTATTTCGTCCCCATGAGATGCTCCTAGAAATAACCAAGAACATAACGATAGGCAACTGGATGATCTAACAAAATTACATTTGTTCTCACACCTACACTGTACCAATCAAAATGGAGGTTACCCATCTTATTTTTTCAATTGATTAAAAAGGATTTCAATACAAGAAGGAAAATTTTCTCACAATTTATTGGATATAAAAAAAGCATGATATTCCAACAGGTGAACAGATAGTACAAACAGGAAACTACTGTACGAGACCACACAATTAATTGAGGAGGGCTTGAAGTCAAAATACACGATCAACTGTGACAAAGTTATGTTGGATCACAGTCTACCATATAGGTGATTGGGAGACACTCATGACACTCGTTTACTTTAGGTGTTGGCCAAAACCACCAGACTAAAATCCAGAGTTTTTTCAGTAATGATCATATTGGAGCACAAAGTGATGGCTCGCTAGCTTGCCTTGTGAATGGCATTTAATTATAAATCTTAAATCATTATATAGGGAGAACGTGACCCTTCACGTTCCTTTTTTTTTTTGCAGAACGAGCCCTGCAATTTAAAGCTCTGCAGGAAATCACAACGCCGCTAGTGAACCATCACTAGCGCTCCAAGCCACCAGTTACTGGTATGTCCGATAGACCCATGTTAAATTAATGTTATGGCAACAATCAAAGAAGGACCTCCATACTAAAAAAGCCCTCAACAACTAACATGCAAATCATATAGAAAAATGGCATTTTTACGTAATTGCTATAAAACCACAAGAGATAGAATAATAGTGTAAATTACAAGTTGCTCAGTTCAACGAGAGCTTTAAGATGATATACAATATGACATATGTTTACATTTAAAATTTTTGAGTTTTGTTTAAGTTAAAATTTTCAAAATTATAAAATTTTGGAAATTTTATTTTTTTTATAAATGTAGTTTTGTGACATATCATTGCAAAGCTTAGCTCATTTCAAATAAGTATATTGAATCAGGAGTCATTTATGACAAATAATACAAGAATTACAGGGTATTCCGTGAATGTTGATTTTTCGTATAAAAATGGCCGCCATTTTGAAACGGAAAAAGATAAATTCATTCGTTTTCACCAAAATGCTCCTTTCACTAATACGTTTAAAGTTATGTAAAAAAAGATTCAGATTCGAACCCGTGACCTCTGGTTTTGGAACACCCTGTATACTGGCATTGATGAAAACATTTTATTGGAAAGCCCATATGCGATTTAGGGGTAAAAAACTTTATTTCATGATTTTAACTTAAACCGTTCTTTTGCTATAAATAGTGCACGGGTGGTCTGAATCACCCTGTATATATATATATATATATATATATATATATTATAATTATAAATAAAAACCATAAGTACCCTGAATTTAACATCTTTATTCACACTGACATGTTTCGTACTTTTAAAGTCATGATCACAGTGTTTTACTTAACCTAGTTTTACAACATCAAGATAACAAAAAGTGAATTAATAAAAGATTAAATAATTAAGTCATATGGTATGAATCCCCTATTGGAATAGTTGTTGTGGATTTTCTTTAATATTAATAATCTTATCAAAAATAGGGTTTGTGGTCTGGAACTGTATAGAATTTAAAAGATTGTCCTTTTCTTTTCGATAGTTATTATATATGTGTAATTCTTCTTTAATATTCATTTTATTACCTTTATCTTCAAATTCCAAAACTTTTAAGTTTTCATTACACATATATAATAACTATCGAAAAGAAAAGGACAATCTTTTAAATTCTATACAGTTCCAGACCACAAACCCTATTTTTGATAAGATTATTAATATTAAAGAAAATCCACAACAACTATTCCAATAGGGGATTCATACCATATGACTTAATTATTTAATCTTTTATTAATTCACTTTTTGTTATCTTGATGTTGTAAAACTAGGTTAAGTAAAACACTGTGATCATGACTTTAAAAGTACGAAACATGTCAGTGTGAATAAAGATGTTAAATTCAGGGTACTTATGGTTTTTATTTATAATTATAATATATACTAAAGTAGCCCTTTCCTGTGAACGTTTCTACATAATATATATATATATATATATATATATATATATATATATATATATATATTTATATATACAAAATGAATAAATACCAGAGTACCCTTTTAAACATTTTTTATTTCACTAATACGTATTTCGACACTTAGGTCATGATCACAGTATTAAGTGATACACTTAATACTGTGATCATGACCTAAGTGTCGAAATACGTATTAGTGAAATAAAAAATGTTTAAAAGGGTACTCTGGTATTTATTCATTTTGTATAATTTAATAGTAGCCCTAAAAAGTGAACATAATTCAATAATATTTATATATATATGTATGTGTCCGTGAACACGATAACTTTTGAATGGAACCTCCGATTTTGATGAAATTTGGTACAGGGGTGTAAGCCAGCATCTACTAGATTGAGTTCGCGAACCAGAATGATCGGACCATGGGAACGGGGTTTTATGGGGTTTCAAAAGGGTAAAAAATGGGTTTTTGGCTTTTTTTACTTTTATTTATAAAATTCAACAATTTTAACTTAAACCATTTGAAAGAGCTTAAAAAAACAAACAATCTGGTATTTTGAATTTTTTACCTAGCTTAAATGGTTATGGATAAAATCCAAAAACTATGTTTTCCATGTTATTCTTATGGGAAATCAAGAAAACCTTCTATCTTGCTTATTTATTGACATATCGTGATAAAATTTGGTAAGTACATTCATTCGGAAGCGTTTAACTTATATTTGCTTAAAAAACCCATATGGCGGCAAACCTACATACTCACTCCTATGGGGTTTATGGGGAAAATAAAAAGAACACCATAACCTGATAAAATTTGGTATCTACATTCACTACGTAGGGTTTAACTTATTTTTACCAACAAAACCCATATGGCGGCAAACCTACATACTCTCATCCCCATGGATTTTATGGGGAAATAGAAAATATACCAAAATTCCATTGGAAATTCGCTGAGTACGCAGGTCTGCTGCGACGCGGGTATTAATTGGTTTAAAAGCTATTTGGACAATAGAACTCAAAGTGTTAAAGTCTCAGGATGGGTTAGTGAAGAGGGCATCATAACCTCATCAAGGATCAGTTTTTTGACCAACTTTATTTTAAATCTACATAAATGAACCTTGTGATGCTAAATTAAAAGGCAGTGTAACGTTTGAAGATGACACACAGCTTTGAGCTATCATCGCATTGCATACAATTTTGGTTCAGTAAACATTTGCTTAAAAACAGTGACAAAAGAATATAATTTTTAATGTGAAGAAAGAAGTAATACTAAATAAATAATTAAAAATAGACTATAATTGACCATAATTATTACAGTTGCCTGAGAGGGAACATTTGTAATCAATGTATAGAAATTGAAGAGGTTAATGAAATGAAGTACAGTATTTGGGACTTAATTGTGATTGATTCAAATCTTTCTTGGAAGAGTCATGTCAAAAAAGCTAAGGGAGAAATGTATTGTATGATTAGAAAGTTTTATTTTTTGTATGACTCATGTCCTAGAAAGTTAGTAATTACATTACATCATGCTCTAATAGGATCTCGTCTTTACTATGCAATATCTTACTGGGCAACCCCCAGTGTTGTAAATATCTCTCAACTGTTAAGCTAATCATTGTGTTACAAAAGAGCATTGTACGAGTAATAATGAAGAAGTCTTGATCTGAGCACACAAATCCTTTTTTAAGCAACTAAGAATTTACCCTATCGAAGTATGTACATAAAATGCAAGGTCTTGAAAATATTCTTTATTAGAAGTGTTTCAAACCAAGTAAATCCTTTGAAACATTACAAAATTACGGCATAATCATACTCAGATTCCCATGCCTAATTTAACTTTATATCAACAGTTTTACTCATACAATACTCCCAGATTGTATAATAACACCTTTAGAGCAATAGTTCCAGACAGTGATACAATAAAATATTTATCAAGGTGAAGAAATTTGATAATGCAAGTTGATAACCATGACAAATTATTGAAACCTTTAATCTAGTTGTTTGTATATCTTGAAAATAAGTTAGTATCGTATTGCTGTACGGATTTATAATGACTTTGATTGCAATCATTTTGGAAATCTATATATACCTATGCACAATCAAATATAATCCTATACTATAATATGAGCAATGTCTGAAGGGATGTGTGTTCCACGATCTCTAAATCTAGCGGTTAGATTTTGCTTAACCTTTCCATTTAAGAGTGTTTTGGTCCAAAAATAAGTTTAGAAACAGCCTCAATCCCAGGAAAAATCAAATTTGGTCTAAATTTAAGTTTAAAAATCGTAATTTTTGACATTGGTCTTATGGGTTGCTATTTTGGTAACGAAATCACAACTAAAAGTAAACAAAAATAAAGGAGCATTATTTTATATAGTTTTTTAACAGCTGTTATCTGTGAAGAGTGTACATCTGTGATGGTGTACATTCAATAGCTTGATTACCATGACACTATAACAAAAGTGAATTAAAACCAACGGGTAAGGCTCGGTTATCCTGGTACTAAATATTAAGCAGCTTCCTTGTAAATTTCTTCTGCATTTTAAATTATGTCATTTGTGATAGTTTATTGTATACAGTATTGGTACATTTTAAAACTTTCCTTCAATAAAGAAATGTCTATTCTGTGAGGGGACCCTATTTGGGTTTAAGCCTTGGGGAAACCCGTTTATTTATCAAATTGTAAAACGTGTTTTTAACTATGAGTTATGAGTTTATGTTCAATTTTTGTTGTATTGGTTTTAATGTAATTATATATACACACATATTGTAATGGTTTTTTATGAATAAAGATGATAATAATAATTATTATTATAAACACTGATACGCTGGTACGAGGAGCGTGATCTTGACTTAAATGTTTTAATGCTGAAGGACATTCAGCTATGTCAGACTATTTGCATGGAAAGAAACAAATTAATTTAAATTAAATTAACCTTTGGTAATCCGATATTTTACGTAATCCGACACTCTCTCTGTCCTGTAACTGTCGGATTATCGTGAGTCAACTATAATAGCTACCATTGGTTATTTGTATATTAATTAATGACCCTGTGTAGAATCAGCTGATCATAGACAATAACAAAGCTACACAAGGCATCAAACCCATTCTACACTCATCCTTCATTCATATTCGCCTTAAAATATGCCCTGGTAACATCAGCCTCTTAAAAATTGATTAACTGATTAATGAACTGACCAATAATGATAACATTTACATGTCTCTTCATTTCAAACTTGTGGGGCAGACTGCACATTTCTTAACAGTTATCTATTTTTTTATTTTCTGCTATTTTAAACTTGGTTGAGATGAATACTTTAAATCTCTTACTGGGACCTATAATTTAAAGCAGCATTCTTCTGTTGAGCAGCCCCCAAAAATTAAGAAACTGCGTTGTAATTTTGGTATGGATAATTTATTTTTCCTAATTACTTCCTCTGGTGGGGTGTTAAAGTTTAATTTTTAACAAATAACTCATAATTAAAATAGGAACTAAGATGTTTCTATACTCATTATTAAATTTTGATATTTCATTTCAACATCACATGATATCAAATGCCATCCTGTGCAAAATTGGGGCAAAAATCGTGCAAAGTTCTCCACCTTTTGAAAAGTCCTTAATTTTTTTCTTAATTTAAATGGTGTATTAATTTCAAGTTGTTTAATGTAATCAATAAAAAAATGCTAATAATGAACTACTTACCATATCCTACAAATTTACTAGCATATTGAGGATATGCCATGGCTATCAAGAAGCTGGAGAAGGCGCGGAGGCTCATGTAGGAGAAGAGATAGTAGTAAACTGGCTTCCCGTTGTGCTTGAAGAGGTACTGTCTCGTGTTCTCAAGTGCCAGAGAGAATCCCACATCAGTTATAAACTATAACAAATTTTATTGGTTTTAAAGTAACCATTATAAAATAGTCAGCTTTGAACATAAAAATATCATTCAACAGTTATTTTGGTCCGTGATTTTTTAATTTTTTCACAATCCGAAAATAATATTTATAAAAAAGTATTGCTGCTCTCTCGCAAGTTTAGTTAGTCAAACATATAGACTTAATCGTGCAGAATATAACTGAATAGAAATCTTAAAGGCCAGATAACACCCTGAATAAAATGTGATAACTTTCAACAGTTATTTTGGTCAGTGATTTATAAATGTTTTCACAATTCGGAAATAATATTTATAAAAAAGTATTGCTGCTCTCTCGCAAGTTTAGTTAGTCAAACATATATACTTTATCGTGCAGAATATAACTGAATAGAAATCTTAAAGGCCAGATAACACCCTGAATAAAATGTGATAATTTACCGTATTTAACTGTGCTTTTTGTTACGATTATTCTGGTTATAGTTATGAATGTTGTATTTAGCTGTTTGCAAAACCAAATAATCTTGTTGTAATGAAAACTATAAGTGCACTTACATGACTTATAAAGTCAACTGTTTATTATTTTTTTTTTTATGTTGTCTGCCTTTTTGTACTTTACTTTGCCACATTTCATTGCCAACAGATCTATTGAAAAAAAAGAAAGGCGGTGTCTTGGTAGTAAAGGACTAGACTATACTATATTGCTTCGCTCAGAGGGGGTTCTAACCAATAACATCATGGATTTACATGATTTCAAAGTCCAATAAATTAAAAACCAAGCTAAAACTAAAAAATTTTAATAAACAATGTGTTTTTACAAGATAATTTGCTACTGGCCGGTGGCAATTTGTTTTATTCTTTATAAGTTTTATTTTTAGTAATATCAACTCCTAAAAATCGATACTATGCATCTCTTTGTTATTACATGTCCAATTAAAAAATTAACCTTTTTTAGGCTTTAGAAAAATTATTTAAAAAGGAACAATCTATTTACATCAACATATCCATCAATGACGTCCCATGAAAGGGTGTCTGACTTGGTGTAGAACTGTAGAATCTCCCGGCCAAGCTTGACTCCTTCCTCGGGACTTTTTACAACAATGTCACTGGGGACCATCAGGGAGACGTCCTCGTTCACTTTCTCACATTTCACTTCCTTCACTGGAAAAGCAGCACAAAATATTAATCAATGAAAAAAGAATGCTAATGTTATAAAATAACTTACTCTTATTGGCAGTTGAGAAAATCTGCTCCATTACTTTCAATTAACCATTCCTGGGGGGCAACTAGCTGGTTTCACCCTACTCAGGAAATAACAAAATTTTATTAAAGCAAAAAATAAAATTTTGAAAATGTTCACATATTTGTTATGTTTAAGGTTTGTTTATTTACTGTAAGGCTGAAATAATTTTTTATTTGTAATCATGTATACCATTTATGTATGATGGATATATGTGTCTTATGCTTTTAGATGAAATTTCCTTGGCCTATGCCAAAGTCTTGCTAGGTTTTTTTACCATTGCGTCAAATGCAAAATTAAAACTGATATTTGAGTATAAAAGTTAAAAAACCCTCAAAGCTCAGGAAGGGTTAATCATTGTGCTAATTTTATTTTTTGTAATGTAAGCTAATTATATGATTGATAATGGTATAACACTATATTATATATATGTAATTATAACACATTTACTGTATAAGCCGTATAATAGTTCGCCAATAAAATAATTGAAAGACATATAACATTATGAACATAGTATTTAAACCATATATTTAAAAAATAATTAGTTAAAAAATTTATTTAGCAACGTGTTAAGAAAATTATTTGCCACAAATTAAATTTCTTATTGTTTTAGTTAAAAAAATTAAAATTAAAAATATTGATTAGGTCCACAGTACCTTGGTGGATTGCTTTTCTTTTTTTTTTAAGTAAGAAACAGATACACGCGAATGTCAACCTTAAAATCCTAGTGGATTCCTTAGAAGACAGCAAACCAGTCTTCAGCTGAAAATGATGTGAACAGTGATCCTATGGGATTTATCATGTGATAGATAAAAAAACATAATCTCGGTTGTGGTAGGTACTCGTGAACCTCTGGCAAATGCTGGGTAGCCGAGTGGTTATAGTGCTCACCTTTGAATGTGAAGGTTGCTGGTTTTGATCGTGAGAAATGTTAGTAGCTTTGCAAAATGGTTCAAAACTAGACCAAGCTGCCACTGGTTGTTGGGATATTAAATAATGACCCTGTCTAAAGAATCAGCTAATCTTAAACAGTGCAGTAGAGCTACACAAGGTATCACATCCTTGCACACTCAACCTTCATTCATATTCACCTTAAATAAACCCTGGTTAGATGGTTATAAAAACATAAAATTAAACTGAATGTAGTAGGTTTACAAATATAGTGCGATCAGTGTTGATGCATTGTTGCCAAATCTATCCAGAAACATATTTTTATACAATATTAGACATAATAACCATAACCACGAATGATAAAATTTCAGGATGAAAGTTAGTAAGGTAGAACACAGCTGTTAAAATTTCCATTGGACTATTTTTGTGAACCTTACTACAGTGTGGGAAAAACTTCTTAATAACATGGAGGAACATTTTCCATATAGTCCTATGACTTAAAGAATAATGTTTCCAAAGTTGAGGTGAGACTCACATATCAGAGCCAGCAATCCCTCCTTGTCTGTGCACCCGAGGATGACGGGAACCTTGTTGAACTCGCCTCGCTCCATCAGCCGGCGCGGAGTGTCTGGCAGGAACGGAGCCACGGGGCCGCCCACCCTCTCCACGCAGGGAAGGAACAGCAGGGCAAACTTCTGGAGTGACTCCTGTCATTTTAAATAGAGTTACTTATGCTGTTTGTTACTAAACCAACACTCATTCATTCATTTACATTCAATTAAAAATAAACTTAGCTAATGTCAACATCTTAAACTAATCCCCTCAAGAAACACCCAGAGGGCTAAGCTTCCAAAGAAACCTTGCCAACCAAGTTTACACAAAACATAACACATTTTTAATCTCACTTTGATCAAAACTAAAGCTAAATACATTGAAATAATAACTAAATTTTCATGGGAATACACAATTTTAGCAACCAAACATAACATTTTATTATGAATTCCCAACAAATTTTATAAGCAACAAATTCTCTAGGGCAGCATTTCCCAACCTTTTGGTAATTCATTCAATTTTTGACAATTTGGTAATTCATGTCTGTGGCAATCGTTTCGGCAACTCTTGCTCTTGCGAACAAATAGAAAAAGTTTTGTCATACAAATATTTAGGAGTTGTTTTTTATTCAAATGTGAAATGGTCTGAACATATTGAGTTCCTAAAGAATAAACTACGGAAATACATTTATGCTTTTAGACAAATAAGTGATGTTTTAAATGAAAAAGAAATTAAAACTGCTTATTACGCCTATGTTCAGTCCTTGCTATCATTTGGCATCATTGCATTTGGTGGTGCGTTTAAAACCGTTCTCGAGCCACTTTTTGTCATTCAAAAGTCTATTCTTAAGGTTGCTTTCAAAAAATGTAAAAGGTATCCCACCAATGATCTTTTCTCAGAAACTGTTGTTTTAACAGTTAGACAATTGTTTCTCAAATTCATCGTGGTCCATATGTACAAACATTTTGACGCTCTTTTTGTAAAAACTACGCATTCGTATGGAACTCGTTTCTCAAGAAATGTAGGAATAATAGTGCCTCAATCAACCAAAACTTTCTCTCGAACTAATTCGTTTTATATTTCTCAAATAGTCTACCGTAATATGTGTCAGAGGTACAGGAACGCCGAGATTTTTAATCAGCCGTCACTTCATTCTTTTAAAAAACAAGTTGTAGAATGGCTTGTTTCCTTAAGTTCCGAGCAAACCGAGGATGTGTTATCGCCCTGGGCCTGGCCTGACCGTTGACCCCACACACTTAGACTCGACACACGGTCCCGTCCCTCCCCCCCCCCCTCACCAACACCGAATCATTAATTAATTACTGTTTGCACTTTAACGTAACTTCAATTAGCCAAGCTCAAAATAAAGTTTTTAATTATTTTAGTTAATTTGTTTTTATGAAAATAATAAATCCCTTCCTTGAACTGTGTGTATTCACCAATCTACGTACGTTTCCCTAATAATTACAGAAACTCTGCCAGCAACTAGTCTACTACGCACAGGCTACCCGCCCATGTAGACTCTTTTCTTTTATATTTTTAAAGTACATTGCAAAATAGTTTTAATTTAAAAGTCGATTGTTATTTAGTTTATTTTTTATATAGTTATAAATTTGAAAATAGAATTATTTTTTTTGTATTTGCACATTGTGATTTATGTAATTGTATTGTTTTGGGAATAAAGTCAATTTCATTTAATTTCATTTCATTTTTGTGCTCGCGTACCACCTGAGGCTATTTAAAATTTTTGCGTACCACCCAAACTCATACTAAACCCCCCCCCTCCCCCCCTCTTGAGATACTACCAGAGAGAGCCTAGGATATTGTTTCCTTTTAAATATGCTTCAATACGATTAGAAATGTGTGAAAAAATAATTAAACCCAAATTTACAACAATTAGGACAATTTTATCTCAATTAAATAGGTCTAAAGTTCCCAGTTTTAAGCTAAAAATTGCTAGCTGAAAAAAAAATATATATTCAATAAACTTGAAAAAAACTGATTAAAAAAAGTCATTTTGCATTTCAACAAAAGTAACTAAAACTATAAAAATACAAAATTATCAAAGTAATAAATTTGTCGGAAAAGAAAGGATGTAAATGGGAAAACTTGCTGTTGTTTCATACTGAGGAAAGACTCTATGTCAGGACTAATTAATTATTGGAACTAATTCCACACATTAATAAATAAATATCACGCCTCAAACTATTTTGACAGATCACTCATGGAGCTTTACTGACCGAATACACAGCAGTGTTCCAGTGTTACCAAGTAATACACTTAAAACTCTCTATGAATATGACCAAATAATTTTTTTCTCTCATTTCATCGTTTCTGCCGATCATGTCCCTTAATTTTAAATGGTCAAGGTAAATCTTGAATTTAATATAATCAGGCTTTGACGAGTACTGGACATTAATCGTTCGTTATTCGTTAATACAATAGAAACGTGCTCGGAAAACGGGATTATTAAAATTAATTAATTTACTTTGCTAAGTTGGTACAAAATTTCTTTAGCTAGGCAAAGGTGGTGGTACTAGTTGTAGTTTCTAAAACAAATTGGAAATATATTGTAATGCACAAATGAGGTGACAAAATCAGCCATTAATCTCGTCAATCAGAAACAAATATTTATTTTACGTGAATATTTAATATTTTATTCCTGCCTTTGCCTCTCGCGTACCACCTGTAATTATCTCGCGTACCACCAGTGGTACGCGTACCACCGGTTGAGAAACACTGCTCTAGGGGGCCATGCTCTCCACCCCCCCCCCCTCCCCTGAAGCTGACACTGTATTTATCTACAAGAGGTCGGAATTTGATAGTTTAAAGGCAACAAAATACAAAGGGGACACGGTGATTTATAGTTATTTTGACTTTTTAATTTATAAAAAAAAAACGTGAAAAAGTTTCAAGTTTTTTTTACAGGTTTTTAACAAGTTTTTTAACAGTTTGAAATAGCTGTAATGAAGTTTTTCTGTCAGTTATATCAATAATATAGGAACTAATTTTTATCAAGAATACGAGAAGAAATATCATCTATTTCAAACATGAAAAAATTTAATAAAGTTGAAGAATTATTTATTGGAAAACCCTTTTTAGCAAATTTCCCTTTAGGGAATATACCAGGATGATCAATGATACCAGAATAACCAGAATGATCGGACCATGGAGACGAGGTTTTATGGGGTTTAAAAAGGGTCAAAAGTGGGTTTTTGGCATTTTTTCACCTATCGGCTATAGATAACTTGACTCTCAACTAACTCCACAGTGTTTTAGTCCACACTGGGGAAAACAGTTAGAGAACTATCGGCTCTAGGAAACTTGACTTTCAACTAACTAGACAGTGCCTTAGTCTACACTGGGGTAAACAGTGGGGAACTATCGGCTCTAGGAAACGCGACTTTCAACTAACTCGACAGTGCCTTAGTAAACATTGAGTTGAGTTTGTAGAATTCTACTGTTTGTATTTTACAAAATACCATAGTGAAGGATAGTACCTAATGTCGACCTGTTGTTAAATAGTATCTAATCGTCCAATGATGAATGGTAACTTGATCCAGAAATTTATGAACCGAGATTCAAACTGGCAACCTCAGGAATATGAGCATGAACTAACCACTCAGCAGTGCAAACTCCAATAGAAGCTCAGACTCACCCTGTCTGAGGGGAGGTCCTCCTTGTCCTGAGCTCGCACCAAGTCCAAGGCTGGGACGGACTTGAGGAACTCCAAGATCTTGTCAGGATCCTCCGAGGTGCAGCCCAGCTCCTTGGCCAGCATGACGGCCTTCTCCTTGGGCTTGGCCTGAAACGCCCACTGGCACAAGGATGAACCACTCTGGAGAATGGCCTTGTGGAACAGCCCTGCAAAGTGAAACAAATTAAGTTAAACAAAAATAACTTGTTACAAAGTCTTTGAAGTTTCTTCTTGTAATAAAATATACTTAAAAACCAAAAATTAATTCCACACCTGAAACAAAACAACTAGCTTTGTATTTAGGCGGAAGGTTAAATTTTATAAAGATAAATCATGGAATAAATGAATAACGGCTTAATGGATAATTAGGGTTGCCTTTTACAAGTAAAAGCATCCCTTCACTTTTTATTGAGTAGTAAAAAAACATTTACGATGCTCAAAAATTGATATTTAAATCTGCTGTTGTGTTGTGTATATTTTTTGTGCTATAAAAGGATGCGTACATTTTCAAATGTAAGGCAGCTTGCCCTGCATATGATTTTATCCAGATTAGACGAATTTTGTCAGGAAACAATTTAGAAGTATAGTTATAGTAAGAGTTACACTTTACCTTTAGAGAGAGGAGATAGGATGTGGTAGTGTACCGATGCCCCGCCGGCACTCTCGCCGAATATCGTCACATTGTTCGGATCACCACCAAAACTGTCAATGTGTTCTTGTACCCATTTGAGCCCCAGCGTCTGATCCCTCAGCCCATTGTTGCCTGGCAGAGCATCATTCTCAAGAGAGAGAAATCCTGTAGTTAACATATTAAAAGGAAAATTAGTATTTTGACAAGTGAGAAAAGCTGATCCAGCAATGGCAAAACATTTATTTACTGAAAGGAACTTACTTATTGGTAGGGGTAAATTTATGATGTCTATCACATACACAGAAGACATAGTTTATATGTGTTCATACAGTGCAACTTGTATAATTTCAATCTCAAAGGATAAGTGAACATTTTGATGTCGCCCAAAAAGCCAAATTGAAATATTATTAATTAACATAATGTTTAAGATGCCAGGGACTGGGTAAAAGATAATAATTAAAGGGATTTTAAATTAGAGAAAGTCACACTACCCATGTTCCACTGTGATTTTCCTCTCAAAAGTGCTACAAAATTCAACAGTTCAATATTGAAGTTCAACATTAAAAACTAACTGTGAAATTTAAAAATACTGTTCGATTATGTATTTTTAATACGCAGTGGAGTCCTATTAATCCAAACAATCCGGACAAGATCCTGTTTGGTTCAGTGAGTTCTCTGAATAGTTCGGGAGTTCATAGATAATGAACGGTTTAATCTTATGGCTGTGTCAAAAGAGTTTGACTCTTGGACTCATGAAAATTTGACATTTTGGCATCAGAAGAATTGGACAATTTTTTTTCTATAACTTCTCAAAAAATCTCAAAAATATATTTACTCATTAGGAATTTGGAATTCTGTTAGGTGATAAAATATAATAAAAAATTGCAAATAAATCAAGTTTATTTGGCTTGTATTAAAATTATTTGAATGGGGATAGTTATTACATTTCTTAAGGGAAAGAGGGCTAGTTCATTCTTTTCATTTTAATTTTCATAATAATGGAAAATGCTTACATCAGTACACTAATACAAAATAGTTTAATAACTTAAAAATTAATTAAGGTGAGTGTAAAAGTTAAAACGAATAATGTATTGGATTACCAAAAGCTCCGCATCGGTAGTTGATGGAAACTAGAACCACATCTTCCTCCACCAAATAGTCGGGTCCGTAAATCTCAGATGAGCCGGACCCTCGGGCAAATCCGCCTCCGTGGATCCACACCATGACTGCAAGCTTGGCATCCTTCTTCCCTGCCTACTGAGCACAGGAAACCGCTTTATTTGGTGATACAATAGATCAGTTTTTTGACACATTATTGTTTTATGGGTATGTTTAAAATTGCCATATTAAAAAATTTAACAATATAATAAAAGAGTAATATAAAGACCAATGTTGGTTTACAACCACGGAAGCACCTGATAATTTTTTAAACATAGAGAGAGTCGAACCCACTAATAATCTAGAGCTTACTAGAATGAATATGCATTTCTATTCAGTTGAAAGTGGGTCTATTGAATCGTGGCCTGTTTCATGTATATTGACATTTTAAGTAAGCCTGATGTTTTTTGAAAAAGTACCTGCTCTCCACCCTTCCCTATCATGTCTGTTTGAGTCTATTCTTCAAATAGACAGCAGTGCCAACCGGAGGAGTGTAGACGTTGAGGTAGATAGTCCTCAGCCCCCACCAGGGTCCTGAACAGCATGTGCTTCTGAATCCAGGATTACCCCTGAGGAGTGTAGGCGTTGAGGAACAGGTAAGTAGTCCTCAGCCCTCACCAGGGTCCTGAACAGCATGTGCTTCTGAATGCAGGGTTACCAACCTGAGGAGTGTAGACGTTGAGGTACAGGCAGTCCTCCGCTCCTACTGGGGTCCCGAACAGCATGTGCTTCTGTATGGAGTCATTGCCTTCTTTCAAGGCATCCCGAACACCTTCCCAGGTCCCGAAAGGCTCAGGGGGCTGTGAAAGAAATTCATCTTAGTGTAAAATATTTCCGATTACACATTAAAAATTATTACTTAATCAACTATAACTTAAAAGTAAAATTTTTTTACAAAATTTTATTTCCACATAACAATATTGTTGTTAAATAGGCTGGGTAGTTCTGGTGGTAGTCAGTTATGTTTTAAAGGTAAATATAGAAAACCTTTGCATACATTTTACAGTTTTCTCCAAATGAAAGAAAACAAAATTAAATATGAGATTACCCACAAAACTGGGGGTTAAAAATGTAACTCTTAAGTTAACTAACATTCCTTAGAAACAATATAATTACTCAAGGTTGTGGCATACACATAGTAGGTATAATTTGTATTTCAACAATAATAATCCCTTCTAGTAAATAATAAAAAAAATATAAAATGTCAAGTGGTAATGCACTAAGTATAAAATGAATCAAATAAACCTTTTTATAATCTGTCAATTAATATTTGTGAAAATTGTGTATGTATGTTCATGATCCACTACATGAGAAGGTTCACAGGTTCAAGAGTTTGATATCTACAAAAGATAATACATATATAATATTTATTGGCCCTTGTAATGTTATAAAAATAGCAATAGACTTTGCTACATAGCTAACATACAAATTTAAGAAGTCATCTTCTTATTAGATAAGACTGTTAAATAATAGTCTTCCGGTCTTATCTAGTCTTAAAACCTTTTAACCTAGAGTGGCAAAAGATTCAGGAAAATCATGCTATATGATTGCATAGTTACTTATTAAGACTACCTCTTGAACAGTGGATAACTATTCAAATAGGTACAAATTCAAAATAATTGAGATGATTATTTCTTCTACTTTAATTGTATACACTAAATTTGCAGATAGTCGGATTAGTTTTTAAATTTAATAATTCGATGTAGTAAGTTGTCTGTTTGATGATCCTAAGAGTAATTTCCAAGAATTGCTAAATTTGATAAATTCAATTAATTTTAACCCAGAAGTCCAGGAACGATAACAGAAATTTTTATCCATTTTAAAAGTTATATACCAAAGATTCTGATTCTGGACCAAAAACAAATATGATTATCATAGTAATAACGTCCAAATGCCACTGGTTACTCACATAGTCGTCATTTTGTTTTTTACATTTAACTATTTTTATATGTGTAATGCATTGTTGGATTAAGTTCATTTTTTGCATGGACCTTTGTTATACAAATGTTCATGTACAGAAAAATATTATTCTTTTCCGGTGTGTGAATTCAAAATGGCGACCATTTAAAATCTTTGAAAGCAAATATCTCAAAAATGGTAAATTTATCAAAGTTTTACTATCTAATTAGTGATACCAAAACCATAAAGATCAAAATCCAATTAATGGAGTCAATTTAATTTTAATTGAATGGTTAGGCAGGAAAAATTTTCTTTTTCTGAGGAAAAATAATCTTTGCTCAGTTTACTTGTTATTTAAGATCTTGGGATCATTGTTTAGACAATAAAATTTGTCAACTTATTTGTGTCTGGTAAAACTTTGTAAAAATTTTCTGTTTTTGAGATATTTGCTTTCGAAGATTTAAAATCGCCACAATTTTGAAACTACACATTGGACAAAAATAATATTTTTCTGTAAATGAACATATATGTAACAAATATTTTTAAAATGCCACTGGCGTAGATAGACACAAATAAAATAAAATATGAACTTAATCAAACCATCCATTACATAAATAAAAAAGTGTGAGGAACCGGTTTGAATCTAGTTTTGAATTTGGACGTTATTACTATGATATTAATATTTGTTTTTTGTCCAGGAACGATGCCCTAAAGATCTGTTGAAGGGTTCCGAAACACCTTATACAGTAATTGTTATTGTTGAATTTCGTTAGCAAACATGAACCTTTGATCTCAGATTGGACTAACATGAACCTTTGAGCAAACATGAACCTTTGGTAGATTGCACTAACTAACAGAGGCAATAAAAAGAGTTCTTATATTTATTGAATGTAGAGATCAATTTGGTAAATTAATAATGTGAATCATGCCTAGAATGGAAGAGCTGAGACTGAGAATAGATATAAACTATGTATCGTCCAAGTCTATTTATTACTGAGTCTAAAAACAGTGATAGAAAGACAATTAATTCTGTATATTTAAGGAAACAAGAGGGTTTGAAAAACAATGCAAGAGATGCTGTAATTGTTTTTAATTATTCTTCATGTAATTCCAGATCCCTGACAATTTTGTAGCTTTTAAATCATTGTCTGTTTCATAGGTTATGTTAGTTAAAGTTTGAGAGGTAAGTATACAAAGTAAAACACTATTTTACATAAGATTTATGGAAGTTTTATTTAAATAAGCCATAGTTTTATTTTTAAAATGTTGTGTCGTTAAAGTTATTTAATTTTGCAAAACTAATTTTAGTTTTCAGTGAAGCATGGGGGACTGTAATAATGAAAATTGCACAAAAGTAAACTAATCTAAGTTTTTTTATGAGTACATAACCTTGCATGGATTAGAAAAACAAAACTACTGAGAATCCAAAAGACTTTCAAAATGATGTGTAGATATTTACCTTAAATCTTAATTCTTCGACCGGTGGTTTTGCATAGGGAATTCCTTGAAATGATTGGTATGGCTTCTTTGCTAAAGCAGTTGTTTTCACTAATCCTCTCAATTTCCCTGACTTTGTTGATACCTCAACATACTCTGACCCCATTTATGTTGAGAGTTACCTGAAACATAAAATGTTTTGTAATACAGTAATTTCATCGTGAAATAACATTTAGATATGGGTTAAAATAAAAATGTTGATTCTTATTGCTATTAATTTTTTTCTTGTTTTATGTGCTCTGCAGTGTTTACTTTTCTCTAATATACAACTGCTAAGCTTCTAGTTTGCTATTTCTAAAGTTTTCAACGTAGGTGTGTCTCACTATGTCCACATTCATCAGTGCTTACATTCATACATTCTGTGCGTGATTCTGTGCCATGCTCCTGCATTGCGGGGCCGTAATGTAGACACATCAAACAGTTTCATCTTGGTTCTAGTACATTATACTTTGGATGTTTCCGATGACAATAGTATTCAAACCAAACCACTCATATGTCAATATAAACAACATGATGTCAGAGGTGCAGGACCGCTTCAATCAGCTGTTGACCAAGGTTTGTTCTAGATACATTGGCCTAGAGTGTCATTTATGAGTTAAATAAATGGGACCGCGCCAAGGTCTGACGGCGACGAAGTCTGACGGCGACAAAACCTACCACTTTTTTCGTCAGGTTTTGTCGGGTACGTTAGGCGTCAAGCCTCAACTGTTTTTAAAAACGTCATGGCTTGTCGCCTCACGCACCCGTCAAAACCTGACGGATTTAAAAGCGTCCTATTTTGACGCCTGACGTACACACCAAAACCTGACGGATTTAAAACGTCCTGACTTGACGCCTGACGCACCCGTCAAAACCTGACGATTCTCTCTCACCTCTCTTTATGCACCTGACTGTACAGTTTAACTTGTCTATCCTCTTAGGCCACGTCCCTCCTAGGCCACACCTCCATTATTATTTACGACAACTCACACACTTGTCAATTAAGGAACCATTCCTCTCACCTCCCGTTTACTACCAAAATTTTTAAATTGCTGTCTTCTTAGGCCACTATCCCCACACCTAATTTGTTATTTGTTATCCCACAAATATTAATAAATGTGTATAATTATACTCGTATATATTCAAATATGTTAAGCAATCATGTTTCGGCGGAGCAGAGTTCTTCAGTGTGATGAAGTTAGTTGTTCTATCGTATGGCGTGTTTAAATCAGACCAAGTGACCAAGTTAAATCCATATCGTTAAATTTAAGGTTAAATTTTTGTTTATTCGCTAAATATCGTTTTCCATTCTTGGTTCATGATTTACTAACTGGCTTCAATGCAAAACCACATGTTTATACTGTGATACGTGGTCTATATTTTAATATTTGAGTCAACTGGTTTCATTATTTCTTTGTTTTTATTTTTAACTCCAAAAGACCAATGTTAAAAAAAATTTCGTGACATAGAAACCTGTATTTATATTATGTTTATCCCAGAACTAAGAGATTTGTAAAGTTTGAAGAAAATCGTTCGAGCTGTTTTTGAGATACGTATGTGCAAACATACGTACATACACATACTTTCAAATATACCTTCCTCGTATTAGAGTATACAATAATTAAAATAACCAGGTAAAAATTAATTTTTAATGGCATTGGGTTAGCTTGGCAAATAATTATATCAAGTTCTGTGTATAAATAATATACTAATAAATGCTAGTGTTTGTATCGTAGGGGGTAATCTAAATCGTAGAAATTAATAATAGCATACAGTTTATATTATTATCACTGTAGTACATCAGCATGTGCAATATTCTTCCATAATTAATTATATATCCCCTCTTTAGATTCTCTAGAGATACGTATTTTGTCTCTCTGATTAAAGATTTCCAATTTTTACAAAATAGGAAAGGAAATCTTGTATGACATTTCATGGCCTTTTCTGGCTGTCTTATTATAAATTTTGGATACATTATTAGTCATTTTCGCCAACAGTTTTTTTTTTTTTATTGTTGCGTAAATTATGAAAGTATTTTATTAATAGGATTGATAAGGAATATGTTTCATTATGATATTTTTAATTTGCATTAGAATGGTTAATTATTTAAATAGTATCCAGCAATAAGAATGTATACAAGAAAACTTTTAACAGTATTTCCATTTTTATTTTTCATTGTTAAATCCCCTCATAGGGAATACGCCATTTTAATCTAATGGCTATTGTTTCAAAATCTGCCTTATCCATTTTTTTTTTTTTTTTTTAATATTAAGATTGTCACTCCCTCTGCATTTTTTAAGAGAAAATGTGTTATAAAATAAATTTGTTAATAAAAAAATTTACATGATTCTGTCCTTCAGTCTTTCAATTGACCATGCTGTCTACTTATGGCCATTTTTGTATACAGTACCTACTACAGTTTAGCCAAAGTTATAGGCTACCCCGTTCAAAATAAATTTGCGGTCGATACGAAACGCACATTTCAATTTCCATATTTTTCTTCTTCTTCTTAGGGCCAAGAATCTAACCAATCACTATCTTTGAAAATTACAACAGCTGTTTAATATCTCATGTCACTTTATGCTAATGTTTTGATTACTGTAAACAAAAATTCTAATTTTGACATTTGAGATGTAACAAGAGGCGCTTCCAACGGCAAGTAGGAGAAGTAACACACACGATCATCAGCGCTAATTGCTACGCTCAATTTTAAGGGCGAAATTAAAATAACATCTGATTGTGAATAGAATCGGGGAAATCAGGAAGATATTGAGGGAATTTTCCTTGTGATGGGAAATAAAATTCTGTCTTTCGACCGAACATTTATTTTGAACGGGGTACAGGTGATTACAGTGTAATGTGGTTCAACAAATGTTACCAGAGTGCAGCACCTAGGCCTACTTGCCCGGCGAGTGAACGAACGAGGACAGTCTTGAAAAATAACAATGCATAACTTTTTAACTCGGCATCTCACCGGATGTCACTGCAGAGAAATTATAGGGTGATGTTTTGTAAAAATAATACAGTCTTATACTATTTTGACTACTCAATTTTAACTTTATTAAATAAATTTCTAAAACCCAAGACCTCATCGCATAACTAAAAACTGGAGCCATTACTTTGAAACATCAAATGTTAAAATTAGCCAGGTATTGATAGAGCTGTGTTCACAAAAAACGGCTTCACGTTAATAAGGACTTGCTTAGTTAATTAACATTACTTGAAATTGGCTATACTGTACAACACAGTTTTAGTAACACCGTATAATATAAGCCTGACAAAGCAGCTCGGACTGGTTGAGCGGTTCTTTCAACAATTTCTACCTTCTTTGGTCCATAATCCACAAACTCCAAAAGGCCCACCATTGGACAGACGGCCGGCCAATAGGCCTCGTGAAGTCCGTAATTTATAAGGGGTAGTACAGTCTTTTCAAAAATTAAAAACGTCGCGAGTTGTCGCCTCACGCACCCGTCAAAACAGGACGAATTCAAATCGTCAGAGTTTGACGCCTGACGCACCCGTCAAAACCTGACGAATTTAAAAACGTCCTGATTTGACGCCTGACGCACCCGTCAAAACCTGACGAATTTAAATCGTCCTGATTTGTGGCCCCCCGACTTTTTATTCGTCAGACTTTGACGTCCCGTGACTTTTAAAAGTGTCAGGGTTCGTCGCCGTCAGACTTTGACGGCGTCCCAAATAAATACTAGAGGGTAGTATATAAATTTATATCCTTGTTGCACATATGACGTGAATAAAGAATCTTTGAATTGAATTTAAAAAATGTGATACATATACCTAAATTTGTTTTTTTATATAAACATACATGTGTCTCCCATACACACACTTACATACATGTATTAAATTTACAAATAATAAGAAATATGTAAATTAAAGTTGTATGTTTTACCGGTACATCTCATTATAAAAATATCTTTTGAATATTTTTTTATGGCTAACACTTTTGTAGTCAGTCAAGCGGTATTTTTTTAAACAGTAAAAACAAGTCAATGTACATTATATAGTTTTAAACAAACGACAATTTTAACTAAGTCTCTTTAACT
This sequence comes from Neoaliturus tenellus, assembly GCA_030545055.2. Lineage (NCBI taxonomy): Eukaryota > Metazoa > Arthropoda > Insecta > Hemiptera > Cicadellidae > Neoaliturus > Neoaliturus tenellus. The sequence continues at coordinate 158,593,942 of CM061531.1, forward strand.
CTAGTATCACTGTTTAACACTTTCAAAGTATTGATAACTACTTATTGTATTTATTCAATCAACTGTTGAGTTATATAACATTAAACACACAGGAAGGTAGTAAAAGACTTGCAATGCAGTGTTTGCTTTAGTTTGTTAAATAATGTACTATTGTATAGAAATGAATTAAATAATAAAGTTTGTGCTGTACCAATGTTTTTCAAATGATTTAATGTAGAATAAAATGAATAAAAAAATATGAGCAAGCATAAGTTTGTCATCAGACAATAAATTTATATGTTTAGGATAACCAAAACTATACAAACTGCCAAAGATAATAAATCCTTCTAGATCCATTGATTAGTCAATAATAACAGTCAATAATAGTCGTTTATTAAGCCATTAAGTAGAACAATACACAACAGGCCATGTCACAATAATCTTATTACAAATAATAATAATAATAATCAAGAAAAGTTAAGCTGTTTGACAAAATCAACACAATATATATTTTTAAGCTAAAATTATGAAAAGGTAAATTGCATGTATTCATTAGCGGAGTAAAAGGCATTTTCTTGAAAGAATACTTTTAAAACCTTTTTACAGTAAGGTAAAAAGTAAACCGTAATTTATTTAAATTATCACAACAAAGTATCATAATTGCTAAACACTTTAATCAATATACTGTAAACCGAATAAGTTATATGAAGTAGAAGATTATAATTTCTACCAAGAGTACTATAGAGCAGTAATACAGGTTTAATTCAAAACCATACAATATCAAAATAAAATAAACTTACTTGAAACCGGTAGTTATAAATTCAAAATGAAAAAACAAAGACTGTCTGTAGAAAGTGAAGAGTGAATTGAGACTGAAGGCCAACAAACTGAGAGAGAGGTTGGCTGGAAGTGTGTCAAGCCAGCTGACATTGGCAGATTATCTAACAGCTGATTATACCTTCCCCCCCTTCCCCATATAATCTTCCCTTCCTCTCCATTTCCTCTTATTAAGTACAACAAGTTTTCTGATTAGATTAGTCAAGGTTGACATTTTCAACACTGTCCATCAGTTTATAATTAAATAATCAGTATTTTCCATAAAAATAAAACTCAATTTAGTTTTTTTTATCAACAAATATTAGGAATAATGTAGAAGAAAGTGAAACATGATTACTGTTAATGACTACTAGTATACTTGTTGCTCGAAATCGAGCAATTTATTTTAATACAATACAAAAGTTACTTTTAGCTCTTCCGACCAATCCAATATTGTGAATATCTTTAATCACCAAAACTACACGTATTTACAGCTGATTATTAACAGATGTTTAAAATGCTTTATTTAATCCCAATGTTATTTAAATGGGAAATTTTGAGATTTCAATGGTGAATAACGCCTTTATTTTCAGTCCGATTCTCATCAGTCTTTGGCGGAAACAACTACAGACCAAGCCCTATCCAACGACACCAAAAACTTGAAAATCGGTTGAAAATTGTAGGAGGAGTTCTCAAGACAAAAAAACCCTTAGCGTATTAAATAAGTATAGATTAGTAATTAACTAGGGGGCCCGTGCAGCGCAATGCACTGCATTTAGCCTGGTGATCAAACCTTTGCTCCATGGTAATTTACCGAGTTCCTTTGAATGAAAATTAAATTGTATTGAAAATCAGATTACACTATATTGGTATTTGATCAATCAATATTCATCAATAATTCTCCAACTTCCCAATGTGATAGTGTTGAGATTTGGTGGTTGTTCTTTTAGGTCAAATTTAGTTAGGATTACGTAATGTTTCTTATGCCGATTTGTCTTAGAGCCTCTGCCTAAAAATTCCAATACAATTTTTAATAAATTCACAAATGTTGGATCTAGATAGTTATAACCACACAAAAAAAGTAATGACAACAGAAGATAAATCAACATTTAATTACAACTCCCCGGTCCTGTATGAGCTAAGAAAATGCAGCACTTTCTGCGGCTGTTTTTCTATGGTAATTTATGAGTTAGTTGTCGAAATAGTGAATAAGCCAACACTATTACTACAACGGAATAGTTACTCTTTAACTTAACTTTCCATGGCATTACAGATTTTAAATAAAGAAATAAAAAAAAAATGAAGAAAATCAACATCTTTATCGGTGTGGCCCATTTTGGTTTGATGTGATATTTTGGTTAAATTTTCTCTGTATACAAACTATTTTTGCAATAAGCTTGTTATATCAATAATGGGGGTAAAAAACGTTTAAATGTTGTCTCTTTTAAACAGTTGTTTAATATGTGTAGCGTTCTGCATAAAATATGTTATACTATCACAGTTAACAGGTTATTAAATTAACACCAACAACCAAATATCGTTTTTCCTAGTTCATAGCAGTTTGAAAACCCATGTGCAAACATTAGGTGCTCTATTTTTGTTTTTGTTAACTTTCGTTGTTGTTTCAATACCAATCTGATATCCGATCAGAACCACGTCAAAATATCAATTTCCAAACTTGTTTTTGTACAGGAAAATGAATTTTCTGGGGTTAAATTACTTAACTTATTTTTATGTCCAAATACACATAAATACTACAAAAAGCAAGCAAAATATACCTGCTTAATTTTGAGAATAAGGTCAAACACTCAATTTGTCCACACAATAGAAACTCCTCTTGTATTAAAAATGGGATTGTGTTGATATTTCAGTACCAATAGTTCAATCCTATACTATAATACGAGGAATCTCTGAAGGGATGTGTGTTCCAAGATCTCGAAATCTAGCTGTTAGATTTTGCTTAAACCTTGCATTAAAGAGTGTTTCGGCCCAAAAATAAGTTTAGAAACAGTCTCAATCCCAGGAAAAATCAAATTCGATCTAAATTTAAGTTTAAAAATTGTAATTTTTAACATTGGTCTTATGGGTTGCTATTTTGGTAACGAAATAACAACTAAATGTAAACAAAAATAAAGGAACATTAATGTTAAGCAGACCTTTTGAAACAGCTGTTAACTGTGAAGAGGTATAGTTGGTTGTTGGTGAAAATATTAAAATTGAATCAAAACCAACGAGCAAGGCTCGGTTAACCTGGTACTTGCTTTTATTCAGCTTAATTTTAACATGTGTTTGTTTGTTTTACTATCAACAGCTGTTTTATTTTGCAATTCAATAAAAATTGTTCCCCATGTTAATCTTATGGACAAAAAACGAACTTTAAGAGCTTCCCGTGGGCTTCAGAATTAAAATATCGAAAATCTAAAACCTTATTGCAAAACTACGAACTGAGACAATTCTTTTGACACCTCAAACGTTAAAATTGGTCCAGAAATAAGAGAGGAGTAGTGTTAACAAAAAAAAGGGCATCACGTATTATATATATAGAATAGATAGATATACAGGGTGTCCAGCTTCCACCTTTACAAACTTTTCCAGGTTATTAAGCATGCCAAAACAAACAGAAAAATCATATAAACATATGTCCGGAAATGCTTCGTTAAGCCGCTAGCCGCCATTTTGTTTTTTACACTTAAGAATTTTTATTTCCGTAACGGGTTGTTGTATGGAGTTCATATTTGGCATATACCTTAATCACACCAATGCTCATTTTTAGAAAAAATATTATTTTTTTCCGATCAATATTTTCAAAATGGCGGCCATTTTAAATTTTTAAACTCAAATATCTTAAAAACCGTAAATTTTATAAAAATTTTATTAGACACAAAAAAGTTGACAAATTAAATTATCTAAACATTGATACCAAGTTTGTAAGGATCCGACAACAAATAACGGAGTTATTGAGATTTTTCTCTTAAAATAACCTAAATTGGCATTAATCATAGTGCAAAATCAGTGTTTTTCTACAGGAAAACCACCATAACTCCGTTATTTGTTGCCGGATCCTTACAAACTTGGTATCACTGTTTAGATAATTTAATTTGTCAACTTTTTTGTGTCTAGTAAAATTTTTATAAAATTTATGGTTTTTTAGTTATTTGAGTTTAAAAATTTAAAATGGCCGCCATTTTTAAAATATACATCGGAAAAAAATAATATTTTTTCTAAAAATGCGCATTAATGTGATTAAGGTACATGCCAAATATGAACTCCATCCAACAACCTGCTACGGAAATAAAATTTCTTAAGTGTAAAAAACAAAATGGCGGCTAGCGGCTTAACAAAGCATTTCCGGACATATGTTTATATGATTTTTTCTGTTTGTTTTGACATGCTTAATAACCTGGACAAGTTTGTAAAGGTGGAAGCTGGACACCCTGTAGATTTAACAGGAATTTAATTAGTCAAAATGTGTTTGGGATATTAATACTTCTTTGATTGATTGATTGAATGACGGATTAACATTAAATAAGTTTGTCGGTTATAAGAAGCTACAAAAATTTAAATTGATGAGAGTAAAAAATTTTTATGGACTTTCATTATTTCTTAGTATAAGAATTTATTCAACACAAACAGTTGAAATAAGTTAGTTAGTTTAATTGTGCCTACATTATTAATGAGTCTTGCTGAGACTATATAGTATTATAGTTTTATTATTTTAGTATTGTTTAGACTAGTTTATCTGACAGAAAATGTTACAAAATGCACTACATTAATGAGCAAGTGGAAAACAAATTTGCTATCTGCTTTATCTGCAAATGTTAATTTGACTAACTGAATGCACATGATTAGTATTGTGTGGTGTGACCGAATTTCAAGCATAGTTTAGACAAAAATGTTGCATGGCTTAAATCTTTTTGAAAAAGTTTAAACAATTCAACTATGTTATGTTACTTATAACAGAAATTATTTAGAGTTACTAAAACCAACACTTTCTATTGGTTTTTTAATAAAGAAGTATATCAGACTTTTCCTCTTAATTTTATATTTTATAAAACTTTCTATTTTATTTTATGTTGTAAAGCAATACAAACTTTATAAATATGTTTATTTCTTTTACTACAATCAAAGATTATACACACGTAATAGAATAGACTCCTCATATAATTAATTTTGTCTTATACCAAAATTTGGACAGCCAGAGGTGCTTATCTTCTAGATACTGTGGGTGCTTACAATCCATGTTGTAATACTTCAGCTGGTTTCACAGTGCTGCAAAACATATTGTCACAACATAAAAATACCCCCGTTGCAGAAGACCAGCATACTCTTTGCTTCCATGGGGGTGATGTAGACTGGGACGGTGGCGACGTCCTGTAATCCAGCTACTTGGGGTCACGAATTGTGGATAGTTATGAGCTATGGCTTGTGGATGCGATATTCCCTGGTGGGGATTAACGTCCGCACTAGTGAATACTAGTTCATCCATAAGTACCATCCTCATAATTAGACCAATTCGTATATGGGAGGTTGAAATTGTGGTTCGGATCCCAAGTTAAACTGTAGGTCCCTAGATACCATTGGCTGTTGGGCTATGAATTAACAGTCCTGTCTAAGGAGAATGTCGGCCTTAGTCAGTAACAAGACTACAAGATCGCGCCACAATCATCCTACACTCATCCCTCATTCATACTTGGCTTTAAACTACCTATTGAGTTAGGTCGCCATTTCAATAAAGGTATTAAAGGTATTAAAGGTATCAAATAGACGACAATTACTTCCCAGTGCAAGTACATGCTAAATTGCATCAAATTCTGGTATTTTTTATTTTCTCCATAAACCCTATGTGGGTGAATATGTAGGTTTGCTGCCATATAGATGTTGTAAGCAAATGTAAGTTACACTCTACGTAGTGAAAGTAGGCCCTAAATACCAATTTTTATCAAGATATATCAATAAATAAGTGAGATAGAGGGATTTGTTGATTTTCCATAAGAATAACATGGAAAACATATTTTTGGATTTTCTCTGTTACCTGGTAAGCCACATTAATAATTCAACATAGTAAATTGTTCGTTTTTTCAAGCTCTTTTGAAGAGTTTTAGTTCAAATAGTTGAATTTATAAAATTGAGGTCAAAATGCCAAAAACCCATTTTTTACCCTTTTAGAACCCCATAAAACCCGAATTTCATGATTCGATCACGTTGGTTTTCGATCTTAACCTGAAGAATGCTGCCTTACACCTCTGTACCAAATTTCATCAAAATCGGAGGTTCCATTTGAGAGTTATCGTGTCCACGGACAAAAACACACACACACACATATGATAAGCAGATAAAGGTAAAACGGTTGTTATAATCAATACAAATGATTATACCAACAAAGTAGAAGAATTCCTACTCGGAAATAAATTCCAAGAATTAAAGAAAGACCCTACACAAGAGTACAATAAAGAAATGAATAAAATAATATCTAAATGCAAAACATTATCCAATGCTGAAAAAAGTCATCTAAAGTCGATCAATCCATCAGCACCTGTACTCAGAGGACAACCAAAAATCCATAAACAAAATATACCTATAAGACCGATTGTCAATTTTACAACTGCTCCATCATATAAACTATGTAAGTTTTTAAATAAGAAAATTTCCAACAACTTAAACCTGATAGAAACTTATAGTGTCAAAAACCGATTTGAATTAATTGATCAAATCAAAGAGATTGAAATACCTGAAAAAAGCATGTTTGTTTCTTTTGATGTATCAAACATGTATACCAATATCCCAACAACAGAAACACTTTCCATATTGAAAGAATTAATGTCAAAAAACAATGATCTGAACAAAAATAAAATAGATGATATTTTAAAACTTACTAAAACGGCATTATCTCAGAACTATTTAGAATTTAATTCTAAATACTATCACCAAAATGAAGGATTGGCAATGGGTTCCCCACTATCGGGATTACTCGCAAAGCAATAATTAGACCAATTCGTATATGAGAGGTTGAAATTGTGGTATTAATTCGTGCATATACATTAATATATATGCACGAATTAGAAAAGAAAAAAATATTAAACTATGTAAATCCACTTAAAAATGAAATAATTTATTGGTACAGATATGTGGATGATGTTATTTGTCTTCTCAAAGGCGACAAAACAAAATGTAAAGAATTACTAGAATATCTGAATACCTTATCAAATAGCATAAAGTTCACTATGGAACATGAAGATGACGGCAATGCTATAAATTTCCTTGACTTGACCATTTATAAGAACAATAAGAAACACTCGTTTAAGATTTTTCATAAAGAAACGGAAACCGATCTTGTAATACATGCCAAATCCAACCACCCGTGGCAACAAAAAACAGCAAGTTTTAGAGCTATGATTCATAGACTCATAAATGTTCCTCTGGAAAAAGAAAATTTTGAGAAAGAAAAACAGCGTATCAAAACTATTGCAATCAGAAATGGATACAAGACAAAGATGATTGATAGCATAATAAATAAAATGAAAAATAAAGAGAATAACAAACATACCAAAAGAGATGAGATGAAACAAGAATATATGTGCATGCCCTACAACACGGTGCTAAACAAAGGAATAAGGAAAACATTTGAAGGCACAAATTTTAACATAAGCTACCGGACAAAAAATAATTCATTTAAAATTATACAAAGATTATCAAACAAACCGGAACAACAAAACGATAACATATATAACAAGAGTGGAATATATAAAATAAAGTGTAGCGACTGCCATAAATTTTACATTGGCCAAACGGGCAGAAGTTTTAAGTGCAGGTTTCAAGAGCACATTCAAGCAATAAGATCCAACAATCAAACCTCACAGAAATCGTCATTTGCAGAACATATTCTCGATACCTTACACGAATATAAAAATATGAAAGAAAATATGGAAGTATTAAATTTAGCAAAGAAAGGCGAGAAAATGAATGTTCTAGAAGAGTATCATATATATTGCAAAAAGAAATCAGAAGCTAATAATATATTAAATATCATGCAAGTTGGTAAAGAAAACCCGATTTTTGACAAAGTTGAAGAAATAATGCAAAAAAGACATAAAAATACAAAGTCCACTTAGGAAAACAAGAAATTTCTAAATGTCTATATGCATTATACTATAGTCATATGTTTTATTAATTTAAGATTTTTATTTATTTATTTTATGTTATTCTGTTTACACACTTTAAAATGGCATAAATGCCGAAACGCGTTGTGTGAATTAAAATGAAATTTAAAGGGTACTTTGGAATTTTTATTCTTTTAATAAGTATATATATATATATATATATATATATATATATATATATATATATATATATATATACTGTGGTTGAAAAGTAACTTGCCCCCCCCCCCTTAACTTTTTAACTAATTTTTAGTTGCCATTTTGTTATTAGTGTTCCGATTTTTATTTTCTTTATGTCAATTGTTTATTTCATCAAGACCTATAAAATGATATCAAAGTCGACCATACTTCCATTTGAATATTTTGAGCTACCCCCTACCCCCACAACCCCTAAGGGTAAAAATTTTAAAACTAACCATTATTATTGTAGCCCCTCATATCAAAGAAGGTTGCCGCAAACTGATTTCAAATATCTCAAATAGTTAAAAAGTTTATGGGGGGGGTATTGCAAGTTACTTTTCAACCACACTGTATATATATATATATATATATAGTTATATATGTATATAACTGTATATATATACATGAATTTGAAATAACGGTGTTTTTAACTTCTAGGGACCTCAAAACAAAAAAGTAAGTATCATATGGTCCGGGCTTAGGTCTTAGCGTGACTACTACCGTAATAGCGTATTTTAATTTTCTATAGGGAAATTCGCTAACAATCCTCAATAATAAAATCTTTCATACAGGGTTGAAGAGGGAGATAGTATTTTACATATCAAATGTCTGAATACTGTATCATGTATGTCACAAGAGACAACATCACCGTATATCAGTTTGAAACATGTCTATGCTATAAGAAGTCTATTCACATTAATGTATACAGTAAATTCTTCAACACATTACTATAATAGCATTTCTTTGTGTCAAATATTTCTATTTTTAAAACCTTTTCAGTGGAGAAAGATGTTATTTTTTTATAAACTAACTTTATATTTAAAGTAATTTAATCATAACTGTACTGTACTGCTAATTTCGAAGACAACTGACGGAATAAAGTATGATAAGAAACCAAGCAGATTTGACACATGACACATGAAAGATAACCTGGGCTATATCAGCAGGCAACAACAATAGCTTATAATTAATTATGGTCACGACTAGATTTCTTTACTCTAGAAAACAATAAGATTGTTTTAATTTAAATTTAAAAACCAAGAAATAAAACAATGTAGGCCTAACTATTTTTCCTATGTATATATATATATATATATATATATATTAGGTACAATCACATTAAGTTTTAGAAACATTACTTCTCTCTTCAAACTCTCACACAGGGTGTATCAAAAAGAACCATTGGCAACACTTTTCTGAAACTAATAAACAAATTAAATACCCCCGTCGCAGCAGACCTGCGTACTCAGCGAATTTCCAATGGAATTTTGGTATATTTTCTATTTCCCCATAAAATCCATGGGGATTAGAGTATGTAGGTTTGCCGTCATATGGGTTTTGTTGGTAAATATAAGTTAAACCCTACCTAGTGAATGTACATACCAAATTTTATCAGGTTATGGTGTTCTTTTTATTTTTCCCATAAACCCCATAGGGATGAGTACGTAGGTTTGCCGCCATATGCGTTTTCTAAGCAGATATAAGTTAAACGCTTCCTAATGAATGTACATACCAAATTTTATCAAGATAAAAGCAAGATAGAAGGTTTTGTTGATTTCCCATAAAAATAACATGGAAAACATAGTTTTTGGATTTTCTCAACCATTTAAGTTAGGTAAAAAATTCAAAATACTATGTTTGTTTTTTTAAGCTCTTTTAAATGGTTTAAGTTAAAATTGTTGAATTTTATAAATATAAAAAATAAAAAGCCAAAAACCCAATTTTAACCCTTTTGAAACCCCATAAAACCTCGTTCTCATGGTCCGATCATTCTGGTTCGCGAACTCAATCAAGTAGATGTTGGCTTACACCCCTGTACCACATTTCATCAAAATCGGAGGTTCCGTTCAAAAGTTATCGTGTTCATGGACACATACATATATATATATATATATATATATATATATATATATATACATATATATCAATTTGAGCGAATGGTGTTTTTGGCTTCTAGGGACCTCAAAACGAAAAAGTATCATGGTCTTGGGCTTAGGTCTTACCGTGACTACTATCGTAATAGTGTATTCCCTATAGGGAAATTCACTAATACAATTTTGGTTTCGTTGTAATGAAAGTAAAACTCAAAAATAATTTTTCACACCTGTTCATAGGAATGCAATATGCTCACATTTGGATGAACATGTGTACATGCCATCCATGGCCATTCGGATTAGTAGCAAGCATGTCTTCAGTTAAAGCTGCTTCCATGTAGTTGCTGCTAAGCTATGTCTCAGTTTATTCATTCCATTGTGGTTGGTAACAGAGACACGTAAATGGTGTGTTTTACAAATTTCCCCTAAAACAGTGTTTCTCAACCGGTGGTATGCGTACCACTGGTGGTGTGCTCGAACATTTCAGGTGGTACGCGAGGGACAAAGGAAGAAATACAAATTTTAATAAATACAAATTAAAAATTCGTTTCTGATTGACATAATGCCGACGGCTGTTTTGGTCTGCTCAGTTCTATGTTACAACTCATAAATTTCACTTATTTTGAGAGACTCCAATAGACAACAGCGTCTTTGCCTAGCTAAGGCAGTTTTGTACCAACTCTGCTGAGTAAATTATTTTTCCTACCACTGCATGGAAATAATTGCATTGCCACACCTGTAACCCCTATGCAAAACAGTTCATTTCCGGTTTCCGTAACTTTTATTGGTTAACGTTACTCATTATTGGTTATTCCAATATTCAAGTCCGGTAGCGCGAGCCATCCTGGAAATTACCGACCAATTTCAATTCTTCCGTCCTTTTCAAAGATTATAGAGGCCATAATTTGCCAAAAATTAGTAAATTTTCTTGAATTGAATAATGTTTTCTCTCTAAGGCAGCATGGGTTTCGCCGTGGAAAGTCAACAGTCAGCGCAGTTTTTAATTTCACATTAAAAACATTGAAACATCAGTTTACAGCTGATGTTTCAAACTGTTACCTCACTGAACAATTTATGGTGAAATATTTTTAAATTTAAGCAATTTATTGAATAAGTAAGTAAATATTTTATTGTCCTCTTTAACAAATAATAATAGAATCATGAAATTTTAAATCCTAAACAGTTTAATTACACTTCACAACAAGAAAATTTCAAATATCAATAATAATAACCTCAAATATAAACTTAAAAATTTGATTGTAAATAAACAAATCAATCATGATCAAAAAGTTTTCACCGGTTATACGAACAAGGTCACAAAAAAAGAAAGAAGAAAAGTGCTCTATAACAAACAAAGAGATTGACAAGACATTCACTAGAAATTCTCAAATGACATTATCCCAAAAATGTACGCCAACAAAGGCTACAAAAAAGGAAAGATTCATAAACCTCAAAGAATTAGGTTCAACTCCACAAAGTAAAGTTATTTTAATTAATGTGAGCACTCAAACAGAGGAAAATGATAAAACAAGGAAATATTTAACAAGTAGGCCTAATGTTGAACTTTTGAACTACAAAATAGAAAGCTTGATGAGTAAAGTGCTTAGTTTGGAAATAGAATTAGAGAAGGCAGTTCATGAAAATGATTATTTAAAAGCCAACTTTAAAAATAGCAATAATCGTATTAATTCCATTGAAGTGGGTGACATTAGTAATGTAAAAGTACAAAATACTCAGTCAAGCATTTTATCTATCTTAAACAATGATAATTTTTTCAAGGAGTTGTCAGAAAGATTTGATACCATGAAAAAAATAATAGACGAAGATGAACAAAATAAAAATAAGGATGTCACTTGTAATCACAATTATGGGGACTCAGTTGATTTGGTTCAATCATGTAATGACAGTATAAATTGCCCGACCACTGTATCACCTATGGTTACAAACTATAATAGTAACGAGTCTCCTACTTATGTCAGTGAAGATGAATGTAGTACAGAGCCTTCAGCTCATAAATTAGAAGAATGGAAAATTGTAAAATCTGATGCTAAATGTGGCTTTAAGACTAGAAACCCCTGCGTCTCATTGTCAAATAGCAATAAAGTAGAATTTGCAAATCGCTTTGAAGCTCTTGGAGGGGAGGATGAATGTGAACCTGATTTAGTAATAGATAATGCATTTAGTAATAGAAGCAAACACAGACCATGGAAAACCAGACATCAAAGAGAAACAAATAATGCTGTTGTAAGTTCTGTAAAAAATAAAAACACAAGTATTAATAAAAACAAACATGCAGAAGTAGTAGAAAACAATGAAGATATTTTAAGAGTTGATCATATACTTGATAATAATAAAAGAAACGTTCATGACAAACAAAATTTATCATTTGATGAAATAGACATGATAAATAAAGATAAAAATACAATAAAAAATTACATAAATAATTATCTGAATGTAAGTGAAGGAACCAAGCATGCAAAAGAAGACACATTTATAAGCAAAGAAAATGAAAATCCTTATGGTCAAGTTAATGAAAAACCTAAGATCAAGATATTTTCAGATAGCCATGGAAGGCACTTAAGGGAATTGATTCAAGATCAAATGACAATGTATTCAGTCTCGCTTTATTTTAAACCAAATGGAATTTCAAAAAATGTATTGGACGAAATGAAAAATGAAAGTAAATCAATGACGGAACGAGACTTTGTGGTTATTATGTGTGGAACTAACGATGTGGAAAACTGTGACTTACAAGAATTTAAAGATGAGTTTGAGGGAAAAATTGAAAATATTAAAAATATCAATATTTTAATTGTAGGAGTGCCATATAGATATGACATACCCCATTTAAACCATAAAATATATCAAATAAACCTTCATCTAAATTCTCTTTCGGGAAATAATCAAAATGTAACATTTATTTCTTTGAATTGTTTAAATCGTAAAATGTATACACTGCATGGTCTACATCTAAATCCAAAAGGAAAGAAGTGTATTACAAAAACAATATGTAAAAAAATAGTACAAAATGAAATTTCAAGTAAGCAAACACAATATATTCCTGTTGTAATAACTGGACTGAATCATTTTTTAGGAAAACGACATATAAAAGAATATATCAAGACCTAAGATTGCAGATAAAATATAAATACAATATAATTGTAAGTAGAGATTCTGATACTTATATTCAGTTGGATCAAAAAAATATCACTATATTCCATCAAAATGTAGAGTACCTACCAAATAGGGAAGATCTATTAGAAATTACCCTGGATGAACTCAAGCCAGACATTGTTGGTCTTACTGAACATAGTATGAAAGAGGATCAATTAAATCAACTAAATATAAGTAATTATAAATTAGTTTCATCTTTTTGTAGAGAAAAAGCTACAAGGGGTGGAGTTATGATTTTATGCAGAAATAATATTAAGAGTAAGAATATTATAATGCCATCTATTAAGCAATTAATCGTAGAAAAGGAATTTGAATGTTGCATGGCAAAAATCTACAACAAAAAGTTTTCTTTTATTTTTGTTTGTATTTATCGCTCACCAAAATACTGTTTTTTGAAAATGTTTTTGAAAAAATTGGAAATTCTCTTGCATATATTATTAAAAAAATACAAATTTATAGTTTTGGGGTGTGACATAAATATAAATATACTGAAAGATGACTCAATATTAAAATCATTCAAGAATATTTTAAAAACATGTGGAATGATATATGTTGTTGACTTTCCTACAAGAATTACCAAAATGTCTGAATCAGCAATCGATAATTTTATTACTAATTTAGATGTAAACAAGTTAAAAATTGAAGGGATTGTGACGAAAATAAGCGACCATGATGCGCAAATGTTAACCATTAAAAATATGACTTTGAAAGACAACCAATATTATGATATTAAGAAGGAAATTAGAAAATTCAACTCTTCAAACCATAATACATTCGTTAACCACTTAATAAATGAACAATGGTTGGATGTATATAATGCGCCTGTTGAAAATAAATTCAGTATATTTCATGATATTTTCATGAATTATTTTAATTCAAGTTATCCAAAAAACACTGATTAGTAAACAATCTGGTAAAGTAAAAAGATGGATAACAAGTGATATATTAGAAAACCGCAAGAAAATTATTGAACTTCAAAAATATTCAAGATGTAACAAGGGAGAACACATTATTAATTCAGAAATCATTGTAAAAAAGAAGAAAGAACTGAAAAATAAGATTGTTAATGCAAAAAAAGATTTTTTTAATAATAAAATTAAAAATTCAAGTAATGTGGCAAAATCTGTGTGGGAGATAATTAATTCTGAAATTGGTAAAACTCGAACAAATAAAACTAATGTATCAATTAGAAATGGGCAAACAATGATCGAAGATCCACAGGTTGTGAGTAACATTTTCAACACCTTCTTTATAAATGCAATAGATAATTTAATAATTCCCAATATATCAAAACAAATTGAAACAAATAATGAAATAAATGAAGATATGGAAAAAAGATTAAACAAGAAAATATTTCACTTTACTGACGTTACACATTATGAAGTTGAACAAACAATTTCTCTTTTAAAAAATAAGAAATCTTTTGGTTATGATGAAATCCCAGCAATTGTTTTAAAAGAAGCTAAATATTATATTTCTAGGCCCCTTGCTCACCTTATAAATTCATCAATGATATCTGGGATATTCCCTCAAGAGCTTAAATTAACTAAAGTCATCCCAATTTACAAAAAGGGCGATGAAAACAAACCAGAAAGTTACAGACCAGTTTCTTTGTTGCCTTTATTTTCAAAAATATATGAGAAAATTGTAAACAATCAGATAACAGAATTTTTAGAAAAACACAAGTTATTTGATGAAGAGCAGCATGGTTTTAGACCTGGTAAAAATACCATTTCGGCATGTATAAAATTTGTAGAAGACATATTAGAAGAAATAAATAAAGGGAATACACCTATAGGACTATTCATTGATTTATCACGGGCATTCGACAGCGTAGAGCATGAAAAATTAATTTCAATAATGAGAAAACTGGGTATTGAAGGGAAGGAATTAAAATGGCTTCGCTCCTATTTAGACAATCGATTACAATATGTAGAATTACGACACACCGGAAAAGCAGAAATTACGATGGTTAAATCATCAATCTCTAAGATACTTTACGGTGTTCCTCAAGGCTCCATTTTGGGACCATTACTATTCATTTGTTATATAACAGGGATTAGAAATTCGGTAGCTACAAATAATAAATTATATATGTATACGGATGATGCAACATTTTTAATAACAGACAAAAATTTAAAGGAATCTGAAATGAATGCTCAAAAGACTTTGACCTCAACAAATTCATATTTTTACACTAGAAATATGCTATTAAATCCAGGTAAATCACATACAATGTTATTTAAAACTAGGCAATCGAAGATTATTGAAATTGAAAATTTACAAATTAAAAACCAACATCTGGAACAATTGAGCAGCACCAAATTTTTAGGACTTCACATCGATCAAAATTTAAACTGGAATGTACATATTGATTATATACTTAAAAAAATAAGTTCAAGAATTTATATATTACAAAAACTGTCGCCCTACTGTGACGTTAAAACGTTAAAACAAATTTATTTTGCAATGATTCACTGTCATTTATCATATGGTGTAAGCGTTTATGGAGGAACATCAAATAAGAACTTAAAAAAAATTCTGAAACTACAAAAAAAATCGATTAGGATTATACTGAAACTACGGAAAAGAGAAAGTGTAAGGTATCAGTTTACTTCCCTTAGAATATTAACAATATACAATTTATATATATTTGAGACTATAAAATGGACAATGAAATCAAGACAAATTAGTAATCATCATGAGTACAATACAAGAAGCAAAATTATCTATGAACAACATTGCAAGGAAATATTCAAAAAAAAGCCTACATACATGGGAAATAAATTTTTATCAAGATTACCAAAAGAAATATCATCAATTTCAAACATAAAAAAATTTAATATCACGTTGAAAAATTATTTATTGGAAAATCCTTTTTATAATTTTTAAGAATATTTGAAAGAAAAAATGTGAAACCAAGAAAAATTTGAAGTAGTTTTAATATATAGCTGTAATGTATATCAACTTAAAAATTCGTGCCTTGGCATGTAGTTGATGTTTTAAATAAATAAAAAAAAAATTTTTTTAACAGCATTACAAGTTCTTTAGATAAAAGACTTTGCACTCTTGGAATTTTCTGTGATTTAAGTAAAGCCTTTGACACTGTAAATCATCATGTTCTTGTTCAAAAACTTGAATGGTATGGCGTAAGAGGGCATGCTTTAAATTTATTTAAGTCATATCTTTCCCATAGACAACAAATTGTTTATTTAAATAGCACAGAATACCCTGTATTGTCAGAAAGCAAGCCTGTTGTCAAAGGAGTTCCCCAGGGTTCGATTCTTGGCCCTGTTTTATTTTTACTATACGTAAATGACCTTCCTGATTTTTCAAAAAATTCCGACCTAGTTATGTTTGCTGACGACTGTTCTTTGGCATTTTCTCGCGAAACTGGAGAGCAAGTTATTTCCGATGTCAATAGTCAACTTTCAAACATCAACTTGTGGTTCACTTCAAATAGCTTGACACTAAATACTAGTAAAACTAACTTCATTGAATTTTTTCTGGGCAAAAATAAAAAAATCTCTGACGATATAATATTAAACAATAATAAATTAGTTGAAGTTTCCACTCACAAATTCCTGGGACTGCGCGTTGACAGTGGATTGACCTGGTGCTTCCATGTGGACCATGTTTGCAATAGATTAAAGCCAATGTGTTATGCCCTCAGCCGTCTAGCTAAGGTTTGCAGTCTCGAGATCCTCCGTGTTGTTTACTTTTCACACGTAGAATCAATTCTTAGATATGGGGTTATATTTTGGGGTTTCTCGAGTGTTCAAAACTTTCGTAGAGTTTTTGTTCTCCAAAAATGGAGTCTGAGGGTGATGGGTGGTTTAAGAAAAACAGACTCTTGCCTCCCATTATTTAAGAATTTCAGAATTTTAACTTTTGCTGGACTTGTTGGATATGAGGTCTGTGTTTTTGTCAAACAGAATTGGTCGGTTTTTGTGACTAACGGACACTTTCACCAGTATCCAACAAGATCAAGGGGCATGCTGTCAGTGACAAATCATTCAACAACGAACTATGAGAAGGGGCCCTATTATACATGTCTAAGAATTTATAATAAACTACCGCTCCAAATAAGAGAAATAAACAATATTAATACTTTCAAAAGAAAATTAAAAGAACATTTCTTAGAATTATGTCCCTATTTGATAAGCGATGTCGGGTGACCTAAGCTGTTAAACTTTTTAAACTTTTTACCTGATGATCACTGTACTTTTCTCTTATTTTATAGATATAATTTGTTTTTGTATTTTATGATGTGTTCAAATATGTATCTTGAACGAATAAAGATGAATTATGACTTATGACTTATGACTTTTCCGCTCTAGAGCGGCAATGATTCTTTACCGCACGCTAGATCAAACAGCAATGTTAAATCAGCTGTTATTACAAACCATGCTACAGCTGTTCATTGTTGTCGTTTAGTAATTGCTTCTTTTTTAGTTTGAGGTTATGTTTGATAGTTAACATTATGTTCCATCAGACATAAATCAAAAATAATCTAAATGACATTTTGTATACAATAAAACATGTAATATGTAACAATTATGTTGGTAGGAAAAATCTTGTGTGTATTACGAGCGCAAATAGTCATTGCCGCTTTCGAATTGTTTGGCCGCACTCAGCTGACGCTTCGTGCGGCCATCTACAATTCTCGAGTGGCAATGACGTACTTTACGCTCTTATTACACAAATAGCTATTTCAGACTCCCGTTTTCCAAGCACATTTATAAGTTCTTGTCTAAACTTAAATTTTCAAATTCAAGATTTACGTTTACGCTATAAAGAAACTAAGAAACGCAACGGAAAATTAATTTGGTATTATACACAGAGAATTTTAAGTTTATCACTTGGTAGCATTGCAACACGTGTCTATATATTTTAGTTTTTTATTGCCGCTATTTTACCCACAATATATCCCATTTCCTTGTTAATCATACCACACCATATGTCCGTTTCCTTATATACCGGCTTTAGTTTTTCTGATTCATCGTAGCAAGCTTCAAAATTCACATGTTATATTCCTTGAAACCTTATTAGGCTTTGATTCATCTTTGATTGAGCTTTTGAAATTGGTTACCATAGAAACGTCGGATAGGTATGGGGAAAATAACAGATAACTTATGGAAAAGTTGTAAACATAGGTCTGGTGCACCGTTACCAAGGAAACGGTGGGAATCCGGGAGTAAAATTTTGGTGGTCAAAAATTAACAAATATATTTTTACAGCAATAGTTTGCGTTGTGAAAGTTTTTTGTTTATTTGTAGAATTAGTCCTGAAATTGAGCCTTGCCTAAGCAAGAAACAATGGAAAGGTACCCATTAACAACCTTTAATAATAAAATAAATATTTTATTTTTACTAAACAGAAAAAAAGTAAAATAATTATTTTATTTTTTATTTAAGTTACTTTTATGGTAATGCATAATAACTTTCTGTTTAAGTGAGTAGCTGAAGCAATTTGTTTAAGAGTATTATTACTTTAAATTATAACAAAATTAATATTTTTATAGCATTTGCTATAATCTTCATTTTAATTTATTTTATACTAAATTAGAATAGAAGGTTTCTAATTGTTGTTGAAATGTGTTTAGTATTTTTCAAACACCACTAATAATAGCGAAACATTTTTATAATAAAGCAGTACTGTTTTCCTAGGCTCTCTCCGGTATATCTCTGAGGAGTAGGGGGGGGGGGGGTATGAGTTTAAGTGGTACGCCAAAAAATTTAAAAGCACCAAGTGGTACGCGGGCATTGAAAGGTTGAGAAACACTGCCCTAAAATAAAACACATACTGCAAGGTACCTTGGAATCAATTGTATTTGTTAATTTCAAAGACATAAAGTTGCTAAATAGGAATATTCTTTTTATCATTCTGCACAAAATCAACCTTTTTTAGTTCTCTCAATAGTATTAAAACCGTTTCTTTTTTGCCCTAGAACTAAAAAATCAGCTGGAATAATTTTTAGGTTATAGGACAGGAAAGTAAGCTGTTTTATTATTATTATTAGAGGTTCTTCGTCGGGAAGCCCCGAGCTCGAAGAGGTGGACTTGGTGCCGAGACCGGTTTTTGTCACTGCATCATTGCAGACATCTCCTGTCCAGGCTGCTCAATACGCCCCGGGCGATGCCGTGATTTCAGCAGCTACCCCTGCAGAGGTTCCTGCTCCGGCGGCTAATCCTGCCTTGGCATTGACCTCTCCTCAACACCTTTGGGGAGCTGGAAGACGCACCTCTCTAAGAGGGAAAGGAGGAGGCTGAAGCGAGCGGAGGCAAATGAGACGCAAGTCTCAAACTCGGTTGGGGAGGCCTCTGGCAAGTCTGCCGGAAAGCCTAAACAACCCAGGATTAAAAAGCCCAGGACGGAGGCAATTTCGATCATGCCCTTAGGGGGGCGATCTTTTGTCGATGTTCTGGGTCAGATTAGATCGCAGGTCAGACCGGAAGAGACCGACACCATTATCAAGTCTATTCGGCGAACCCAGAACAGGGATGTCCTCCTCAAACTGGGGAAGTCGAATGACAAGATTGGTTTTGCCGCTTCCCTCAAGACTGCACTTGGGGACAAAGGCTTTATCAAGGCCCTAGAACCAAAGTGCTCGGTCGAGATTCGGGACCTTGATCCCCTCTCCACCGAAGAGGAGGTGACCTGTGCGATCCAGCTGGCACTCCCGGAGATACCGGCTGATGGAGTGAGGGTGAGGTTGAAAAAGCCTTACCAAAGTCAACTCCGGATGGCTGTTGCTGAGATGGGCGAAAGGCACGCCAATAAGCTGCTTAGCCTTCAGCACCTCATAGTCGGTTGGGTCAGTTGCAGGCTCAAACGGAGGGTTGTAGTTTCGAGATGCTTCCGCTGTCTCGGTTTCGGCCACTCCTCCCGGAACTGTAAAGGGCCCGACAGGAGTGCCAACTGCTTCCAGTGTGGAAGCCAGGGCCACAAACGCAAGGAATGTTCCTCGAGCCCCTCCTGCTTCCTCTGCAAGGATTCAGGCTCCAGTGCCCTCAGTCACTTGTCCGGGTCTGGTCAGTGCGGTATCTTCAGAGCCGCACTTGAACAGGCAAAAGGCAGCGGCCGGTAATTCACATCCTCCAGGCCAATCTAGATCAGCTCGCCCGAGAACTTGGTACTGACGCGCTCCTTATCAGCGAACATTATCGGGACAGAGACCCAAACACTTATATCTCCGACAGTCTTGGTACTGCTGCATTTTGGGCACGTAATACACAGGATGTCTTGGTGCAGAGTCACGGGCGCGGCCGAGGATTCGTCTGGGTTCGGTGTTGGGACGTGACTATCTTCAGTTGCTATCTCACTCCCAACGAGGCCATCCAGGACTTCCACGACAAAATAGATAGCCTAGACAAGTGCGTTCTCGGCATCACCGGGTACGTCGTCGTTGGGGGCGATTTCATTGCCAGGGCCGTCGAGTGGGAAATGCCCTCTACCAACTCCCGGGGGAAATACATCCTGGACTTCATCGCCAGGGCTGGTCTTGTCGTCCTCAACCAGGGCGACACACCTACTTTTCGGCGCCCCGGGCAGAGTGGCACGATCCCCGACGTCACCTTTGCGTCTGAGTCGCTCCTTCCGAGGATCTCTAAATGGAGGGTTGTGGAGGACTACACGGGTAGCGACCACCAATACATGCAAATCGTAGAGTTTCCGCATCTCGGGAAGGGCCACGCCGGTAGAACACCAACAAACTGGATGTGGTCAAGTTCACCGAAGTCATCTCTTGGGGAGCGCAGGGGAATCCTGGTGAGGCTGGGGCCGAGGCACTAGTAAAATCCACAATGGAACTGATCGTCTCGGCCTGCGACCAGTCTATGCCGCGAAGGAAACCTCGACGCGACAACCAAACCGTTTACTGGTGGACTGAAGAGATTGCGGAACTCAGAAGAACATGTTTAAGAACTAGACGAGCCACCACAAGAGCGAGAATTCCCGCAGACAGCTCTTGGCAGGAGAGAGGAAGGCGATTTATCAGAGACAAGGTGAGATCGGCAAGGACACGGCAAGAACAGAAGAGCGCTCCCAAAACTTCCAGCAGTGGCAACACAGCTCGGAGCACGACACCCTAGGACGATGGACTGTGCGACTTATCAAGCAGGTCCAACCATGGGTGGAACGGCGGCATGGGGGGGTGGACTACTACCTGACCCAATTCTTGACAGGTTACGGCTATTTTCGGTCGTACCTGAACCGCATGGTCAAGACCGTTTCACCGGACTGCATTTATGATAAGGATTTAACTTCCACAATAAATACATGTTTTAGTACAGTAGATATTTTGAATGAGTTTTTAAATGATTCAAATCTTTTACTTAACAAAGAAAAAATCACTTTTATTCGATTTACGTGCAGGAGCACAACAGAAGTAAGCAACAATAATGATAACTTTGTAAATGAAACAACATTTTTAGGACTAAATCTAGACAACACTTTAAATTGGTCATTACACGTAAATAAAATCTGCAACAAAATTAGTTCTGGGATATTTGCATTAAGGAGATTGGCACCTATTTGCAATAAAGAAACATTAAAATCAGTATACTTTGCCACCATTCATCCACATATGTCTTACGGAATTGAAGTGTATGGTGGTACAAGTGAATATAATTTGAATAAAATATTTCTTTTACTAAAAGAAGCAATAAGGTGTATTGAAAATTTAAATTCAGACGAATCTTGTAGAGATTATTTTAAACAGTTTCAGATTCATGACAGTTTACGGACTATATACAGGGTGTCTCTGAACTCCTTACCGACCTTTTAAGGTATTATTCCTGGACCAAAGACAAGTCAAAATATCATATTTATATTGTCCGGAAGTCTTTAGTTACTCACACAGCCGCCATTTTGTTTTTTTCACATAATAATTTTTATTTCCGTAACGGATGGTTGTATTCAATTCATACTTGGTATGGATCTTTATCATACCAATGTACATTTTCAAGAAAAAAATTAATTTTTTCCACTGTATATTTTCAAAATGGCGGCCATTTCAAATTTTCAAACTGAAATATCTCAAAATCGGTAAATTTTATAAAAATTTTACAAGACACAAAAAAGTTGACAAATCAAATTATCTAACCAATGGTACCAAGTTTGTAATGATATGACCTCAAATAACGGAGTTATTACGATATTATCCAAGAAAAACATAGATTTTTCTGTTAAAATGGCCTTAATTTGCATTGATTTTAATGCAAAATCAATGTTTTTCATGGATAAAATATATATATATAAAATATAATGTATATTCTCGTATCAAACTGTTATGTATATTAAAAATAATGAGACAAAATTTCAAAGGCAAGTTGATTTACATAGTTATAATACTAGGAACAAAAACAACTTTACAATTATGAAACATAATAAAGAAAAATACAAGCAAAAACCCACTTATAAGGGAATGAAATTTATGAATTACCTTCCAGAGAGCATAAAAGTTGAAACACACATTTTAAAATTCAAACGCAAATTAAAAGATTATATTATTAACTCAGTTTCTTATAACTTAAAGGAGTTTTACACATTAGTTAAAAATTAAATTTATACCCATATATATGGCTTAAATTATTTTACAAAGGATGACGAGGCTTACGATTAAAATTTATATGTAAGTTTATGATAGTTGTTTTCTTTTATCTTTACATGTTAACTATATAAAATTTATGTATTTTATATTGACGCTTTCTTGTACATTGTTATGTATGTCTGAATAAAGATATTTGAATTGAATTGAATTGAATTATTGCCCGAAATGTGTTCCCGACGATGCGGAACACACCTTCTTCCGCTGCCCCTGTTGGGAAGGGCCTCGCCTGGAGGCCACACAAATTTTTGGTGCATTTTCGGTGGACTTGGTCTGCCAAACGATTTTGGAGGATAAGGGCAACTGGGATTGTTTATCATAGTTTGTCCGGGGCATCTTCCTGGAAAATAAAACCGATCTGGACCGCGAAGTGGCCCAGATCCCTTGATCGAGCGGCTGGATAAGGAATGAGCCCCACGGGCGTAAGTCAAATTTAGGCCTAGCCTGATATAATGTGAGCAACAATTCCAGGTTAGAATAATAAAGTGTAGAGGAGGTTTTTTAGTGGGTAAACCCGTTTTTCAGGGGAGCCCCACACTACAGGCTGGCCACCTGTGTGCGTAATGCATTTTTCCCGCCTCTCCCCCCCAAAAAAAGTTTATTAATATTAATTTATTAATTTTGAGATGCAGAATTTTTAATTTCAAACTTTATAAAGAGCATTGTTTGTAAATTACAGAAAAGTAAACTCTGCATATTACTTATTTTGTAAATATAACGTCAAAATACATCTTTATAGTTAATATTTTTTACGATTAAAAGCGTTGTTCATCACTCAGAGCAAAAGTGTCTTTTTGATGCTTAATTGTTTTTTGCACACCAAAAAGACCTTTTGCTCCAAGAGATGAAAACTATTATTGTAATGCACCCTATCCAGCTAGGACATATCTGACTAAAGGTGGCTTGACATTTTCAAAAGCCGAATTGCAAGCAGAGTTTAAAAAAAATTTTAGTGCTTCTCCTAATCATTTTTTTTTTTAACTTAAAAATTTAAAATAATATTTTTGTCTCACTAAAAATTTGTGTTTGGTTTATTTCTTTCCAATATTTTGTAATAAAACAATTATTGATGGTCTTTCAATACATATGTTAAAATGTGTAAGTCCTTATATTATATTAATTCTAACTTATTTTATTAACAAATCATTATTTAGTGGTGAATACCCATCATCGTGGAAGATAAGCAAAATATATCCTTACCCCAAAATAAATAACCCCACATTAGTGGAACATTTTAGACCAATATCTATTTTACCTATTTTAACTAAAATTATTGAGAAATTGATAGCTGACCAGGTAACAGATTATATTGAGACAAACAATATATTGCCAAATTTACAATCAGGTTTTAGAAAATTCCATAGTACAAATACTGCTTTGGTTAATATGTTTGACGACCTGTTTGATGCTGCTGATAAAAGCAAATGCAGTACAATAATATCATTAGACTATTCGCAAGCATTCGATTCAATTTGTCATAAATTACTAAAAAAATGAAATATTTTGGATTTTGACCAGCCAGTTATAACTTGATTTCAGTCTTATTTAAGTAATAGAATACAAATGGTTCAAATAGAAAACAAAACATCAAATCCCCTTTTAAAGAATAGAGGAGTACCTCAGGGGAGCTGCTTAGGACCTCTGCTTTACAGTCTCTATACAGCAGATTTATTTGATCAAGTTAATGGGAAATCCACTCTCTATATGTATGCAGATGATTGTCATCTTTGCTATTCATATGATCCAAAACTTGCAAAAACCGCATTTAAAACTATGAATCATGATTTGCAAAATATATTAGTCTGGTCTTCTAACCATGGACTTAAATTAAATATTTCTAAATGTAATGTTATCCATTTATCAACAAAAATAAATAGGTCTTATATAAAAACAGAAAATCTTAAAATAGAAATAAGTGGAAGTGAAGTGAAGGTCAGTGAAAAGGTCAAACTTTTAGGAATTATTTTGGACTCAGAGATGAAATTCACAAACCATATAAGTAATATTTGTCAGCGTGCTGTGGGAAGACTTCGTGCTCTATACAGATACAAAGACCTTCTGCCTGAAAGCGCCAAAATTAAAATAGTAAACTCTCTAATTATGTCAATGTTTGAATATTGTTATCCAGCTTTTGGCAATGGATTAATCAAAGAAGAGAGTAAACGAATAGAAAAAATTCAAATTCAGCTATACGATATGTCTACAGTTTGAAAAAATATGATCACATTACAAAGTATAGAAAACTTGCTCAACTATTACCTACAAAAATTATATGTGAAATTTTAACTATATCCATGATACACCAAACATTAAAACTGGAAAAACCACAGTACCTTTATGAGAAATTGGCTTATACAATTGACACATCAAATAAATCTACAAGACAAAATTATCAATTGCACATCCCAAAAATAAACAAAGAAATTGGAAGAAAGTGTTATAAATTTTATGCACCAAAGATATATAATTCTATAACAAAAAATATAACCGAATCAGAAACAAATTCATTAAAGAAACAATTGAAGATACTTTACTCAAAGAAATATTTATAAATTATTGTAGATAAAATTAGATTAAGTTATAAAAATTAGTAGAGTTGTTCTGAAAATCAGTGTATACTGAGAACCGCTCAAATAAAGACGATTATTATTATTATTGTTGGATAAATTCCCTAACACCCACTCTCTGCTATATCAGCACTTACCAACCAGTGTATAGACACTGTGTAAGCCCCAGACACTTGACTCATATATTGACGCTAAGTGACTTGATTTTTCCTAGACATTTTAACACTCACAAGCCATTAGAGTCTGCAGCTATCCTGCCGCACTAGCAATTTTTAAAACTTAAACTCGGCTGTTAACAACCAAGCGTGATAGTGATATCTCAGATTATTATTGTGTAGATTATCAGTGGTTCAAAACTTTTGTGTTTCAACAAAACTAGGGATGGACGGGAATGCTTTGTTTGTTCGGGACAGGAATTTTTATTTCCCGCTCTAGGGGTGTGCGAGTAGTGATTTTTTCATTCGAGTCGAGTCGAGTCGAGTAGTTAGCTATTTTTTCGAGTATCGAGTATTTTCGAGCGAGTATTTTTTGTAAGTAATTCAGAAACCTAATGAGGCCTAACAAGCTACAAAAAAGTGGAATCAATCAATATAAAACTACTAATTACAGGTAATGATACTTATACTGTATGCTACATACTAACTTTGACTTGTTTTACTTCATTCTACTAAATTTATAAAGAAGCTAATAATAAATTTTAGATGTGTGCAGATAGTGAGTTTTTAAATCAGATTTGGTTTGGAATGGAGAGTAACAGGATTGGACTAGATAATTTTTGGAATCAAATTTTTGTGCAGTCAACAGAAAGACAAGCAAGTAGTAGGCCTAGAAAAATTAAGGCCATTTTATTAGTTAGGCCTTTGCCTTCATTAAATTAGGAATATCAAATTAATTAATCTACCAACAATTCAACTAGGTTATTTTTAAACTTTAAAACAAAGCATATTTATAATTTGCCACGTTAACATTCATATTAGCCTAGCCTAATTGGGCCTAATTGTACCTGTCATGAATATTTTGAACTAAATTATTATTAGGCTATGACTAAAGAGAGTTGCAATAGCCCAAAACAACTCACCAGGCAAACATCCCAGTGCACCACACGAAAAAATAGGACTTAATCATTTTATTTGCAATTTGCAACCATAAAATATAACCTAGTTTCAGCTTCTATACTAAGCATTTAGCAAAGTCATTTTTAGTTTTTTAAAGACTTCAAAATAAAATACTTTTTCTTTTTCTAGTCTGTTTATTTAGACATCAATATAATTAAGAGACAATACGTTCAAATCAGTTTAAAATACGATCAGTGATAAAAAGACATAACCTAATCAGCATCAGATTAGAACTCAAAACAAATAAATGCAGACGACTTGACAACAAGCGGTATGTTCCTTGACTAAAGACGCCTGTCCGCGTCTTCGCGCCTTGCCTCGCCTCGCCTCTTGCAATGCTTTCTCTGTCGCTCAAGTGCCTTTAGTCAAAATGCCCCGCCTCGCCTCGCCTTGTCTGTTGGAGTGTGTGGCCGGACAAATTGTGATGCATCCAATGCCTTCTGAAGTTCGTTGACAAACAATATCGTAATCTTCATCAGATTAAATCTTAAGTGACAAAACTACAAATGATAAATTGCCCTGCAGCTACTAGCGCTCTAAGTGGGTGGAATAAAAACTAGCGCCTAGAGTTACTGTTATTGGCCAATGCTTGAAACACTTGTATCTTTACTGCCAGCGCTCCAAGCGAGAGGTTTCAGAATTGATGCTTTGACAACTGCTCAGTTGAGTGGTAAATATAACCTTGGTGGCTGGGTGTCGTGATTTATTTTCCGTTTAGTTTATGATCCGACTTAACCTGCTTCATTCCTTTGGTCGTCACTTCAGACATCTCATCACGTCGTCACCATGACAAAAGTTAAAAGTAGGCTGGAAAAATTATTTGACTTAATGATTAAAATGGATTGAGGTTGAAATAAAATACAACACAAATGATATTTTACATTTTCATGTGCAATGTTTATGAAAATTAATATAACAACGAGGCAAACTACTCGCTCAAACTTCGAGTAGTTTTGAAAACATCGAGTCGAGCTCGAGTAGTTAATACTCGAGTTTAATACTCGATAGTTTCGAGTACTCGCACACCCCTACGCGCTCATATACAGGACGGGATCGGGACAGGATCGCTTGTCTCAAAGCTATCAGAAATATTCGTTTAAACTTTTACCTGAGTGTTGTATGAAGACAAATTAATGTTAAATATCAACTGGTTCTGTTTCCAAATTGTTCCACTTGTTTTTGTATAAGTTACAATGAATGTCCTTTTGTTGAAAAGATTTAAAATATCAAATTTTATATTTGCAATATACAATGAGATCAGGGAAAAGTATAAATTTTCTTGTCACCAAAGAAATTTAAATCAAACCACTAAACAATATCCATATAAAGAACAAATGTTGTCCATGTCAAATTTTATACAAGTTTTGTTGAATAAAATATGAAATGTTTGGTACGAATAATGAAAATAAAAATTTTGTATATAAAAAGTACAGATGAAAAATATTGGAAAAATTATAAAGAATACTAAACTGTATTACATAAATAGGCGTAAGGCCTGCTTTTATAGAATTTTTTTAATCTTTCGTAAAAAACAATTCTTTTAAAATAAAAATCATCCTACGTTACTTCTGATAACTCCAAGAATATGTGTACAAAGTTTCATGATGATCGGTTGAGTAGTTTTCGCGGGAAAGTCTAACAAACAACACGACATTCACATTTATAATAGTAGGATAATGTATTATTCTTTTAATGGAAAGAAAAAATAACTAAGTATTTTACTATTTATACTACTAAATTTTTTAAGTGGATTAAACACTTTTTTTAGTTTTTTACTGTTAGATTGTTTTAAGTTACTTAATTATGTAAAGCAGCTGATTAATTGGAAAGAAATAGCAAAATCAAAAAAGTACATTTTATATATTATGTTTCACACCATTTGCCTAGCGAGCCACTCACCATGACTGGAGCTGTATCCGTCGAGTATCGACGGGCAACAACTGGTTTATTATTACAACAGCTGTCAAAATACAGGGTGTCCCGTAACTCTCTAGACAAGGATATATGGCATTATTGCTTAGGTCAAGACAAACACATTTCACTATAGAAACAGGGGGCTCTGGTGCCTAGTTTCGTGTCTATATGTCTGTATGTTTTTTTTTTTACCAAAAAAAAACCATAATTCTTAAACAGTTTGAGGTACAGCATTGAAAGTTTGAATAAATGTTTATCTTATTAAGATCTGTCCTTGTGCAAAATTATATCTAAATCATGAACCGTTTCAAAATGATGGCCACTTAAAACATTTGATACCACATTTCATAAAAACCGTTATCTTTACAAAAGATTTGCAAGACACAAAAAAATTAGTCGTTTTATTTATTAGATTTCACTGAAACCTTATTTGTTAAGATTGGATTAAGAATAACAGTGAAATTAATTCTTTTTGTTATGCTTGATCACTTTTTCCCGATTTAAACAATGTAAAAGAAGTATTTTTCCATACCCCGTATGTAAACCTCCAAAAATGTTCGATTACGGAGGTGTTTGCATTGTTTGAATGGTGAAAAGTGCCAAATTCCATGAAAACTGGAAACTCAACTTTACAAAACAGTTGCAACAGCCATAAAAGCTAGCCCATTTAGATTTCAATGATACATTATTTGTTAATATTGGCTCATGAGTAACAGAGAACTTAATTATTTTTGTGATGCATCATCAAATTTTCCTTGTTTTATGTTGGCTCATTTGTCGAAAAAAAAGGCAGAAGTCTCAAGGTAAAAAGCATGAAATATTAAATAAAATTATATTATATAAAATATGTTACATACTACACAAAAATAAAGATATGTTTGCATGGGTGGTGATTTAGCGGCAGTATTCCTGCGGGATGTGGCAGCGTCTGCGTCTAGTCACCGTGCGGGGGCACGGTTGGCCACCATTCCGGGGCTCCACCTGCACAAAAAAAACACAACAGAGTTGAAATGTCTATTAGCTTAGATTTTGAAGTAAATGACATTAATTTTTAAGTGATAATTCAAATCCAAAATTGGTTATTGTTTTTTTTTTTTTTTTTTTTTTTTTTTTGTGCTTCAGGAAGTAGATAAATATATACATTTTATTTTGCCCTCAGGTCAGAAGTAAAATATTCCATCATCAATGGCTCTGATTTTTTTTATTTAAGTGATTTCTTTTCATATTCTTATCATATAGTATAGTGGAGTCCCTTTAAT
Organism: Neoaliturus tenellus; assembly: GCA_030545055.2. Classification (NCBI taxonomy): domain Eukaryota; kingdom Metazoa; phylum Arthropoda; class Insecta; order Hemiptera; family Cicadellidae; genus Neoaliturus; species Neoaliturus tenellus. Next base: position 158,623,587 of record CM061531.1, read on the forward strand.
CCGAAATGATTGGGACCAAACCTATTTCGGATTTAAAAAACTATACCTAATAAAAACATAATATGAAATATAGCGTGTAATTAAGTTTACTGGTAAAAAATAACATAATTGACTCCAGTTGTTGACATATAACAGTCTGAAATGCCTGCTCGGTTGGATGCTTCTTTATATATACAGGTAGTTCATGAAAAGAATATTACATAACTGATTTTTGGCTTTTGTTTAATTTATTTTGTGGAAATCAGATGAAAAATGAGCATAATCTGTTCTGCATTCTACAATTGGTTTGCATTATACCAACCTGTAATATGAAACGGTTTTTCATATCTCTAGATACCTTGGCCCTCTACTGGAAGTCAAACAATAGATAGCCAAAAAATAAATACCTCGTTCAAGTTCAAGAATTTATCACCGTATTTTTCTTAAAAGTGAGATAACTGAGTGCTGGAAGTAAACAGTAATGGAATTCAGTATAGAATAAAAAATATCCTTTTGTACTATTCATAGCGTGCATCTTATCTCTTCCTAAAACCAGTTTACAAATTCGTCTGTTGTAACTGTTATAACTCTGTTTTTTTGTTTTTTTTTGTTTTGTAATTCTATATAAAAAAACCTAATTTTGGTTTTGGATTAAGCGGACTTTCGGATCATCGAAGTTCGAATTAACAGGACTCTAATGTACTATCAATTACTCCTTCCCACGATACTCTAATAGCTTTACAAGCACATGGTGACAGTTACCACTGCGGAGCGTGTCTTCTGACGGAAGCCAGAGCCGCAGGTGACGGAGCAGTTGGACCAGGCGGACCAGTCAGACATGACACAGTCGACCGGCGGCCCGGTGATGGCCTTGACTGCGGCGCCCGCGGCCACGGGGCGGTCACTCTCCAGCAGGGCATCTGGCGACACAGCAAACATGCAGTGGTGAGCGTTATAATAGTTAATGGGAAGTTATTTCAGATTCAGATTCAATTCTCTAAATTCAAGTTGTAACTACATTAGAATAGTGGAATGGTGATCGACACTGGAACAGTGTCAAGATTATTTTAAAATTATATTCAATAAGCTATTGAACAATTTGATGGTTAGTGAACGTTGTAAAATGTAAAAAAATGTAGTAAAATGTCAGTTGAAGCAACAGATTCATGTTTATTTTCATTCCAATCTTCACTTATATAAGCAAAATCCCACTCACTGACTGACTCATCACGGAATCTCAGGAACTACCAAACGGATATACTTGAAACTTTAAACATAGGTTCGTCTTGCGTCATAGATGCTCACTAAGAAACAATTTTGCGAAATTCCTCAGGGCTCTGCCCCAAACGTCTTCAAAGTTACCATGTTATTCTAATGGAAGCAACATTTTTGTATTGGAACACATGATTACATTAAGGAATATTAATATTGTAAACAGCTGTTCTCATTTAAATTATAGAGGGAAAATTGGTAATAAAAAACTAGAAGATATTATAGAATTGCGGCGAGTGAACTTTGCGAACTAGCTAAGCCTGACGGGGAGTGATTACTGACTGACTCATCAAGAAATCTCAGGAACTACCAAACGTATATACTTGAAACTTTAAACACAGGTTCGTCTTGCCTCTTAGGTGCTCACTGAGAAACGATTTTGCAAAATTCCTTCATGGCTCTGCCCCTCAGGACTTCAAAATTTCAATATAATGTTATCTGTATGGCCAAATTTAAATACAAATGAAGAAACCTGCGGGGTTGAAATTTGGAATGATCTCTTTCCTCTTAGGTACTCAATAAAAAAGTACTTTGAACATCCCCTTTGGGGCTCCACCCCACAGAAGCTCACAATTACTGCATAGCCTCCGTGTTGAAATTTAACATGGACGATTCTCTTTTCTCATAGATACTTATTAAGAAACTGTTTTGCAAATATAGTTTTTGAAGCACTTTAGGGCTCCGCGCCACTGGACTTCAGACACCGTGTAGTGTACATTACGGTTCGCGCGACTCTACCGCTAGTAGATGGACGAGAGTGGTGACTGACCTCTGACAGCGGAGCAGGTGCGATGACAGTCCTCCTCCGTGAGGAAGTTGTTCCGGTTGCCTCGGCAGCCACTGTATACAAACGGCACGCACATCGCCTTCATGGAGCTGAAGAACCACCGCTGGAAGTAGCCCCGGCACTGGCCTACCTCCGCATCCAACATGCAGATGGCTGCAACACAAAAAAACGGCTTGAGGCAGGTCTACATGAGAGGATACAGTAAAAACGTGTGGTATTAATAAGATTTCCATTCTTCTACATAATATAAATTCTTCTACATAATTTCCCTCTTAGTGGGCTGACACTGGATTCACACATCGCCACGATGTTGGGCTCAGCGATGCGGTTGGGGCAACAATTTGCATTATTAAAGTAGAATTTCAATTCTTCAAGCTAAGCAGGACCCGAAATAGAACTTCATCTGATAATGATAAGAGAAAACTCGGATAATAAATTTGTAAGGAAAGAGGTAAAAATGAATTATAAAACACTGAAACTTAAACAATAAATTCTTAAAAAAATAAAGTTTTTTTATATTATTTACAACTAACTTCCACAGTACAAGTCTACATCTGCAGTAGAGTTACATTAATTAATAATCATCTATCTATATATTAATAGTCAAGCATGTTTCTTTCCCTCCTTTTTTTTCTCTGCTTGTATGCATCACAGATGTCCACGCATACCGTTAGAAAGGAGTCCTATAGGATCCCTTTGTAATTCACATCAAATCACAGGGCTACGCCCTACAGGCATTCAAAGTTCCAATGTTAAATCCCATGGAAGAAGTTAATTGATTTAATAATTAGACAGCTGTTGTAATAATAAATGCTAGAAAATAGAAAAAACAGATGGTACAGTGGGAATACTTTAAACTACTTCAGTTGAAATCAAATGAAATTTTGGTTAATTTTCAACTGAATTTCTCTTTGACCTCTACTGTTGTAAATATAAAACCATAAAATCTTGTACCAAGAAAAATTTAAATAGCCTACCTTCCTTCATTTTTTAACCAGAGTACCAGGAGGACCGAGCTTATGCTCGGTAAAATCACGACTTTCGTTTCTCACACAAAGCTCGTTCGCTCCGCTCACTCGCCCTTCCTTTTTAAGACGAGCTCGTTCGCTTCGCTCACTCGCCAGACCAAGGGGTGCTGCACTTTGGAATAATTTTATCAACCATAGGTTAAAGATGTAACACATTGGTTTATATCTACAGTTATCAGCTGATTTTTGTTCGATTAATAAACTCTCCATAAGGATAACATGGGAACTTTGAAGGGCTCTAGCGTGAAAACCGGATTTTTCCCAAACATGGGACCAGCTCCAATTGATTTCTGGTTGCCAAAACCCCCATATTAAATAAAAAAATCAAAAATCCTTGGAGCGAAAAAAAACTTTGCCCGTACAAACGGAGCTTGTTTTAGAGTATAAGATAATAAGTACCAGGGGAACCGAGCCGAAGCTCGGTAAAGTTATTACTTTTGTTCTCACACAAAGCTCCGCTCACTCGCCCTCTTCCATTTTAAAGACGAGCTCGTTCGCTTCATCACTTGTCAAGCCGACGGGTGTTGCACTTTGGTATAATTTTCTTAAACTACAGGTTAAAGATGGAACACATTGGTTTATATCTACAGTTGTCAGCTGATTTTTGTTCAATCAATAAAATCTCCATAAGAATAAAATGGGATCTTTGAAGTGCTCTAGCGCGAAAACCGGATCTTTCCCAGCTGTGGGGCCAGCTCCAATCGATTTCTGGTGGCCAAAACCCCCATATTCAATAAAAAAATCAAAAATCCTTGGAGCGGAAAAAAAACTTTGCCCATACAAACAGAGCTTGTTTTAGAGTATATAAGATAAAATTAGGCCTTACTTTGAGTTACAGGCATCAAAAAATTTATATAGCATTAAAACTAACTAGCTGTACCATAATAATCTGTTGGGTAATCCATGAATAATATTCCGTAGTAAAATTAAAATACCACCACAGAAAATCTCTATGTGAGCTACATTTTGACTTGATATGTCTCAAGATATGTCGTGTGTATGATGGTGTTGATCATATGATGTTGTAAAGTTCATGCCGGCCTTTAAGTTGAATCTCCCTCTTTCTCCTGTCAATGTTGGTAGAAGTTTATTTAGGGTGGGATTGTTTCGGTATGGGTTGGTGTTGTGGTTTGAGAGGGTGTTACATGGAACAGATTAAGCACAATTAATTGGTATAATTGTAATTTTTAGTCCCTACGCAAGCATGGGAAGCGGTGGAGGCGCCTGTCATACATGCTGGTACCCAACTGAGCACCCCATCTGCAAAGAGCTGCAGGTGGTGTAACTTCATCCATAGACCATAAGGGTCATTAGCTATACCTATCCCTGGGTGCCAAACCATACCAAACCAGTGGTATGAGGACACATATGCTCCCGTGTGGTTGAACAGTGCATGTCAGATCCGTCGTCCAGCTAAAGGTACGGCTACACATAGCAGGAAAGGATACGGAAAGGACACGGACAAAATTCTGATGGGGTGGCTACACATATCGGATTACGGACAAGACATTTTTGAGTCGGAAGGCTGCGCGCACAACCGTCCGACACTGCTCATTACGCCGGCCGCCACACTCACCACACTGAGCTACCGTCAGAATTTTCTGATAGTGTCGGAAGGGGTGGCTACACATCCAGGACGGGATACGGACAGGACACGACTGTGGCGGATGAATGCTCATCTGGTGATCCATCCGACACCAATTACCAAAATTAGTCATGTCATAATACTAATAAAAAATAGCGCTGAACATGGCCGCTATTTACCACCGATCGGGGACGATTTTACCAGTGGATGGGGTTGCAATATAAGTCCGATTAGGGGCGCTATTTACCATTGTTTAGAAGGCAAATGTTTACCGCCGGTCAGGCACGCTCTTTACAGTTGATCAAGGGTGCTTTTTTGATGGGTCGGGGGAGATATTTACCTCCAATCAGGGTGCTCTTGACTGCTGAACAGGGGCGCTATTTACTACTATTTGAGAACACATTTTACCAGCGGTTGGTGGCGCAATTTAATTTGGATTAGGGGCGCTATTTACAATTGATCAGATACACTTTAAACTGTCAGTTGGGGGCGCAATTCAACTATGATCAGGTGTATTTTACCTATGGGGGGCGATATTTAACTATGCCTATTGGAGGTGATTTTTACCACCAATCAAAAGGTTACTAACCTTTCAGCACCCTTAACCAGTCAGCATGTGTCTCAGGAGCCATCCCTCTCTGACCACAGACATATAAAATTCCTTATAGGCAACTTTTCACCTGAAAAGAACACGTTCAGAAATCCCAAAAGGACGGACTTGGCGAAATTTAAGACTGTTCTGCAGGATAGAATAGAGGAGAGTGGCCCTCTGTACTCCTGCGTCAGAGACACAAATCAGCTAGACTTGGCCGCTGATTGCCTGGGTGGGGACATCGTGTCCTCATCTGAGGACTGCTGTCCACTGTCAGCAGTAAGTCTGGGACGTCAGGGTAAGTCTGGGTGGTGGAACTCAGAACTTGGCAGCCTAAGGAAAAGGGTAAGGGGCGGGCCAACTTCACTCGATGGAGGGTGGCGGGCCGCATTGCAACTCACAGCCGGATTCGCTGGGCAGTCAATTCCCTCAGTCCCTTCAAGTCACCGGGACCTGACCAGGTGAGGCCCGTTTGTCTTCAGAAGGGAATAGAGATCCTTCTTCCAGTTCTGAAGGCATTGTTCAGGGCAAGCTTGGCCCTCGGACACATTCCAGAAGCCTGGAGCAGCTCTCGGATAGTCTTCATTCCAAAACCTGGTAAGGCTAGGTACACGGATCCGAAGGCGTTCTGCCCAATCTCATTGTCTTCTTTTCTCCTGAAGACTCTGGAGAAGCTGGTGTCAAGGTATGTGGGGGATACCGCTCTCAAGGCCAACCCTCTCCATGAACACCAACATGCCTATTTACCAGGAAGATCATGCGAGTCTGCTCTGCATCAGCTGGTAAGTAGGATTGAAAAGTCGATAGAGTGCAAGGAGGTTGCACTTGGGGCCTTCCTTGACATTCAAGGCGCCTTTGATAACACTGAGACTCACGCTGTCATTAACGCAGTCATAGCTCATGGTTTTCACGAGGTAACAAGGGGATGGATTGAAGCCCTCTTGAGAAAAAGGAACGTAATACTATCACTTCATAACTAGGAGATAGCGGTAAGAACGACTCGAGGCTGTCCCCAGGGTGGGGTCCTGTCCCCTCTTCTCTGGAACCTCGTGGTAGACGAACTCATCAGAACTCTCAATGGCAGTGGCGTGCACGCACAGGGATATGCTGATGACATAGTGGTTCTGGTGTCAGGTAAGTTCAACGACACAGTTGGGGATCTCATGAATGGGGCCCTGAGGTCTGTTGGACGCTGGTGCGAAGAGGTAGGTCTCTCAATCAATCCCTCAAAGATTGTGATGGTTCCCTTCACGAGGAGGAGGAACCTCAGAGGGATCAACCCTTAGTACTGCAAGGAACAAATGTAGAATTGCAGAAACAGGTGAAGTATCTGGAGGTCACTCTGGACCAGACGCTTCATTGGGGACCACAACTCCAAAAGGTAATAGACCGAGGTAAGTGGTCACTTATTACATGCAGGCGACTGGTGGGGGGGACTTGGGGAATTAAGCCAAAGCTTATGCACTGGCTTTATGTCTCTGTAGTCCGACCTGCCATCACCTATGGCTCGCTTGTGTGGTGGCCTAAGATGGACTCGGGATCGGCGGTGAGGGGATTAGCGGGAGTTCAAAGACTCGCCTGTCTTCTCATCACAGGAGCCCTGAGTTCCAGTCCGGGGGCTTCCCTAGACTGTCTTCTCAACTTGCTGCCGATTGATCTTTTCGTCAAGACCACGGCAAGGAAAGCTGCTCACCGACTCAAATGTGAAAATCTTTGGATGGACACTGGAGAACACCGGGGTCACTCTCGGATCATTCTGTCAGTTCAGGGGGGCGGGTTAGACATGCCCTCTGACCACATGTCAGTCAAATACACCTTCGGTAAGTCTTTCAGAGTCCTCCTACCAGCAAGAGAGGACTGGCTATCCGGGGGAAACCCTCTTCAACCCGAGGACCTGGAATGGTTCACTGACGGGTCCAAGGTAAGAGGAGGAACAGGAGCCGGAGTACGTGGGGTGCAAGCGGGGGTAGGTATTAATCTCCCTATGGGGGTGCACCCAACGGTGTTCCAGGCGGAGGTTGTCGCAATAATGGAGTGCGCCAGATTGAACCTGGTGCAAGGCATCAGGGACAGGAGCATCTCCATTTTTTCAGATAGCCAGGCAGCTCTAAGGGCTCTGGACTCTTATGAGTTCAGGTCAAAGATTGTCTGGGACTGCTTCACCATGGTATCTGCGTTGGGCAGATGCAACAGCGTGACGCTCTGTTGGGTCCCTGGTCACACGGGGATCCCCAGGAATGAGGCTGCGGACGCCCTGGCCAACGTAGCTTCGTCCTCAGCATTCACTGGCCCAGAGCCGTTCTGTGCTGTCTCTCGTAAGTATGCGTGTCAAGCGGTCAAGTCATGGGCGAGGGAGGAGCATCGTAAGGTCTGGTCTAGACTACCACAACTGAGGGTAAGTAAGCTAACGCTTCACTCTCCATCTCAGAAAATTGCCTCTAATATTCTGCAGCTAGAAAGGAGGCAAATAAGGCAAGTAATAGGGCTCTTAACAGGACATTGTTCTTTGAGGAAGCACCTGAAGCGCATGGGTCTCTTCAATGGAGACCCGGTATGTAGGAAGTGTGGGCAGTCAGAAGAGACTGCAGATCACTTGCTGTTCGACTGCATGGAGCTGGAAGAGGCTAGAGAGAGGGCCCTCGGAGGACTGCGGAGGGGCTCTTTCCTTCCTCAAGAGGAGCTAGTCTGCAGGTTGCAGAAGTTCATCGGGTTCCTAAACTTGGATGAGCTCTGAAACACATACGGGGAGCGCAAAAAGCCCTTGCGGCTGACGCGCCTTGGGATTAGGTCCGCCCCATCGAATGAATGAACCGACTTTTGACAGCGCTCCTTACCAGGGGCTAGGGGCTCTCTTTGTCGCCGATCAAGGGCGCTTTTTACCGCCGGCCGGAGGTTTTTAGTGCCGGTTGGGACACTCTTTACTGCAGGACAGGGGTGCCCATCTCGCCGCGATGGCGCCCCTCGGGCCTCAGCGGTCGCCTAGTTGGCCTATATGGTAGAGCAGGCCCTGCACACTGCCTGTGCCTCTCCATGGGTGGGGTGGGTACCCAGCATGCGTGCACTGCTCCCCCTGCTAGCACGGAGTAGTTGCAGCTTTTGCCTAGCGGTAACCACCCTTCTGGACTGAAGATTACAATACTAAAAGTCTAGCATATGGTGTTAGACGAAGCACAGGTACACTGGAGTAAGAGCAACACTAAAATTGTGCTTAATTTGTTCCATGCACCACCCTCCCTGAGGGTAATCCTAACCTATAACAAAGACAACCCCACCCCAAATAGACTGCTTCCCACTTTCACAGGATAAAGAGGAGAGATTCAATCTGAAGGACACATGTAATTTGCATAATATCATGTACGGTAATCACATAAGTATAATTAGTTTTAAGGGAAATTTTTTTATCTGTTTTTCTTTATCCAATTAACAAATAAGGTATCATTGAAATCTACATAATGGGCTAACTTTTATGTATTTTGCAATTTTTTGTAAAGTTAATGATTCTCATGGGATTGGGCATCAAATACCTGAAATGGCCGCCATTTTGAAACGGTCAATGATATTTAGATATAATTTGGCACAAAGATAGATTGTAATAAATGTCATGCTGTACCTTAAACTGTTTAGGAGTTATAGATTGTTTTGTAAAAACACATAAAGACAGATAGACAGGCCCAGAGGACCATGTTCCTATGGTGAAATGTGTTCGTCTTGACTTATTAATAACATTATATTCTGTTGTCCAGAGAGTTATGGGACACCCTGTATAGAACCATCTGAGATTATAAGAGTAATTTTATCATTCAACAAATATATGTCAAATAACTTATGATTAATAAGATTGTAAATTAACAGAGAAAAAATGCTTGTAAATACAAACTCGCCTCACTTTCACTGCACAACAAAAGTAACCTTCAAATCACTCGGTTGTAATAGTGTCGTTACTAAACTTTAAACAATGCACAGACAAGTAGAAATCTTTCATTTTGACAGGATTCCTCCACTCTTCTGCGACAATAGTGCTCGCTCTCTCTGGTACTCACGTGAGAAATGGTCCGCTGCAGCGCTGTCGGATTACCGAACACGTCAGACTATCGCGATTGCACTGTAGTAATATTTTTATATGTATCTACTATCTTGTATGTAAATTTACAGTACAAGAAGTAGTCTTGGAAGACTTTTTTATTTCACCCTTCATAAATATTTTTAACCCTTGTAAACACTATGTCCCAATTCGCACCTTTGGCTGTGTTCATGTCGATGACGCAGTCCTGCCGGCCGGTGCAGGGGTGCTGCTGTTGCAGCTGTGTCCGCGGGCCGCAGGTCGTGTTGAGGTGGGGCTCATAAAGCGGCAGCCGAGAGCGCAGCCGCACGCCGGGGCCGCACCGTGCACTGCAGGGCGACCACTCCGACCACGCGGTTACGGGGCACTCGGGGTCCGGCTGAATACCAACACGATAAAGTAAAATTACAACTAAAACATCCTATAAAATGTTTCAGCCAAACTAAAAAATAATACTAGACCCAATATAAACCATTACATTTTTTCTATCCAGAATTAAAAAAAAAAAAGAAAAAGGATTCAGCTAGCTTATCTGAGAAAATTAGGTTGCAACACTTAAGAGACACATAAAAATATACATTTTCACTAAAATTTCATCTCTATGCGAGACTTTTTCAGAGATGAGAAAAAAGTGAAGTGACTGAATTTTCAGTTACAAATTAAAACTGTCCCTCCTAGTGTTGCCAATTGTCAGTACTAAACACTATCACTATATTTTTTTTAACAAGTCACATTAAATAAAAGGATATTTAACAGTAAAATTTTGTACCCAAACAGTAACAATTTGTACATACACTGAATCAAAATTCAATCAAAAATAGACTATTAAATTACAAGTAAAATATTATTTATTTAGAAGGGAATGGGGAAATGAACTTAGTCTATTAAGTAATGAGAATAGATCATCTATTAATGTACAATGAACTAATATTTCAAATTTCACAAAAACTATTCTAAAACTGATTGTGTTAGTAAAAAAAATACTTTAATGTGAGTAATTCAGCATGCATTTAAATTAAATTAAATTAATGGTGTAGATACCTGATTAATGATAATCCTATTGTTGCACAGCAACTAGTTTTGACTCACATTGGAGTAATCATCGGGGTTGAACAATGATGTGAATTATCTTCATATGAACGTCCTCAAAATAATAAAAAGTTTAATAAATAAACACGGACACATATTACACAGAACAAAAAACATGATGGACACGAATAGAGACATACAAAAAACAGTTAAAAGCGACGCAATCACGGCGGCGGTAGAGTCTAGACTGGTCGGTGTATTTTTCAATTTATTGCTAAAAGAGGTGCCGTTTTTTGCAGGAAAGAATGTCTTTGGCTCTTTATTTTCAACTAAATTTTTATTTTTGTGTTTCATTATAAGTTTGTCTATTAATGCACTTCTGAAACAATTTGAGACCGCAATTTGTTTGATGATGTCAACTTGTGTAACGTAATCATTTTTTTCATCGGTGCAGATAAAAGCCGATGTACAAAACTTTTGTAAGCTGTGACTTTTTATGAGTATGGATGGTGTGAATCAGAGTGAATGGTTTGATCAGTGCATGTCGGTTTCCTGTAAATTTTGAATCCCAAACTGTCATTTTGTTTTGTTACTGTGCGGTCCAAAAAATTCAAAGAATCATCTTCCTCTTCCTCTAAAGTGAACATTAAGTAAATAAATAAATAAATCTTTATTTCCTGAACCGTTTACATATATATATATATATATATATATATATATATATATATATATATAACAAAGAAATAATATAATTGACAACAATAAAACCAGGCTGACCTGCAAACAAAATTAAAAACCTACAGTTCAGAAAAATAGGGCCCCTAAGACACAATGTCCGTTTAGGGGTTCCTTTACATAATTAATCACATATGTAATGCACAAGTTCTTGTGCATGTTACATAAATAATTTTAAAATAAACATAACTGCCTAACATACACACCTACTGCATCAGAATCTAATAAAGAACTCTAAACTATCCCCAAGAAGCAATGAGGAACTAATAGAAGAAAAGAAGCTTTGATAAATGTAATATTTAAACAAAATTATTTCAAATTTCAAAATGAGTTTTACTTTCAGAATGAACGTTTGGTGATGGGCTCCCCCCTCTCCAGTATTTTAGCTGAAATTTAATAGAGTAAGTGATTGCTTTTAACTGTTTATTAAATCACATTGAAAACAAATATTTATTTCCTGAGGCTGACCACCATTTGGACAAAGTTATTTTTTCATTATAGGTTTTCCATAGTGATTAGATGACACTATTGTCTTATTCAATGGAAATAGTAGGTAGTTATGTTTATTTAAAAATTATTTATGTAACATGCACAAGAGCTTAATGTTCACTTTAGAGGAAGAGAAAGATGATTCTTTGAATTTTTTGGACCTCACAGTAACAAAACGAAATGACAGTTTGGGATTCAAAATTTACAGGAAACCGACATGCACTGATCAAACCATTCACTCTGATTCACACCATTCATGCTCACAAAAAGTTGCAGCTTACATCAGTTTTGTACATAGGCTTTTAACTGCACCGATGAAAAAAAATGATTATGATACAGAAGTTGACATCATCAAACACATTGCGGTCTCAAATGATTTCAGAAGTGCATTAATAGACAAACTAATAATGAAACACAAGAATAACAATTTAGTTGAAAATAAAGAGCCAAAAACAGTCATACCTACAAAATACGGCACCTTTCTTAGCAATAAATTGAAAAATAAATTGGCTAGAAGAAAACATCACCGTCGCTTTCAAAACTGTAAACAACCTTGGTTATTTGCTGAAAGAGCGGCCACAAATGGCGATGCCAGCTTATGAAAAGTATGGTGTCTATAAGATTAATTGTACTGATTGTACTAAATATTACATCAGCCAGACTACTTGTTCTTTTACAAAGCGTTTCAAGGAACACATACCAAAGAAAACAACTTCATCTCAAACTTCTACCTTTGCTGAACATCTCATTTCGTCTAACCATAATTACAATTGCATCAATAGTAACATGGATATATTACATTTTTTGAAAGATAAATTTAAGAAAAGTACATTAGAAGAATTTGAAATATACAAAGCAGTGAGATCCGACCAACAGAATGTTTTGAATGAAAAACTTTCATTTTTATCTAATTATATCTACGATACTGCTATCAAGGTACTGGGAGGGGGAGGGCACAAGGAATGCAACCCGGACTGATAAGAGAAGACAACAGTGTGAACGACGCACTGACCACCTGTCCACCGGCCAGTCTCTAGACTGTAAGACTGGGACTCTACTGACGCCGTGATTGCGTCACTTTTAACTGTTTTTTTTTTTTTTTTTTTTTTTTTTTTTTTTTTTTTTTGTATGTCTTTGTTTGTGTCTGCGTCTTTTATTCTGTGTAATATGTGTCCATATTTATTTATTAAACTTTTTATTAATTTGACGACACTCATATGAAGAGAATTCACATCTTTGTTCATGATGACTCTAACGTGAGTTGAAACTAGTTGCTGTCGCAACAATAGGATTATCATTAATCAGGTATTTACACCATTAATTGTATTCATTGGTAATCCGGAGGCTAACATTCCATCATAAATCAAATTGCAAGTGATTGTTTAAGCAATCCCAATCATCTCATCGCCCCATGACTCACTTGCTCCTGAACTGCGCATGGCGGCTCCATGCACTTCTCCTTCTCGACAAGTGAGACGTGGGGGCACCGTTTGATGGCCCCTCGCTCCAGGAAGTGCCGCGTCCGCATCTTGAGCCCCTCACCGCATGTGGCTGTGCAGTCCGACCACGGCTCCCAGTCCGACACTGCACACAGACGGTCGTCGAATGTAGCGAGCTCCTCCTCATCCCCCCTACAGAACGCAATGTACATGGAGTGAAACATACCAGGGAAAGAAAACCTCAGACCTAAATTGTATACTAAACGAATTTTCAATAGAATTTGGTAATTTCTTTGTTTTCCTCAAAACGTCCATCTAGCATGTAGGTTTGGGGCTATGGTGTGTTTTGTAACCAATTACTAGGTCAATCCCACCTACTGAAAATTATAAATTTATACCATGTTTATTCAATAAACGAGATAACCAATTTGTTAATATCCAATACAGTACACTCCTGATTATTAATGAATGAATGAATGAAAAAGTGTTTTTATTGCATGTTCAGTACAGAGTTTACAATATTTCTTATCAACTAACACATTTAGCAATGGTCACAAGAGACAGTCTGCTGAGGTTGTCACTACTAGTACTGCAATAAATCTCTTTCACCCATTTACACAACAACAAAAACACATTTTTGTATACAGAAAGAAGAACTATAAAAAGGAGAAAATCATAGTTAAACTATACAACCTATTTTTATCAATATTAATTAAAACCTTGAACCTTAACTATCGTTAAAAAAAAAAAAAAAAACGATACACTAATGATTATCAAAGATCTTTGGGACCGAGGTTACCTTGGATAAAGTAACCTCATATAATGTAGAGGTTACTTTTATTTTGTGGTCAGGGTGTTACAGGACCCTATCCTCACTTGAAAGTTTCATAAAATAACCTTTTTTATAAATATATATGGGATTTATGACATTCCAAATAATTCATAGTCGTAAAAAGTTTAAAAATAGGACCATACTGACAGGTTGCAAACTGCACGTTCAACCTCCCGTAACAACAACAACAACCTGGCTTTCTAGTAGCTTGGAGCTCTAGTGACAATTCAATAACACTCGATGTGATCTGCATCAAAGTGAACTCAATTGCTAACCACGACACTGTTAGAATCCGGTGAATTCTTTTGCATCCGCTTGAGTCGCTAATTTTTCAGATTTGTTTTAAAACTCGCTGCTTTGAGAGAGATAATAACTTCAGGGACACACTAATTTGAGTAGATTCAATATGAGTTTTGCGACTGTGTAGAATTAATTCTGGGATGTGTACAGATCTATGATTGCAAGGAAAGGCCCAGGCACTCAGAAAGTACCATAAAGAAGACAAAAACATCCATTTTCACTCGAAAAGTTATTTACCTTCTGCAGACGGATATCAGTCAATTAATGAATTAATCAATCAAATCAACTTTTTAACTTATGTACATGGTACAATAATAGCGTCAATTGGCTATTCCAGTTTGGATTGGATAGTTCACTTTCTCAACGAATGCTTTTGAAAGGTTATTGTGTTTAACTTGTGTGTTAAAAATGATAATTTTGATGTTCATTCAAGTAATTATTTAACTAAACCTATAAATTACGAATACTTTTATTTTACTTTAGACTAAAAAGGAAGTTGAGCACGTTATCATTCTGCTCCGACAAAAACCGGGAGCCTCGGACAACCAGGGCTTTGGTAATCGGGAGCTTACAATACTAATAAATAACTACCAATTACCAATTACCAATCCTCGATCGATGACCAGTTTGCTGGATAGATCTTGTCATGTATATAAAAAAACAAAAAAACAAACTACAAACTTAACTATCTGGATTAACATGCGTATTGATGCTTTTACTCACGATTAAATAATAAAATAATAATCTTCCAACACTACTAGATACATTTATACTACACTGAAATTATTGTATACAAGATGGTAAATATATGAAAGATGTTATAATGGCAAAATGTTATGTTGCCATTATAACCGATAAGATATTTTGTGTTGCATACAATTACAGTGTAAGTGTAAATATATCAGGTAGTTTTGGAAGACTTTTTATTATTTCAATGTAAGCCATCATACATCGGAAAATATGCTTTCCATTAATTTTTCTCTATAACAAGATTCAAGATTTTCTATTTGTCTTTAGGCATACAAAATTGATGCATTGGACATAGTCAAATTGTAAAACTAAAATTAGTGCAAGCTAAATTGCCAGTAAAAACAATCAGTAGACCCAGAGGTGTGACAGAATGTGCATTATCAAAATGTGAAATATAAGTTAACTAAAATAATTCTAAACTATGAGAGTCTTTACATTTAAACATAACAAAATCTAAAACTAAATAACAATACTAAACTATAAAAAAAATTGAGATAACAATCAATAAATACAAAATTAAAAGAATAACATTGAAGACCACAACTACTACAAGCAAAATAAATAACTAGTTTAGTTATTTAACTATTCAAAATCCTAAATTATTTCCCTTTTTAATTAATTTTAAATGGTTTTAGTCACAATTTTTTAAAAATGAATGAATAACTCGACTTTGAAACTACGTTGAAACCATTTAAACATTTTGAAACCATTAAACTTCATATCTACTATTCAATCACCCTGATCCTCTTACTTTAAAAATATACCTGGTCATACAAATTTTCCTCAAAATCAGAGATTGCTTATAAAATTTATTAGAACTATGGACTAATATGATTACTAGCCACTAATGGTAGTCTACGCCTTCCAAGAGACCTCAAAATAAAAAAGCTCCACGAAATCCTGCTTAGCTCTTACCATAAAATACTATTTATTTTTTATCTTTGATTTCCAGCATTATAGTGAATTCCATGAAATTGGCTAAAAAATTTTAGAACCTCTCCAGGTTATCCACAGAAAATTTGTCTTTATTTTTCCTGACTTCCCTGACTTTCATGGACCATTTACAATCAATTTCCAAGACTCACAAATTTTACTTAAAAATTATAACATACACAAAAACATTACTAAATTACGCAAGTTAAATCACAGAAAACACTGAAATATGTATCAACAGATTACAAACGAGTAATTATTTTTCAAAAGTATAGTATTCAAAATAAGTTTCTCAACAACAATTTCTTGCATCTGATGTACTTGTATGTGACAGGATGCCAAAGCCAAAATTGCATTGGCTACCAAAATTTCATCATTAACTACCAAGTCTAAGCCATTAAATACAGGAAATATCTTGGCATCAAGCCACAGTTTTTAAAATTGACTCTATTTAGCAGCCATTGTACAGCTAAAAACTAATCAGCATAAAAGAACAAAACAGAAAAAAGTTAATAATTTAAAATAGGTCGCCATTTCAATAAAGGTATTAAGGTATACAAAGCACTAATGTACAAACTGAGTTGTCATACGTTTGTGAAAAATCCCATAAGATGCTACAATAGTCAGGTTATGGCCAACTAGAGCATTGAAAAGTCCCCTCAAATCCATCATTGGAGCGGATTTGCTTGACTTCCATATTTTTTGCCTATTTCCATGAAAAAAATTTTTCCCTTTCCTTTCCCTGACTATCTTTGTCTTATCCAAATGTGGACACCCTGCTATCCTTTTACGGTGTAAGATATTACAGCAAAGTAAGCTTCAATAAATTGTTATAATAAATTAATCAAATGCATGACTCACGGGCACAGAGGGTTGTCAGCAACGCACATCTCTCTGGACACCAATTGTCTGTCACAGCCGGCCTGTTTTGCCAAAACAGGGTCGACATAGTCTCTGTTGCGGGACCTCAGCCCCTTGCCACAAGTTACAGAACACACGGACCACAGGGAGTACTCTGTTACAGCACACTCCTCTGCCAACATAGCAAGATCACTTGAATGAGTTAATTATTGAGGGAATGGCATTTTAACCTCATTTCTTACATAAATAGGGCCTGAGGTGCCATGTGATTTAAATATCTGATTTAAATACTTCTAACAAAAATTCATTACAGAGAACCACAACCAGTCTTATCCTTGCTTAAATCGCATACCTCACTTTTAACCAGAAATATAAGTATCCTCAGTGTAGTATTAGTGTAAGAATGCATGCTTAAGTCCTCTCTACCTTTACATCTACTATAAAGATCTTCATTCTATTCCAAGCCATGATTCGGTGGGGTTTTGACATGGAATGATGAATTTACAAATTAAATAGAGAACTGACATGGATAAAAGTGAACAAAAACTAGGCAATACCCAATTAATTTTCAGTTACCATTATAATACTGTAAAACAATCATGTGCATGATAAATCCTATTAATTTTTGTATCAGACGCAATCACAGAAAAACACTTAAACTGAAGTAACTATTTCCTGATCCATTCCACTTGTTTTTGCTATACCGCTCTACTTACTTCTATTGGAATCCTCCGAGTTTTCCGCCACAGCCAGTTCCTCGAGCAGTTCATCCTCGGTTTTGTCACTGCAGGATCGAGGGATGAGTTTGTCGAGGGTGATGTACAGGCGGGCTAGGGGCGGGATCTCTCTACCGCCCGGGTCGTAGAACGGGGCCCTGGGGTCCTCTGGGTACAGGCTGGTTATGCGATGGATCGGCTCTTGAGGTACAGTAGGGGCATTAGGGGACTGGAATATTAATGATTTTGAGCAATCAAGACACCCGTTAAGATAAAATATCTAGATACCATTTTGAACTCTATTTCTACTTTCTATTTTGATGAAAGGGTTCAAATTGAAACTCAACAACAGGAGACCCTCGCTTAATACCTCTCAACACAACCAGCAGTTGTCTCAATTACCTTCTTTTGAGGAAACCTCATGTTCATTTCTTCTGCCAATGTTCCAACACAATACTAGAAATAAAATACTGGTTATGTTGTAACAAATTTTTCTATTTTATCACACAGGTTTTATCACACAGGCCTTCCTTCAGAGTACCAAATATTGCTAAGCTTAGCAGTGACTGCACATAAAAAGCAGAAACCTCCAACTTATTTTTGGAAGACCTGTTAGAAAGAAATATATGTTACAAGAAGAAACATTGTAAAGTACGTATCCATTGGCCAAAACTTTTCAGACTTAAAAAAATGAGGTTCAACTGCAAAACAATTCTATATGTAGAACCTTCCATATTCGACCATGATGGGACTGGGCCATGGTCGGAACGCCCAAAAAGTCTGATATCTAGAGCAGCAAATAAAACACATTTCCTAGGTAGAATAACAGCTATACAGTATTGTAATACAACTTTATTTTACCTATAACATATTAATTTAAATATTAAGATATGTAAAATAATTTAAAAAATGACAATGGGTTATTTTTTTATAAGTGTAAAACAAATCGTAGTGTATAGAATAAGTCTTTTGGTTTTCGACAGGCTCAGCAACGACGGGAGCGTGGGAATCACAGATAGACGGTCGGACACTAGGTCAGGTATCGGGAGGAGTCGGTTATCGGGCGGTCGGATAAGGGAGGTTCTACTGTATTTGAATTTGATATTTCTTCATTAAAATAAATAAAAAATAAGTTAAATATTACTGACCATGTACGTGATCCCGCTGTCGGTCCCAGCGTCATAGGGCAAGAGGTCGATGACCTTGTTCTGTATCCAGGTGCAGTTTGGCAGACAGAGGTTCAACCCCGAAACTCCCACCACCCAGTCCGGGGAGGGTCCTGCACAAACACAATGGCACAATTGACGGCTATAACAACGACTAACTTGTTTTCACAACACGTCAAGGTGACGATACAAAATGAGCAAGTATGGAGATGATAAACTCATTTATTTCATGAAAAAATTTGTGATCAAGGTTCTTGACTTACACTAGTCATGATTTATTAAAATTACTCCCCGAAAATTTTCAAAGAAAATTTATAAATGCTGTGTTACTGAATCTATCAGCATCACGTCCAAGACCCAAATTCCAATATACATAATAAAGATATGTAGATAATAATATTAAAACTTGTAATTGACTCATTTACATTTTACTCCCGGTGTTTCTAGCAAATCTAAAAAAATTAAATAAATAAAATAGAGTAAGAAGTAAAAGAAGCCATAAGCGATTATTTTACCCTAAACTGTAAATACGGTACATGCCAATTCAAACAGTTGTATATACCAGTCTTATTTTATAATTTAGGCTGATATGGAATCAAGGAATGTTGGTGAAATAATTAATTGTTGGACCATAGTTTTTTAGCACTCCACTTATGGTTTTTTACAGTATTTTTTAAGTAAGAAAGAGCAACGACTGTTTTATCATTACGAAGAATAGAATAGATTATTATTATTTCCATTAAATAACAGCTGTTACATTAGCAATTTCCAAGACATAAAAATATAGTTACAAACAGTTATTACATAGATACATAAAAATAAATACATACTCATTCATTTAATATATTATAAGCATTCAATTAACTGAACTGGTTCTATGCTGCTTGGTAGCGGTTATACAAGATGACGAGGGATATGTCTACACGTTGACTTAAATAAAGACAACTCATTATAGAAGACCACAAAATACTTATTTCGGTCCATTTAGGGTACCGTCTGAAAGGGTAAGATATGAGAGAAAGACACGGTCATGTATTACAAGTATGTAAATTTATAGGCAAGTTTCACTGTGACCTACCAAACATGGAGACGAGTGAGACGAGATGTTTGCTGCGATCAACTCTGAAGCTGGAGGAAGTGTTGCTGTTGACGTTGGGGTACCACAGGCCTGCTGCCTTGATCAGCGTTTTCAGGCCTCGGCTCTGCAACATAAGACAAATACTTTAAGTGTAGATCGATTTAAAAAGTACAACAGGTCAAATATTTAGTGTTTATGACTTCTCTCTAGGAGTTCAAAGATTTAATACCTGGAATAAGAATACATATAATAATATATTCCGGTTATAACTATCCCCGAGAAATGCTCAAGTACTTTCAACAAAATGGAACGAAAATAACTCCTAAATTAGCATGCTAATACTATTTTACATACCCACTGAGGACATGATGCCTCTATGGCTTAGAATTTAACGGGTTAGAGAAAAGAAAAATATAAATTAACTCAACTATAGCATAATTTGTTACAATTAAGTAGTCATAAATGCTTGCATCAACCAGATATAGATATTTTTATTTTGGTCTTAAGCATCAAAAGGTCCTGAACACCACAATCCAAGATTGCATTGAGCTTGGTTAACTTTTATCCATGTTAAGGGGATTCCCAGAATAACAGGGTTTGGAATAGCAGAACTCTGCTGTATGTTAATTATACTCCTCTGAGTCGAGAACTCATGAGGACAGCCAAATCACCTTCCGTCTAAGCTCCTGTTCCATGGCTCGGACGGATCCCCACTCGGCCAGTTGCCGGAGAGCGTTGGAGGCGAGAGTTCCCTCCCTCCATACTGTAAAGTTGTGTCCGTGAGAGCCGCCGATTACATCACTGAAGTGGGTCAGCCACAGACTGAATGGGAAGTCCTTCGGGTGAGTCACGTTGGACCACAGCCCCTCGAAGACAAACTGGGAAGACATTAGGACAGATTATCATTTAACATTGGTTTAACCATTTGTGCTTGAAGGATTTATCACTAAGTGTAGCAACAAAGGCAGATGCTAGGTTATGTGCTAAAATCAATAATCTTAAGGGGACTTTGTATCAGTTACTTACAATTATTTTTATTTGTAGAGCAATTAAGAGATTATGACACCCTAAGTGTTTTACAAAGCACACATGGAATAAAGATATATAAGAGGCAAAGCCCTCACTGACTTACTCATCACTAATTCATCTCCAACTTCCTTCCCATGAAGGTTGAAAGGCTGAAATTTGGTACACTGTTTCTGTAGGTCTTGTATAGTTTATAAACTAAATAGTTTTATCCTGATTTCCTCCATAGGGCTCTATCCCACACACTTCAAAATTACCATGTTATTAATTCTTATGGAAACAACATTCTTGTATTGGAACATATGACTCCATTTAAGAAGATTAATTCTATACACTGCTGTTATTATAAAAAGTATTAGCTTTGACTATGTACACTAACGTGAGTAGACTTCTCATAGCATAGGGGTGTTTGAAACCTATTGACAGTGGTGCGATCTCGTGCGGCGTACATGGAAGTACAAGAGTCATTTGATAGGCAAATCAGTACTACCACTCTTCTCAATCAAGGATTAAACATTTTATAATGGAGGTTTTTGTTTATGTTGTGATGAAATGTTTTTGCAGCACTGTAAATTCAGCTAAATAATAACAACATCGATGGCAGCGACTCTGGCGTCACATACACGAAACTTCCAAATTTTTGCCTCAAACTAAATGCATTGGATGAGAGGTCTATTCATGTTAATGTACATAGTCAATGGTATTAGTATTGAATCAAGAATTTATTTTCAACAAAAACAGCTGTACTCATTTAAATTATTGAGGGATGATTGGTAATAAAAAACTAGAGGATATTATAGAATCGTGGCGAGTGAGCTTAATCACTAATCTCGTGATAAGTGGGTTCAGTAATCACTAAGAACGAAGGTTGCCAATTCGATCCTGAGAAAAGTTAGTAGCTTTTTAAAGGTTCGATTCCAGACCCAGTTGCCATTTGTCAATGGGCATTAATTAATGATGCTTTGTAACAAGTGTTCGATATTATACAGTAAAAAGACTGGGGTTTGGACCGTTCCCTAGCAAAACGTTAAAAAATGCCACTGGCGTAGAAACACCCAAGAAAAAAAAACCTGACGGGAAGTGATTACTGACTGACTCATCACGAAATCTCAGGAACTACCAAACGTATTTATTTGAAACTTTAAAAACAGATTCGTCTTGCCTCTTAGGTGCTCACTAAGAAACGATTTTGCAAAATTCCTTCAGGGCTCCGCCCCACAGGCCTTCGACATTTCAATATAACATTATCAGTATGCCCAATTTAAATACAAATTAAGAAACTTACGGGGTTAAAATTTGGAGAGATCTCTTATATCTTAGGTGCTCAATAAAAAAAGTGCTTTGAACATCCCCTTTAGGGCTCCGCCCCACAGAAGCTCACAATTACTGTATAGCCTACATGTTGAAATTTGATATGGACGAATCTCTTTGCTCATAGATACTTATTAAGAGACTGTTTTGCAAATATAGTTTTTTAAGCACTTTAGGGCTCCACCCCACAGGACTTAAAAATTACTTTAGGGTCTCCGGGATCGATATTTGACATGGACGTTTCTCTTTGCTCATGGGTGCTCACTAAGAAATGGTTTTGCAAATATAGTTTTTGAAATTCTTTTGGGCTCCGCCCAACAGGTCTTGGAAATTACTCTAGGGCAAGGTTGAAATTTGACATGGACGTTCCTCTTTGCTCAAGGGTGCTCAATAAGAAATAATTTTGCAAATTTCCTTTAGGGCTCCGCTCAATAGAACCTCAAAGTTACCATAGATCCTAGGGGGTATAAATTTAACGTGAATGTTCCGTTTTGCTAATAGGTGTTCACTAAGAAACAGTTTTGCAAATATAGTTTTTGATGTTTTTTAGGGCTCCACCCCACACGACTTCAAAATGACTGTAGGGCCTACAGGGTTGGAATTTGACATGGTCGTTCCTATTTGCTCATAGGTACTTAGAGCCTTTTATTTTTAAGAAACCTTTTCTCACTAAGAACAGGTTTTGCAAAATTCTTCAGAGCTCCACTCACACTACTTCATTGTTTCAGTCATTCTTAAGGAAGTAGATTTTGTTGCTCTTTAAAAAGATTTTACTACCTATAAACTCAATCACGGGCGAACCCGCAACGGGCAACAGCTAGTATTTTGATATTTTACAAATGTGATATCAGTCTCAAATGTTACTTTTTCAGTCAAATCAAGAATCACAAATCAGGTCTCTCACCGAGGTGACGTAGGACTCACCCTGTACTTGGCCTGGTCGCAGGCACAGCACTCCTCCGCGGCGGTGGCGGCCGGAGCCACCAGGGGACGCTCCCGCAGCTCACAGATGGTCCGGCTCAGTTGTTCATCATCCGCATACCAGCGGCCCTCATCCAAAAACACCATGGCCCTGCCACAGTGAATGGCACAATTTGGTCACTGATGCTATTGCTAACCAATGTTTGGGATAACGTTATATTTAACTGATGATAATATAAAATCATAATGTGCCTAGAGCGCCCAATCATAAGGATTTTATTTTGCTTTAGACATTGTTTGAAAGTTTGGGAATTCAATGTAGATTATAAATTCTTCTATTATTCTACATCACACAGATAAATAATACATTTTTGCATAACAGCTACAAATGCTACCTTCAACTTGTTCGTGGCTATTTTTTCTCCATTATTCCTTAATCTTTGCATAATCATAAAATAAAAAAATGAAAAACAATAAATAGTGAATTCCCTATAGAGTAATTTGCTAAAATATGTAAACACTCATTAGAAAATAATAAATACGATGTGCGCAAATTGCGCATTTTATGATTCTGTATGAGTGAAACTCACCTATAGTACGTGAATGTTGATTATGAAGTGACAGAGATCTATTTTTGTTTACTACCTGGCTTTTAAAATTCATCTGAAGGTAATCAGCTGTTAAATTACAATTCACATTAAAGAACTTGCAATAAAAGTTGGTCAACATTTAAAGCGCCCTCTAGAAATAAATCAAAGGCAAGGGGACGAAGCCCGAAACAATATGACCTTTTTAATCACGATTCGTAACTACGGTATATCTTAAGCTTTAAAATGACACCTCAATCTTAAAAATCGGTTCAGTAGGTCGAGAGAAAAAGGGACGTAACAGATGAAACCCTTATAGAAATAAGAAGATAGATAGATAAAATTTTACAATACTCTTACATAAAGACACTTGGAGTACTGTAGGCTAATCATAAATAAAATTTATAAAAAATTAACAGCAATAATTCCTTGGTCAATATTTGTACACAACAACTATTGTCCATGTGCCAGGGCGGCAGGTTGGAGGAGTCAGAATAATAACTTACGATCAATACCATGCCTGTAGACAAATTTGTTTTTCTTACTCCTTTTTTTAATTCAGCAAAACAACAAATAACAAACAATATAAAAAACACAAAATTAAATAAACGTAACAACTCACTATATTCGTTTTTGGTAGTTTTGGTAGAGTTCAGTTATTTTTAGGCTTACATTATTAAATTGTTTACATTTGTGATACAAATTCCTACAATGGACGTGTATTACTCATTGCTCCGTACAAATATCATTCTTTTTGTTTGTGCAACAAATCTATCCAAAGGTATCACCAAACACTAAACAATTTACAAAAATAAGTACAAAATTTTCTTTAATTCAAGATTACATATCTACCTTGAGCACCCTTTTGCATAGGTAAGTAAAAAATTTAATAAAGGAATACATAAATTAAGATAAGACCAATAATCAGAAAACTTTAAAAACAAAATGTTTTTATATTATTGCATTTTATTTTCAATGGCATCTTCCCTTCTAATAAATAATTTAATTCTTATAACCTTTAGGTTGTTTGTAGCAAAATCTCTCACTTTAACTTCTATCGTAGGCCACACCCAACTATATAACACTCTAGTCCCTTGCCACTGACCGTAGCACCACACAGCCACTGCCTGGGGCTGGGGCGTTCCACATGACTCGCGCCTCCACCTTGGGCTTGTCCCGAGTCTCACTCACGGTGTTGATGCAGTCAGGGTTGAAGGTAGAGGCCAAGTCACCGCCGAACAGCTGATAGCTGCCAACGCGCTGCGGGGACACTTCGGAGCCGTCGCTGGGGCTCGCGTCCGCCACCAGTGTGAACCGGCGGAACTGCTGTGGCCCCGCCAGCGTCACTGCAACAGCACAACCTTAATCGCCACAACACTAGTCGCTGCTGAACAGCTGATAGCTGCCGACGCGCTGCAGGGACACCTCAGAGCCGTCACCAAGTCTATTAAATTTATCAATTTTATTCATGACTTGCTACATGGTTGTTATATGCTATAGGTGTTGTTTCAATAATGAAAAACTTTTCTTAGGCATAATACAAAGTATACTTATCTTGGTATTTCATTAATATTCGTAACTATTACTGGTATAATTTTTCCTTCATCCCTTTTCCTCTTTTAAACACTAAATACAATAGAGTACCGCCAGGCTGATCTAATGGGATTGGATCCTGATTAGTTTAGAGATTTTTCAGAATAGTAAAAATTCATGTTATGTAAGATATTGACTTCTTTACTTCTGCAATTCACTTGAACAGGGCATATGATACTGGAACTCAATGATGATAAGATCACGGCAAGCATTTGATAGGGATGGAACAGTTTTAACCCTTTACGCTAGTATGTCGGGGCAGCCCTGCCTGCCACATATAGCTACGTTGTCGGACCTGTAATATTAGTCAACATATAATGGTTAATATATAGAATTTTATGATTGAAAAAGTGTAAATTATTATTACATAAATTAAAAAATTAAATGATGTTTAGAAGAGCAGGGTTTGGAATAGAGGGACTCTTCTGTGCTGTAAGAAATAATACAGCTAAATAGAAACAAAACTTAGATTATAAAAAAATGGAATGTCAAAAGTGATTTGAAAAATAAAAACAATAACAAATTTGTCATAACTGTTAAAAAGATAGAAAAAATTTAGTCTGATATAGAACTGCATTGGTACTTTGAAACCTAAAGGATGAAACTCTAAAACAATCGTGAACTTGAAATTGAATATGAAAATCTACACATTATTTCCTTTAATTTTGAACTTTAGAAATTAATTTCCTTAGAATTAGTGTCAGAAATTCTCATTTTCAGACCTTGATGTAGAAATTAAAAGTGAAAAGTGTATCGTCAGAAAGTTTTAGAAACATGTAACACAGCACTTTATTAATGACAAAAAACATTTACATAATAGTTCTAACTTGTAGAACTTGTCTATGTCTGGTTACATAAAAAGTAAATCTGGCACATCTATTAATACGCTACACGCTACATGTGAACTTTGTAGACGATAAGGCTTTTTTGTTCTAAGATTTACCCCCACATATTATACATTAAAACACTCGTCTGTGTGTGTAGATTTGCCAACTGGCTTTAGATTTTTAATTTAGGCAAAATAACTCGAAAAAGCGTAAAAAACTGATTTGCCTATTTGTTTTTAAATTCAAAAACTTTTAATTCAGAAGTCCAGATGTTTTATCTATAAAAAATAAAGCCCAGCTGGTAAGTTCAGTTTTACTACTGTAAGGTTGTAAGAGCTCGAAATCAATTGCTGGATTTTGAGCAACATGTACACTAGTTATTGTTATTTACACTATCAACAGAATTTCTCTTTCATTCAAGTCAGGGGAAACTTTTAAGCCAGGGGGCTTAAAAGTTTCCAACAATAATTATTGTCAAATAAGAAGTTAGATCAAAATTAGATGGTAAAAAAGTTATTGCTTACGGAGGATTATTATGGAGTAGAAGGTTTTAGAAGGAGGTGCTATAGAATAAATATTTAAGGCCTTTTCACACCGGCGTCTGCGACGTCCGCGGAAGCCGCAGAAGTTTTGGAAGAAATAAATCGCTTCCCGTGTTATCAAATGAGACCGTGTACACCGCGCGTCTGCGACGTCTGCGGCTTCCGCGACGTCCGCGGAATTTTTTGTGAGAATCGGTCGGAGAGCGATTTTTCGCAAACTTCTGCGGCGTCTGCGGCCTAGCGCATGCGCAATGAACACTTCGGAACCACGCGAGT
Source organism: Neoaliturus tenellus (assembly GCA_030545055.2). Lineage (NCBI taxonomy): Eukaryota > Metazoa > Arthropoda > Insecta > Hemiptera > Cicadellidae > Neoaliturus > Neoaliturus tenellus. The sequence continues at coordinate 158,650,301 of CM061531.1, forward strand.
CGCTCCGCCACTCGCACCCCGCGTCATCTGCAGTGTTGACCGTTGTTGTTGCTGGTGTTCTGTGTGTTGTACCACGTCATGGAGGCTTTGATCGAGGAAGTACGCAACCATCCTGTCATCTGGGACACAACCCGAGAAATTTACAGGGATCTGGTTATTTATCTCATGGTGTATTCCTATACTTGTATTTTCAAATTTATATTTGTAACATGAACATTTGTCTAGTTCAAACTACTTATATGGTGTAAATAAAATTGAATCATTTTGTTAATTACTAGCTATTTTTTTAACCTACACTCAATAAATTAATTTGACTTGAGGATAACTATAACTACTTATTACATTTTTGTCTTACCTTAAACAAATAGCGAGCCTTTCCTTGCTCGTGATTGCCTCTCGATAGTTCGTGTCGGGTTTCCTTATGTCAATATCGATCAGTGACAATACTTCTTCAAATTGATCTGGTGTTAGTCTAAAATATGTCCTGAACCTATCTTCATCCTGCTCCAGATCATTCATCAAGTGGTACTCTCCAAAACTCTTCCTTTTTTCGTTTATTGGATGAATCCATTTCGTTCTTTTCTTCAACGAATACAACAAAACCAAGTCGTCATCACTGTCACTACTGTCATTCATCCACGGAATAGAAAACCCGGTGTCACACCAAGGAACTGGCGGAAAAGACATTTTTGGACGCAACTACACTGAAGAGAGAACTGCAGTAAACTAATCATAGGTGATCGCCTGATGTCCACATTAATCATGCGCAGAGATAATGTATATGTTATCTGTGGTCGTGCGATTACCACATAACTAAAAATTATGGTGATAACAAGTGGAAGTTTTGGAACGTCGCTCGGCGGTGCGTCTGCGGCGTCTGTGACGTCTGCGGCGGTGTGAAAGGGGCGCGTCTGCGACGTCTGCGGCGTCCGCGGACGCCGTAGAAGCCGCAGACACCGGTGTGTAAAGGCCTTTAGAGGTTTGACTCAGTACTGATTTCTGGATAAGATATACGCTGTAAAAAACTTATACTCGTGGCCACAAAATCAGGCTACCAAAAGAACAGCATGATTTTGACTCTACGTGCATATGTGACGTTTTGCAACATACTGCATTTACCACATATGACAAATTTAATTTCCCCCGCAACAACTTTATGCAGAGCAATAATTTAAAATACTGGATTATAAAATTTTTGAAATTGATATAATGGTTATAAATAATTCATTTTTTATTAAAAAATTTATTTTTAAACACTAAGTTCTATGACTGTTGAACAAGACTTTTCTCGGAGATGCGGGTGGTGTCATTTTATTTGGCTTGTTATCCCTAATAAACCACAACATTTTAATCATAATCTTTGAAGCAGTTTTTGAGAAAATTTTTTTACACTAGAGTCCTGTTAATTCAAACTAACGCTCCTTTCACACATCACGTTTTTAGCCGTGCGGGAAAAAACCGCACGATTTAAAAACCGTCCAAAACACCGTACAAGTAATTGTCAGCTGGTTAAAAACCGTAAACGTGCCTGTGTGAATGGTCTCATAAGATCCTATTAGAATGTACGCCGTACGATTTTTAATCGTACGGGCAAAACCGTGATGTGTGAAAGGAGCGTAATCAAGACCTTCTTTGATTAGCAAATTTTCACAATAGGCAGAGATTTAAAAAAATGTAAGATATTTACTTATTTATTTGAACTGTGTGTATGATACTGACACTTAATGATGATTGGACTGTGGAAAGTGTTTACTGCACTGAATAGAGGAAAACACTGAATGAACATTGTAATAAAATTCGTCAACAGTCTAACCACAGAAAAACGTTCATAAAAGCGATGTAGTCACATCTAATAACCGTAAATTCAATTTAATATCATCAGATTTAGTCACGAAAATATAGAACGGAACAGCGAAAGTCTGTTATAAAATGAATTTTTTTATGGTTAATAAAACATTTATTAAATACCCCCGTCGCAGCAGACCTGCGTACTCAGCGAATTTCCAATGGAATTTCAGATTATTTACTTTCCCCATAAAAACACCATAGGATTGAGTATGTAGGTTTGCTGCCATTGGGTGTTGTTAGAAAATCTAAGTTGATTAATAATTGGTGAATGTAAACACAAAATTGTATCAAACTCAGGCAATTTTTTATTTTCCCCATAAACCCCATGGGGGTGAGTATGTAGGTTTGCCGCCATATGGGTTTTGTAAGCAAGTATAAGTTAAACCTTATATAGATAATGTACATACCAAATTTGATTAAGTTGTGTCGATAAATAAGCAAGATATAGGGTTTTCTTGATTTCCCATAAGAATAACATGGAAAACACATTTTTGGATTTGCCCCGTAACCAGTTATGCTATGATAAAAATTCAAAATACCAAATTGTTTGTTTTTTTAAGCTCTTTTAAATGGTTTCAGTTAAAATTGATGAATTTTAAAAATTAAGGTCCAAAAATGCCAAAAACCCATTTTTGACCCCCGTTCCCATAACCCGACAATGCTGCTTCGCGAACTCATGAAAATAGATCTGGTCTTACACCTCCATACCAAATTTCATCAAAACCGGAGGTCACCTTCAAAAGTTATCAGTACCACGGACACATAGATAGATAGATAGATATATAGATATATATATACACGAGGTGGCCCGTGCGCAAATTGCGCATTTTATGATTCTGTATGAGTGAAACTCACCTACAGCACTACGTGAATGTTGATTATGAAGTGACAGAGATCTAGGTTTTATTTACTATCTGGCTTTTAAAATTCATCTGAAGGTAATCAGCTGTTAAATTGCAATTCACATTGAAGAACTTGCAATGAAAGTTGGTCAACATTTTAAAGCGGACTCTAGAAATAAATCAAAGGCGAGGGGGGCGAAGCCCGAAACAATATGACCTTTTTAATTACGATTCGTCACTGCGGTATATCCTAAGCTTTAAAATGACACCTCAATCTTAAAAATCGGTTCAGTAGGTCAGGAGAAAAAGGGACGTAACAGACGAAACCCTTATAGAAATAAGAAGATAGATATATATGAAATTGAACGAATGGTGTTTTTGGCTTCTGGGGACCTCAAAATGAAAAAGTAAAGTGGTCCCGGGCTTAGGTCTTACCATGGCTACTACCATAATAGCGTATTCCCTATAGGGAAATTCGCTAATAAAAATTAAAAAAATTAATATGCCAGAAAACATGAACATGTTTCTAATGGAGGAATTAACCTGCAACGAAAATTGGTTTATTTCGAAGGAATGAGACGTATACACTTACCAACGTACATGGACTGCGGAACATATTCCGCGGGGTCCCCAATAATGGTTATCTTGAAGCCTCCATCACCAGGAGTGCGAGGAGAGGCATGGGAACCAGGGTCTCGTGGGCACACAGCCAGTGCTGCCACCACACACCCACTCAGCATCACCCATACCAACTGCAGAGAAAAAAACTTCAACTATGACACAATCTTATGAATTTAAACCCTGAATATATTTAAACAGTTTTGGATTAACCTAAAACTTGAATAAAATTTATCGTTATAGAAAAAAGTGTTAATTGAACTTTTAGTTTGAGAAAACCCCACTATACAAACTCCTTAAGGAATTATTTTTTTTTATTTAAACATATTCATGCTTTTATTGATAACTGAGTTTAACTACTGAGTTAAGGTAACTTTTATTTTAAATTTTCAACTATGTTTATATTTTTAATTTGATGGATGTTTGTGGGATGTTATTGTACAAGGCAAAATAAAATATTCATGAGTGTTTTATTTAAACCATTACTAGAGATCGCCCACTGGTCGAAATTCAACGAATAATGTACAGTCACCAATATTCGACCGTCTACACAAAATATGTTAAACAAACTTTATAACAAAAACACATCTGTTCTTCCTGATTTGCTGTTATTTGTAATTACAACAGCTGTCTAATGATTCAATCAATAACTCCTCTCCTTTAAGATTAACATTGAAACTTTAAAATCCCGTAGGGTGTAGCCCTGAGGACAGATGTGAATTGTAATGCGATTCTGCTCAGTTATAGGACGATGCCTAATGGTATGCGCGGATTTCTCTTACGATGCATACGAGCTGAGAAAAAAGGAGGAAATCAAACATGCTTGCCTATTAATATATAGAAGATTACAAGAGTTCCTCATAAACATTCACACATATTATTTTGAGAATTTCATTGACATCTATAATTTAGTGAACTGTTTTCTTTTGTTTTACCTAATATATAGATATATTCCAAAAAAATTATTTGTTAATCTTAAACACACCACTAATTTTTTTCAAATGCAAAAAGGTTTTTTTCTATCTTGAAGAAATAAAAATTTAGTAAAATCATATCTTTAACACAGCTAAATTATTACTGGTTGTTACAGACAACATGAATAGGGTTCCTCAAAGAACTGGTTTACTCTGGTTACAAAACCATGTAGCTTTCATATTAAATGAAGTTACAAAAATAATCTTTGTTTAAGATTCAATATTTCTAACACAAACCAACTAATTTCACAACCATGAAATTATTTTAGTTAGTGCAGATTTTATTAAAAGAAGCTTGACTAATACAAAGATGGTAAAATTTTTAATTAAAACCAGCAATGTTCAAACTTAAATATTCAACATAATAATAATTATCGATAAAAAAATATGGTTATGTTGCATAATAAATTCACAAAATAATATATTCTATGTTAGGGTTAAGAAAATACTGCACATTAAAAATTAACACTAAAACATCATGGTGGGTTACTCATTAATTAATTTTTAATCCCACCATATATGAATAAATTAGTATGCATTAATAAAGCTCAAGGCAATAGTGTCTGAGTGGTAAAAAATATTTGTAATTTTTAAATAAGTTTGTGAAAACAAAGTTAATGAATGAAACAACAAAAAAACCTAATGATAATCAGATATAATGTTACCATGACGAGATGCACGCCGGACTGGCTGAAGTGCAGAGTTCAGAGGCAAGCTGTGCGGTCAGATCAAACGTGACGGACAGGCTTGATAACGTCACTGATAGACAGCCACTGACAGATAGCCCCTTCCTCCCTCCACTCTACCTCATCCATGATGGACCACACTGAGTTCACCAGAAACATTTTTTATGAAAAAAACTATTACCTACCTGAATTTTTTTGGACGGCTTTGTAAAATAGAGGAAATGTCTTTAGTTTTTATTGATATTTGACTAATCGTAATTTTTTGTCATTTTTCCTTTAAAATTTGAACTGAAATTTTTGTTTGATCTGATCTACTTTTTTGTTGTTGTATAAATATTTACTGATTATATGGCTTGAGTATAAGAGTCTATCGAAACAAAAGAGGACTCTCACAAAAACTGTTCAGATAATAATACTAATAATAATATTTACTAGGGTACATGTTGCTCGAAATTGAGCAATTTAGTTTCAATATTGATAAAAACTTCATTTCTCATAACACAGAAATTTTTATTTTCTATAACATCTCTTAATAGGCCTACATTATTTACCTTTTAAAACTGAACTAACCAGCTGGGCTTTATTTTTTTGTATACAACCAAACTAACCAGCTGGGCTTTAATTTTTATAAAAAAAACATGCTCTCCTTGACTTCTCGAAGGTGAAGTGTGGTTTGAAAGTAATATTTTTCATTTTTAAGCCTCGAAAACTTAGAAACTTGGTTCATTTTGTGTGTTTTGTGACTCGGTGTTAATAGTTTCTTGTTCAATAACTAGTTATGGTGTAATTTGGTGTTTTAGTTTTTTTTTTCTATCTTTTATTTACAATAAACTTCAATTAACCTCAATGAGCCCCAGTCCTGGGAAAAACAAAAACAAACGGGTTATCCATCACAGTATTCAGTACAGTGGACTTCATAATAAATCATCTTCCCATGTAAAGGGAAGAAATTATCAAGTTTTGAAAAAATCACGGAAATGTAGTGATAGTGCCCAGGAAAACAATTTTTTATTTCTTCGTGACCATGATTATGTAGAAAATGGAATGACTTCTCATTACGGCAGTGAGGTTCCTTCTTTTCATCATGACCGAGAAATGGACTCTTCCCAAATTGATGATCTCACTAATGGTTATTCTTCTGATCAACAAATCGACAACGTAGAGTTTTCACCACCTCACGATCATCGAGACGAACTCGCACGTAATTCACCTAATCGACTTAGTTGGAATGAATTGAATGAAGCTCCTATAGACCGATCCAAAGGCAAGTCCCAAAATGAAGCTCCTCGCTACCTTGAAACTGACCCGGCCCCGTATATAATATTTATGGACAGCTCGAATCATCCAGGCAACATAGGAAACATTCATCCGATGGCCCTCGGCCGTAAACTTGTCAACTATCAAGTAGTGGGCGTCCTTGAATTGAAGAAGGTTGGCAGAAATAGGTTGAAATGTGTTTTTGACAGTGTTAAAAACGCCAATGCATTTTTGAACTCTTCGTTTTCCAAAGAGAATAATGTCAACGCCTACATCCCTTCCTACCAAATTCAAAGACAAGGTCTGGTCAGGGGTGTTGACCCATCCATTCCGGAGGCAGAAATATTTAACAATTTAAGCCAAACTTTTGACATTGCTTCTGTCAGGCGGCTCAAAAAACGCGTCGTAAAAAATGATGGTCAGATCACTCATGTCCCAATTCCATTGGTAGTTGTGACATTTAAAGGGAAATGCCTTCCTGAACACGTAAACTTGTTCTATACTAGATGTACCGTTGAACCATATGTCAGACCTCCTATCCAGTGCTTTAACTGCCTTAGGTTTGGACATACGGCGAAGACCTGTCGGGGTAAGAGGCGCTGTGGTAACTGTTCTCTTGACCACAAGAGTCAAGATTGCCCTAACTATAGATCTCCTTGTTGTATATTTTGTAAGGGGGGTCATTCTGCCCTTAGCCGGGACTGTCCACAAAAAACTGTTGAATTAAAAGTCAGCGAATACATGGCTTATGAAAACCTCTCATACGTCGAGGCCAGGGATATTATTGTCCCTTCTAAAAGAGGCCGGCTTGAAGGTCATTCCTATGCCAGGTCTTTAAATTTCAGAAAGGACGAATTCCCCAGTCTCCCGACAAAAGTCGACACAAATGTCAGAGAAAAGTTTTGTGTACAACCAACTCGTTTTCTTCCTCCCTCAATTTCTTACCATTCTCACACTAGCCCCTCTTCAATTTCTAATGATTCTCAAAGGACTTTCCAAGATAACACTTCAAGTTCCAAACCCCGAAAAATCTCTACTCCACACATAGTTTCTCCTAATTTCACTCACAGATACTACAATCAGTTCAGTAACCAACATGTTTCACCCACTGCCCCTGTATATAATCACTCTACTGCCCCTTCAAACTTTGGATCTGAGGCAGTGGATGATGGTTTTTCGAGTTCCACTCAAAGTGAACTTGTCTCAATAGTTAATAGATTTGTATATGAGAAGCTTCCGATATCGAATTTGATATCAGCTTTACGTAAAATACTTATGGACTATAATGAGCCTTCACATACTGATGACTGCAGTAATAGTAAAGCAAATGAAGATCAAGATCAGTAAAAGTTGTGTTACGCAAGTTTTCTTCCTCCATATTACTTTAGCTATGGTGAGTACTATTAATATACTTCAATGGAACTGTGAATCTGCGGTCGCTCATAAAGTTGAAATTGAAAGTTTTTTGTATAAGTACAAAATTCACATTGCTGCTTTTAGTGAAACATGGTTTACGCCATCCTTGAATGTCAGGTTTAAGAACTATTATTTGGTAAGAAACGATCGTTCTACAATCCAGAGAGGTGGTGGAACAGCAATACTTGTGCATAAAAGTTTAAATTTCAGCCTGGTCTCGTTCACCAAACCTCCTCAATTTACTGCTTATAATTCGGATATTTCAGTAATAGTTGTTAAAATCGACGTCCAAAATGTTTACTTATTCTCAGTTTATGCTCCCCCAAGACATAAGGTTTCCTCAGATGTGATGGTCAATTTTTTTTCTCAGTTCCCAAGTCCACAATTAATACTGGGTGACTGGAATGCTCACCATGTGAGCTATGGCAATTTGTCCAATGACTGGCAAGGTGTACAGTTTTATAAGTTTATAAACGATTGTCAAATGTCAATACTTAATACTGGGTCTCACACTTACGTACCGGGTCCCCGTCAAAGGTCATCCGCTATTGATGTGTCTTTAAGTTCTCCTGAGATTTCCTTATCTATTGACTGGAAAGTGTTGGAAGATCGGTGTGGTTCTCGTCACATGCCCATTTTGCTTACTTATAATTCCAGAGCTAACCAAAACGTCTCTCTTACCGACAACTCTTCTGATATAATTAAGTGGAAACTTGGTTCTGCTGATTGGTCAGTGTTTGGCAAACGTTTGAATGATTCTTTCGTTAACTTCCAAATTGATGAAGATCCTATTATTGCGTACAATGATTTTTATAACCTATTGATTAAGATAGCTCATGAAACTATTCCAAAATCTAATCCTCCACAACAAAAGTTTTCCCCTGCTGTGTGGTGGACTCCTCAATGCTCGGAAGAAATTCAGAAGAGAAAGAGGTGTTTTATTGCATACAGACGGTGTCCCAATTTGGAAAACTTTTTACTTTACAAAAAACAGGAAGCTCTCACGAAAAGATTCCTTCGAACTTGTAAGAAACAAAGTTGGATAAAATTCTGTGAATCGATAAACAGACAAACTCCTATTTCCAAAGTCTGGACTCAAGTTAAGAAAATTAAGCATAGGTTTAACAATTGCAATGACATCCCAATCTCTAATTGTTTCCAGGAATGCTCCGATGAATTCCTTGAATCATTGACCCCCGCATATGTGATGAATTCCCTAGATAGAAATGTTTCTAATGATCCTGACCCCAAGTCACTATTTCTATGCTCCCCTTTTACCCGTGAAGAGTACAATTATATAGTACAAAACCTGAACAACTCATCCCCAGGAAAGGACACTATACCTAACCTTTTCATTGTTCATTTTCCAGAAAACGTTCACAACGTTTTCCTTCACATCATAAATAAAATTTGGTTATCCTCAAAAATTCCCCCGTCATGGAAAGAATACTTGATAGTTCCTATTTTAAAACCTGGAAAGGATCCAAAGAGATCGGGGTCTTATAGGCCAATATCTCTGTCTTCTACTTTGTGCAAAGTAATGGAAAAACTCTTAAACAATCGACTTCAGTGGTGGGTAGAAGTTAATTGTGACCTCTCCCCGACCCAATTTGGGTTCCGAAAGGGAAAAAGCTGCATTGATAATTTGGCAATTTTATCTACAGAAATTGAAGCGGCTTTTGCTAACAACAAGCATGTTCTGGCTAGTTTCATTGATATATCTAAAGCATACGATAACGTTGACTTAGCTATATTATTTACAAGATTACTTCAGTTGAAAATCCCCTCACATGTATGTGTGTTTATAGCTCAACTTTACCAAAATCGATGCGTCCAATTGAAGGTCAATAATAAAATCAGTTATGGAAGAAGTACGAGCAAAGGTTTACCCCAAGGATCGGCTCTTAGTCCTCTACTATTTTGCATCTACATAAAAGATGTATCCCGAGTTTTATGTCATGGTGTCCATTCTTTAGAATTTGCAGACGACATTGCTTTATATGTCGCGGATGAAAATTTGTATAGATGTCAAAACAAAATGATTCAATCCCTCTCTGCCATTTTAAATTGGGCTATTCAAAGTGGCTTCGACCTATCAGCGGAAAAATCTTCTGCAATGATATTCTCTCGATCACGGCGCTCTCCTGCTATTGAAGTAAAACTCAAAAATGACGTTATTCCTTTTAAAAGTGTATTCAAATTTTTAGGAGTGGTTTTTGATACAAAATTAACGTGGAAACATCATGTGGACTATGTATATAATAAGTGTATTAAGAGGCAAAACATTCTTCGAACAGTGGCTGGACATCGTTGGGGTGCAGATCCTGCTTGTCTTTTGAACTTGTATAAATCTTTGATAAGGTCAATAATCGATTATGGAAGTTTTATTTATGGAAACGCTTCGGAAAAAATCTTAGGTAAACTTGACAAGATCCAATTCAGTTCAATCCGTATTTGCATGGGCTACATGAACTCGTCTCCGTGTAGGGCAATGGAAGTTGACTGCGCTGTCATGCCTCTACATATAAGGAGACAACTTTTGGTTCATAAGTATATGTATAAAGTGTTCTCATTAACAAGTCACCCTCTTCTTAAAAATCTTCAATCAATGCATCTCCTCAACCAAATGAATCAATATTGGACTGGTCACGACACTCCTCTCCTCCTGTTGGGTTACAGTTGGCTGATTCAATCCAACATTGACGTGAAGAGATCATATTTGAACCCTTGTTTTGGTGGAAGATATAGCGGTCTATTTGTTAACATCCCTGTGTTCTTTTCTCCATTCTCCAAGTCTCAGATCACCAAAATCTCCTCTAAACATGTGAAAAAATACATTGAATCCGAAATAGTCTCTAATTGGTCACCTAATTGCGTCCACCTATACACTGATGCCTCTAAAGACAAAAACAACAATCTTACTAGCTGTTGCGTGTATGACAGGACTAATGACAAGGTTATCTCTCTTCGGTTGAACGATGCGTTTTCCATCTACTCTGCCGAAGCAATTGCCATATTAGCGGCCTTGAATTATCTAGAAACGCTTCCTCCAAGTAAAGTTGTCATATTTTCGGACTCTAAAAGTGTTCTTCTGGCGCTTCAAAATTGTAAGTTTGATGCTAAAACGTCTTATTTAGAGTATGAAATTAAACAAAAATTTATGAACTTATTACTCCTGAATTTTGAAATATCTTTGTTTTGGGTC